>CM029541.1:5027937-5505437 GCA_017141395.1 Laodelphax striatellus | reverse complement strand
TTGGTGAATTTATTGCAATCCTGTACAGTTAAATGAATGGTTTTGATAACACTTAATTTTCAGTAAAAAATGTTCATTTTCTTTAGCAGTAAAAGCGGGGGGTTTTCAAGGTAGAAATTCCATCAGAATTTTCCCATTTCCATATTAGGTAGAATAATTCCGATCAAATTTCCACCTTTCCTTAAATAATAGATAATAATGAATTTTGCATTCATTGTAATCAATTTATAGAATAGAATATTTTTTCATTTCACATGCTCAAAATGACAATAATAATATAGGAAAAATATACAGTGATTGAGAAAAAATGAATACAATATTGAATTTTATAATTTTTCTGAATAGAATTATTAATCATATGAAATTTATTTAATATGCAAGGTCTAATCAATTTGTTTATTCAATTCATTCGGTTGCGCTGCATGCAGTTTTGAAACGTTGTAATATTTATACTGATTAGATTGAAACTATTATACAAAATTTTACTAATTATACAAAAACAGTTAGGATGTTCGTCATCATGGATTAAGCTAACCATGTTAGGTCTAACTAAGCCTAATCCATGAAGACTTTGAATTAAGCTTTGTCAGCTTAATCCAAGTAGACAAAGATTCAACCTATTTTTGTATAAAAATAAAAGGTCTACTTGTATAATTCAAAGTCTTCATGGATTAGGCTTTGTTAGCTTAACCCAAGAAGACGAAGATTCATACTATTTTTGTATAATTACTAAGCTTAGTCGCACACTGACCTCATTTATAACCAAACAAAGACAATCCTACTATAGTTATAGATAGATTGTAGATTAAATACTGAATATTGTAGATTAAATTTTCTTTGCTATAACAGTGGCAAGTCCATTTCCATGATTTTTTTTCGAAATTTATACTGATTTTTGCTAGAAATTGCTTTCTAGAAATAAAATTCATTATTCATAATGCAGAATGTATTTTTCTCAGCACAAAGCACTCACATTCCGATGGTGTCTTCGATAATGTTTCACATAAGTTGTCAACTCATTAAAAAAAGTTTTTAGAGGCAGCAGACAACCCATTCTGATTTATGATGTTGTCAGAAGGGGGCTAGAATATTCTTTCAGAGGCCTAGTAGTTGGAAAGATAAGATAATGAAAATATGCTGGTAGAGAGTTCAACATGGGAGAGTTGAAAGCATAGAAGGCCAAACAGCAGTGGATAAACTTTACAGTAATTTATAAAAACTATTCTATGACTAGATTCCAAGCTTTTTATTTAGAATTTAGAGTTTATATTTACTTTTTGCAGCTTTCCAGCTTTATAACTAGTGTTTGGAATCTTTTTTCAAGTTTATAACTACTAAAGTTTTGCAGTAGCCTACTTAAAACTGCCATACAGACAACTAGAGTTTAAGTTTATTCTTCAGAATTTTTAGTTTATAAGTTAATTATAGTTTATAGTTTGAAGTTTATAACAACTTTTTGCAGTTCTATAACTAAAGTTCAGAGTTTCTTGCTAAAATTTTTCAACTAGGATTTGAGGTTTAAAGTTTATAAGTAGAGTTTGGAGGTTTATGGCCAGAGTTTAGGGTTTTTTGTTTGAAGTTTATAATTATAACTTAACTTGTCATTCTTTCAACAGCAATCTATTCAACAACACTCTTATAAGCCTTGTAACTGAGTAACATCTTCCCTGTATTCTATATTGTTTATTTTATTTTCCATATTATATTCTTCATACTGTATTACTATATCTATATTCTGTATATTAGGGTACCTATATTTTGTGTACAATATTTTCTGCCTGTTGTTCACAAAACTTTAATATCCCCATTTTCTGTCAGTTCAACAGATTTCTTCAATTTTCAAATTAATAGAAAAAACTTTTTGAAATTGTCTAATTTTTTATATAAGTTTTTTTCTACAATGGAAAGATTCCACAACATCAAAATTTGTTCTACAAATTTCCTCAATTTTTAAATTGTTCCCATTACAAAATGACTGTAAAGTTCAATCCGATCTATTTTTCAATGTTTCTGGCAACTTCACTGTTTTTATATTTCTTATAAACTGAACCAAATTTCCATTTTATATCAGAAATTGCCAGAATGCGTCAACAAAAATTACGTGATCAGTACAGCGTAGCATACAAACAACTACTGATCTGACCGGTCTCCTAGTAAGATGCTACTTTTCTCACTTCTTTTGTCATCTGGTTCTTTCAATTCTCTCTCTCATTTCATCCTGTTCACATGTTCTTTATCTTCCGGTTTCTCACACCACACTCTTGCTTTAAACTTTTCTCTCACTCCTACACTCACTCTTTTTCTCTTCCTCTGCCTCATAGGCCTACTTCTTTAATAATTTCATTCAAAACTTTCTGTACTTTATTTTTATACTGTTTCATCATAATATCATAGAGAAGTTTATTACTAAGTCTGTTCTCTGTGATAATATTATTCCATCTATATCTATCTTTATACCATCTTCATGTACTTTGTATTATCTTTTTTCATGTTTACAAATGAATAATTTTCTTACTCATACCATGCCTCTCTCTCTGTCTGTCTCTTTCTCTCTTGAAACATTGATGAGGATATCCTTGGACATCCTCTTCCAAGAATGGACATTCATACCTTCAAACTTCGCCGTTTCTTGTAGATTTATCACGATCGTTATAAGTTTGCTTCACATTGAATAATTTATTAGTTTATGTAAAATTTGTCGTGTTATTACAATAGTTGTGTACCGCCTGTTACTAGTTACTAGGCTGTAACATTCTAGAATTCAAGATGATGTAATTATTCAACGGATTTTCTTATTAATTTTTTTATTATAATATTTAAACTATAGGAAATCCCAGGTCGCACAAAACTGCAACTATTGAACTACATGAAATAGTTTCCAATCCTTCTCCTCCTCCTTCTCATTCTTCACCTAGGTTTTCTTCTTCTTCTTCTTCGTCTTCTTCTGTCAAATATTCTTATTCTTATTGTTATTCCTATTCATATCCCTATTCCCATTCCTATTCATATTCTTCATATTCCTATTCTTCTTACTCTTCTTCTTCTTCTTCTTCTTCTTCTTCTTCTTCTTCTTCTTCTTCTTCTTCTTCTTCTTCTTCTTCTTCTTCTTCTTCTTCTTCTTCTTCTTCTTCTTCTTCTTCTTCTTCTTCTTCTTCTTCTTCTTCTTCTTCTTCTTCTTCTTCTTCTTCTTCTTCTTCTTCTTCTTCTTCTTCTTCTTCTTCTTCCTCTTCTTCTTCTTGATCTATATCGATATAGTTTCCAATGTACACGAATAAATAAAATAATCTTATCTATGCTGTATAATAAACCGTATTTCACCCGCATACCTTAGTCTGTAGTGACCAACCTCTCTCACTCTTTCTCTCTCATACCTTCCTCCTTCTCCTCCTCCTCCTCCACATCCACCTTCCTCTCCTTCCTTGGTGCTCTGCTCCTGCTCCTGCTCCTGGCAGTGGACACACTTCCTTGTCATCAATTTCCAGCTGAATGGACCAACCGATCGAGGTCACTCAAACAAAAACGAAAAGAAAAAACCGCCTTCAACCGAGGATGCTTCTCCTTAGCTCTTCTTCTTTCTCTCAACACTATGCTTCTTCTTTTCCTACTCCTTTTACTACTTGTTCTTGTTCCTCTTCTTCTTCTTATTCTTATCATCCTTCTTCTTTTTCTACTTCCTCTTCTTCTTGTTCTCCTCCTCATCTTTCTTCTTATCATCCTTCTTCTTTCACTTCTTCTCATCCTTTTTCTTTCTCATCTTCTTCCTCTTCGTGATCGTATTCCTTCACCTCCTTCCTAATAATCTCCTTCTACTTCATCTTTATTATTCTTATCATCATTTTTCCCATTTTGCTTCTTCGTCGGCTTCCTTGAACTCCGCTTTCTACTTCTGCTTCTCCTCTTCATCCTCCTCCTTCTCCTTCCACTTTGATACTCTTGCTTCTACTTTTCTTGTCCTTCTTTTTCAACATCCATCTTTTTACTTTCTTTTTTCTTTTCCTCCTTTTTCTTTTTCCTCCCCTGCTTCTACTCACCATTCTCTATTAGATCTTTTTCTTTTGTCTCTACTTCTCTCTATTCCTCTTCTCCCTTATCATACTGCTACTTTTCCTCCACTAATATTATTTTTATTATTTTCCTCCTGTTTCCTTCCTTCTTTCCTCATGGTTCTATTCTTCTTCCCTCCTTTACATTCTCTTCTACTTCTTCACCTTTTCCCTTATCCTCCTCCTTCTACTTTTTTCTTGTCTCCTCCTCCTCCTCCTCCTCCCTTTTCTCTTCTCCGCTTCGTCCTCCTCCTCCTCCTCCTCCTTCCTTCTTCTTCTTCTTCTTCTTCTTCTTCTCCTCCCTTCTTTCTTCTTCTTCTTCTTCTTCTTCTTCTTCTTCTTCTTCTTCTTCTTCTTCTTCTTCTTCTTCTTCTTCTTCTTCTTCTTCTTCCTTCCTCATCCTCCTCCTCCTTCTCCTCCAACATCTACTACAATCAGAACATGTACTTTTACAGTACAATTAAAATCTTCTTCAAAATAATCTAATCCAATTTAATCCTCCTTCTTCTTCCTTCTTCTTCTTCTTCTGCTCCTCCTCTTCCTCCTCTCCTCCTCCTCTCCACCAACATCTACTACAACTAATTTCTACAACATGTACTTTCAGAGTACAATTAAATTTTTCTTCTTCAAAATAATCTAATCCAATTTAATCCTCCTTCTCTCTTCCTTCTTCTTCTTCTTCTTCTTCTTCTTCTTCCTCCTCCTTCTCATTCTTCTTCATCTCCTCCTCCTTCTCCTCCAACATCTACTACAACTAATTTCTACAACATGTACTTTTACAGTACAATTAAATTTTTTCTTCTTCAAAATAATCTAATCCAATTTAATCCTCCTTCTCTTCCTTCTTCTTCTACTTCATCTTCTCCTACTTCTCCTACTCCTCTTCCTCCTCCTCCTCCTCCTCCTCCTCCTTCTTCTTGTTGTCCTCCTCCTACATTCCTCCTCCTCCTCCTTCTCCTCCTTCTCCTCCTCCTCCTCCTACTCCTCTTCCTCCTCCTCCTACGTCTACTACAACTATTTCTACAACAACTACGTCTACAGTACAACAATTAATTTTTTCTTCTTCAATATTGCAGTACTAACTTTTCCCTCTCCTTACACCCTCACCCAAGTATATTTTTTTCTTCTGCTAGGTTCCCGAACCCCGGCTTCATTTATATCTGATACTACGTGACTGGACTAAATGCCATCCGTATCCTACCGGCTTGTTGTTGCAGTGCTCCAAGAGTGGATTTGACTTTCACTCCAATCACCTATCTCGGAGCAGGGCAGGGCAGCCAATCTTCCGGAAGGAACTCGTAAAAAGCGGTTACTGACTCCACACGATTGTTCGCTTATTATGCAACAACATAAACTTGAAAGTTCGGTTTCCTACTTCCACTCATTCTCATTTGGCCAAGTAACACACTGCGTAATGACCTAAAGAGATACTTATACTCATCAACAGATGACTAGCAATAGAATGTGTTTTCGTCCAGAGATGACCTAACAGGTATTAGGTCATACTACGTAACAAATCAAGGATATCAAATCTACAGATATAAAATACTGTATGATAATAGGTGAGTGTGAATGTGAATTAGGCTAGGCGTACACCGGTTAGTCAAGACAAGACAAGACGAGATTAGTCACGTTTAGTTACAGTAATTCACATAGCTGCTTATGAAGCAGCACACACCGATGCAATGACTAATCGGTGTGTGTTCAATAATCAACTATGTGGAGTACTGTGACTATAACGTCTTGATGATCGTGTTGAGTACCTAGGATTTGTAATGAAAAACAAGACAAGAGATTAACATATGAGCACGGAATTCACATGTTAATAGAGATACAATGAATTAGTGACATAAGCAAACGGCGATGCAATACTCGTCTTGTCTTGACTAACCGGTGTACGGCTAGCCTTATGGTTTGTGTTGAGAACAAGCGACCAATGAGCCGGAGCTAGTATCAAGAAGAAATTAAGATTAAATTACTTAAAGAATTAAATACCAGATGGAGATGCTGTGTGGAGTCTTAAACAGATGTGAACCTCCAAATTAAAATACAAATACATATTAAAATTTAATTATATTTATCAAATACTTCCTTGTGTTTACAAGTTTATATCCTCCCTCTTATTCCAGCTCTGGTTCTATATTTATTTGTTGTCAATCTAAGTTATCCTATCTAACATCCTATCTATGAATATAAACCCTAGATCATGAATGTTCAGTCAATTGAATAAAAAAGTAATAATTTATACTCCTCTAAAGTTATCCAAGAAATACTCAAAGTGAGCCTTTTCATTTTCAAATCTCTAACAAGACAATCTTTAGATCTTCAATGAATCTTATATTAATTATTTAATTTTAAATCATGAGTCTAAACACGACATTATTTCTGGTGAAGTGATAGCCTAAAATACTATGAATCTGGGCTGGACTAGAAACTTGGCTTTCTAGATAGACAAACGTTTTTCCAATAGAAAGCGAGTTAACTAATGAAACAAAACAATAAACACAAATTTTCCGATGAAATGCAGTAAGCAGAGCACACCTCTGCTTGAGCGAACAAACGTTTGACCCAAGATTACTAGACAGAGTTTGTCTAGTAATCCTGCGTTTGACCCTCACCAAGGCCTCCAAAAGAGCATCGGAAGTCACAGACGGCGCAATACGATTACAGGATACGAGGGGCTGCAATTGTCGTGGCTAACGATAGCTTTGTAAGCCTAATCACTCTCATCATTAGTCAGCCTTCAACACCTCACTACAAATTATATGCGGCTAGCTACTTCCTCAAATGACATAATACTATCGACCCACAAATCAGTGATACTAGACTCAGAACTGATCGTGAGCTTAGTGATAGTTTTTTGTTAGAAATAATGATTTATTAATAATTAATTTAATTTTTATAATTTATTTATTTAATTTATTTATTTTTATAATTTATTTATTCAATTTATTTATTTTATAATTATCTTCCATACTTTTAGAGTCTTGTAACAGCGTCAATAATATTGTATGCTGAATGGTTCCTTGACTTGAACGACATTATATTTATATTATTCAGGGTGATTAAAAAAATACCACAACTTAAAAATGAGTATTAATTTAATGAAAGAAACATAATATAACCTGCTGTTTTACATCATTACAAATATTAATTTAAAAAGGGGGTTTTCACTCAAAAACAAGTTCAAAGATGTTCAATATGTGGCTCCAGAGCTCCAGACACTCGAGCGACATCAAAACTCGTTCCACACTCTCTGTAGCATATCAGGGGTAACATTTTGGATAGCTGCTGTTATTTCTTGTTTCAAATCATCAATGGTGAAAGGATATTGATGATTTGAAACAAGAAATGTCCATCCATAGCATATCAGGCGTAACATTTCGGATAGCTGCTGTTATTTCTTGTTTCAAATCATCAATGGTGAAAGGATATTGATGATTTGAAACAAGAAATACCTATCAACCATTGATGATTTGAAACAAGAAATAACAGCAGCTATCCAAACTGTTACGCCTGATATGCTACAGAGTGTGTGGAACGAGTTTGAGTATCAGGTTGATATTGTTCGGGGGTCTGGAAGGGTTAATGCTATATTTCCTTGAAATTGTATAAAGAAAATGAACTAAGGAATATAAATTTTGAATTAATGAAAGTTAATCAATTGAATGAAAACAAATTTCAAGTTTTTCATCAAATTTCCTCTATTGCAACAATAGACAAAAAATCAGAATTCACATTAAGCACTTCATTTTTATATCTTTCCTCGAGTACAGTATTTTAGTATCACACTGAAAAAATACTTTAGAAAAACAATTTGCAATTTCAAGATCATTGAACATTCATACATATAAATACTGGTTGACAATGTTGACACTGTTGATAATGAGTTTCTTGAAACTCGAAAGCGCTCCAGTCAGTAAGTAGTCAAATTTCGTTTCTTACATTAAATAACATGACTGCATGTCGGTGGTGAAGTGAAAAACATAAATACTGTTTGAATCTCCATTAATTTACTGTTATAATACATGCGGTTTTGATAATAATACACCCAAATCGATTACAACAAACAGCAGTAAAAAACTGGATGGAAATAAATCATTTACGGTACCACTACCGAATCAAACACTTCCAGAATGAGTTAGGAATTCATTCTAAATGAGTAATGCCCACTAAGGAAATTAAACTCTAAACTGCACAATAAAAAAAGCCAGACAGAAGATTAACTTCTTCTGGGTCCTAAATTTCGTTCACTAATCTACTAGATAATTATAGGTGCGGACAACACGTAAATATATTGTCCTTGGGCAAAACCATACGAGCGTATCTGACTTCAGGTTGCAGAAACGAATAACAAAAACATCCAGTGATCTTGAAGATTGACAACAATTTAGTCGATAGGCTACTACTTATGTAATTTTGAAGACACATTCATAATTTTGATTCTCAAAACTTTTACGATCTAATAAGATGATTTTATGCTATTCATTTATATCCCGCACGTGTTTTTCAGATAATGTTCAGGCTTTTTAACAAAACAGAAACTAAAAGATCGACCTTCAGCTTTATCTAAGAGACAACAAAGAGAAATAACAGAGTTCCAATCGCCTTTACACGAAACACCGACTCTGAAACTCATTTCCGCAATATAATAGAGAATTTCTACAATGTTCTGTGATTTGTTTTAAATGGAATAACAAAGTTTTGTCCGATAGCAGTTAAGTTCTTTTGCTGGCTTGTTTCCTAAACAAGAAGGATCTGTTTCCTGCGAGTCGTTGGTATTTCAAGTTTGTCTCTGATAGAGAATTCTGATCCGTTACATTTTGTTTTTTGTTTTTGTGGTTTATAATTATTAATTTTAAGCTTTTTAAAGTTTCGTTCAAGAAGAAGAGACCCTACAGGAGTAGCTTACAATACAATAGTTGTACAATAATTATTAAACTAATGTAAACTAAATACAGAGCTGTGAATTTTTTCCTGAGAAAATTAATTAAAAATTAAACAAGCCTATTTTATTGTTAATTGAAACACAGATATACTGAGTAAGCATAAGTTGAAGTTACTACACAGTTACTACAAACATTCAGAATGTATTCATCTGTTAAGAATAGGCTGTCTAATAAATAATAATATATTATTTTAATTTAAATATTCACTTATTTTAAAGTGAATGCTACAATCTAACAATATTCATAGTTCTCAAAAGAAAGAATAGAATATAAATAGAATGGCTGCCTTAATTTATTTCCTGGGAGGGCGAAGTTAGGGCGCAGTCATCTGTCTCGCTCTCACTCTATCTCTCTCTCTCTCTCACTCTCTCTTCCACTTAACTCTAAAAAGATAGTGATAATCCAAGCAAGAATCCCACGATTGAATTTCAAAAAGTTCCTGATAGGTGTGCCACCTAGTCTTCTACTTGCACAAATAAGATATGTATCTAAAAGCACTCTACTTCTAGGTCAAGTCCCAGGTAGCTCTTGAAATATTAATCTATTGTTATGCATTCAAATTTAAATACGAGCGGCCCTTAAGCAACAATGCCTCCGTCCTTGAGACTTCATTCATTTCAAGTGATTAAAATCTTGAACTTTGTTTTGATTTTGCTTTCGAGACAGAGGTTTATCTCAAGGTTACTGTCCACCAAATAATGTTAGACAGTCAAGTGTGAGCATCTAAAACGACAAACTAGTTTAGACACCGTATAAATTACGCATCCATCAAAATGCTTCTGATAAACAGTTCCGACGGTTTGAATATTATGATCTTATGAATATTTGATTGGCACGTATTGATGATAATGGCTTATCTACAGGGGGTCATACACTAGTACTCAATACTCTTGTTAACTCGATTGAGTAAAAAATTAAAATCAAAATATAAAATGAAATCAAGCACTGATCCACTGATTCTTAGGCTAGGCGTACACCAGTTAGTCAAGACAAGACAAGACGAGATTAGTCACGTTTAGTCACAATAATTCACATAGTTGCTTATGAAGCAGCACACACCGATGCAATGACTAATCAGTGTGTGTTGCTTCATAAGGCTAGGCGTACACCGGTTAGTCAAGACAAGACAAGACGAGATTAGTCACGTTTAGTCACAATAATTCACATAGTTGCTTATGAAGCAGCACACACACCGATGCAATGACTAATCAGTGCGTGTTGCTTCATAAGGCTAGGCGTACACCGGTTAGTCAAGACAAGACAAGACGAGATTAGTCACGTTTAGTCACAATAATTCACATAGTTGCTTATGAAGCAGCACACACCGATGCAATGACTAATCGGTGTGTGTTGCTTCATAAGGCTAGGCGTACACCGGTTAGTCAAGACAAGACAAGACGAGATTAGTCACGTTTAGTAACAGTACTTCACATAGTTGCTTATGAAGCAACACACACCGATTAGTCATTGCATCAGTGTGTGCTGCTTCATAAGCAACTATGTGAATTACTGTGACTAAACGTGACTAATCTCGTCTTGTCTTGACTAATCGGTGTACGCCTAGCCTAAGCAACTATGTGAAGTACTGTGACTAAACGTGACTAATCTCATCTTGTCTTGTCTTGACTAACCGGTGTACGCCTAGCCTTACAAAAGATCTGATCATCTGATAGTTCAGTCTTGAGTATGCGTCGAAAATGTCAGTGGAGTAAAGGGGGAACAGACTAGTACGCATGCGCGACACTCTCACTCTGTTTCTCTCTTCGTCTGTTCTACAGAGCATCACCATCTAACCATCTCCTACTGTCACAGAAAACAGATTAGTAAAGAGTAAAATAGAGTACAGATTAGTAGAGAGCATAGCTTCTCTGTTAAGTATAAGCTACTGTTGAGTATAAGTTGAGTATACTATAAGTATAGCTACTATAAGTTGAGTATAAGCTGCTGTTCCCCCGTATACCGCAGAGCCTACTCCGCTTCAAACCGATTCTCGTGACCAAACCATCAATACCAAGATTGAGTTAGAAATCTGAGGCTTGTAACGTTGTAACTTGTAATGACTTGTGTGTTTTTTCGAATGATTTATACTAGCAACTGAGTACTTTTTTACAACTTTTTTTTAAAATGAGTTACTTCACGATGTAAACAAACATACGAACAACAACTGTTGTTGTTGTTGTTGTTCATTCAGCCGACGAATGCATTACAAAAATAGAACAGAGGGCGAAGTTGGAGTGTGCTTGCCCTCTCGTTTTTTTTTTCAAAAAACCCCAGGAGACACAGACCATGAAATGTATTTCAATTACCATGCAGCCATGAAATGAACGACAAGGAATGTGAAGCGGACAAAAACAAAATGTGAATTTGACTGAAGATTGAAATGAGAACGAACGGGCGACAAAGACTGGGAGACAGACAAAAAAGTAAGTCTAACTGGAGATTGTAACTCATCACACCCAACCCCATCAAAGAACAACGAAATTATCGTTCACGGCTTCACAGTTTATAAATTACAGATCGGTTAGCCGCTTACTGGCCCACGGCACTGGCACAGCTGTTCAAACAAGTTAATGCGGCGGTGTTCTAAAGTTGGCAAATGACCAGAAACATTGAGTCAAATTCTGGACGTTCATTATTATTGTGTAATACCATGCATAGACTATCCAAATATTCTGTATTTCTAAGGCTAGGCGTACACCGGTTAGTCAAGACAAGACAAGACAAGATTAGTCACGTTTAGTCACAATAATTCACATAGTTGCTTATGAAGCAGCACACACCGATGCAATGACTAATCAGTGTGTGTTGCTTCATAAGCAACTATGTGAATTATTGTGACTAAACGTGACTAATCTTGTCTTGTCTTGACTAACCGGTGTACGCCTAGCCTTAGAATTGAAAATGATTTAAAACCGTTGAAAAACATTATCTCTGTTTTCAAACACTTGTAACTCAGTTACTCAGCTCTCTACATACACATAATATTTCAAAATGGCGGGCAATAACAAGTTTTGAGTTATTTAAATTTTCAAATGCCCGCCATTTTGAAATATTTCGTCGGATAAGGTTGCTTCATTTTTTTACAGCAGACCTTCATCTTGGCCTTGACCATGCCAAATTAAAAAAAAATTAGTTAAACCATTCTGTAGAAAGAAAATAATAAAAAGTGAAAAAACAAAATGGCGACTAGGGGGGAAACAAAGCATTTTAGGACCCATGTTTACTGGAACTTTTTTCTTAATTTCAATGTCAGAAAACCGCTCACGAAGTTTGTCGGTCTATTTTAGAAACAACCTGTTGATAGGTAGAAACTTCTTGGTTACGGACAAGTTTAGTGTTTTTCACAAGTCTTGTGCGTTACCATGGTAACGTTCCGTGGCGAAGCGTGGTATATTATTAAATTTGGTCCTGTAGGAAATATACCCGTCGATGACCAAATAAGTATACCACGCTTCGCCACTAGTAACGTTCTTGAAACGCTTGTTCGTAGCAGGCGGCGAATCACTTGTTCACAAGTCTACAAGTGTATAGCAGGATTCTTATAAATTGTCAGAAACAGCTGATTGATGTACGCTCGTTTACTAACGTTAAATCAGTTGTTTTCTGACAAGTTAAAAAAATCCTGCTATACTTTTGTGAAACACCTGTAATCAGCTGTTTTCCGTTACCATGGTTGGTAACAAGTCTTGTAGTTTTGTGAAACGGGCTCCTGGTGTTTATCACTTGGTATATGTCACAAAATATTAATGTCCAATTCTCTTCTAAATACAACAAAACCTTATTGACCCAATAATAAATTATCATAAATAATCAAACAATGATTTCAATCAATTAAAAGCAATTGAAAATATTATATGAGTATTAAATTAATTATCATGTGCTATTGTTTTTTTTGTGCGATGTGATCAGCTGATTTAGGTGCTTGGTTTTACAGCCACAAATATCTAATATATGTGAAAATATTAATGTCATAAATCAATAATCAAAACAATTTGACAGCATAAATCATATAAATAATTAAATGATTTCAATCAAAAGAACAATTTAAAAGATTATATAAGTCTTTAAAATTAATAATCAAAGCGAGATCAAGCCTTTTGATTATTGTGTCGAAATCACTGTTTAATTATTACTGGAACAGCTGATTTCTGACAAGTTAATTGGATCCTGCTATACTGTACAGATCGAAAAATTGGTATAGCAAAGGGTATCTAATCCTAGTTTAAACACAACATTTTGAAAAATTTCTATATAAATCAATTTTATTTCGAATAAGAGTTCAAGCTATATGTCCCCAACTATAGAATTTTTACCACAACACATACTTGATTGTGTATGAGGCCATTCATTCATTCATTGATACAGTCAAAAAATTATAATATGGTATAATATTAAAATCTGGAAGGAAAAAATAGGCTGAACCTGTACTATTTCTCTTCTAAATTTTAATTAGAAAATCAGTTCAATATAACCTTATATTTTACACAATTTTCACAAAACATTTTCTTATTGCACAACAATTATTTGCCCGATATTTGCACGACAAATTCGTCTCAAGGTGGCTCAACCTGGCAGCCAACCAAATTTAAAGCAGAATAAAATTGGAAGAAGCAATCAGTTAAATGTCTGGTTTGAACGTCCCCTTGTCGTCAACAGTTTAAAAGTTTATTGCGTTATTCTGATTCAAAACTGCACCGTAACCGTTTATGAGTTTTGCTTTTTGGATCCTCTTTCTCCCACTCATTTTTTCTCTCACTCTCTCTCTCTCTCTCACATTCTTCTACTATTCCTTTTGTATCTTTCTTTTATTTCTCTCTCTCATTCTTCTACAATTCCTCCTTTGTCTCCCCTCTCATTCTTCTTTGTCTCTTTGCTCCTCAATTTTCGCTCAGCCAAGGGCGTTTTTGTCTCTGAGCTTTGAAAAATGATCGCCAACTGTCTTCAACTTGGACCGATTTATGACGGAAGTCCCAACCGGCGACTTGTTATAATAATAAACCTTTCAGCTTGCAATCGCAAATAACTCGAGGACTGCATATAATAACGTTATTCTAATATTTGCCCTTGTGGTGTCTGACTTATTATGTTTCCTATGCAGTTTGAAACGTAATAAGGAGTGTTGATAAGAATGCAAAGGATGATCTTTTAATTCGTAAAAGGCCAGAAGTGACCTGAACAGGTTTTTAATGTAATGTGCATCAATGAAAAGAGTATCTAATGGTTGAATTTCAATCATGTTCGAGCATTCAATAATATTAATGATGATTTTCCACCAGAAGAATAAAGAAACGGAAAAATAACGTGTGGAAATTAAAGGGTATTAGCAAATGATATTAACTGATCGATTGAATATAGCCGGGTTTTCATTAGTAGAATTGGTGGTAGAATTTAGGCTACTCGGCACTTATGAAAACGCGGCTAATGGTGTTAAATTCCATCACACTTCACCATTAGGCTAGGCGTACACCGGTTAGTCAAGACAAGACGAGATTAGTCACGTTTAGTCACAGTACTTCACATAGTTGCTTATGAAGCAACACACACTGATTAGTCATTGCATCGGTGTGTGCTGCTTCATAAGCAACTATGTGAATTATTGTGACTAAACGTGACTAATCTCGTCTTGTCTTGTCTTGACTAACCGGTGTACGCCTAGCCTAAAGCAAGCTGTTTTGTTCACTTATTAACACTATATATTATATTTTTCGTTGCTTTGTACTTTTGTTTTTCCTTGTATTGAATGTGTTTTTTGTGTGTTTCAATAAATTCTAATTAAATTCCAAAGTTGAAATAATATATGATGTTACCGTACTTACTCGCATGAACAGTTTTTGAAATTACAATATTCATCATTCAACGGAAAATCTTCCATAAAATTTATTCCGAAACTACTGAAAAACTGACATTATTCTCCATAGCAAAAATAAAACAAACAAAAATAAAAATGGGTCACAATTCAGTTTTTTTTAAATTATAATTAATTTTTCAACTGAAAATATTTCATAGTATATCCCGTGAATAATGAGAAACTTAGGGCCGGTTCATGAGCTCGGGATTTAGCCAAGTCCTAGACTAAAACGGGTGGCTATCGTAGCATCGACAAACGTTTGTCTCGACAGGTTAGTGGATTAGCAGCATAGAGAGCCCTTAGCACATAGTTTCGAGGCTAACGTTTGTCGATGCTACGGTGGCCACCCGTTTTAGTCTAGGACTTAGCTAAATCCCGAGCTCATGAACCGGCCCTTACTCTATTTTCCATAGCAAAAAAAAAAAAAAATGAGTCAACAATCGTGAATAGGGGAGGGATCAATAAATTATGTAAATTTGAAATCCAGCACTGACGTCACCCTAATTAGTATCGCGTGCCGCTTACTAACAACAATCAACCCTTTCCGCATTTTTCTATTTTTTGGCTTCCCCGCGTTTTCATTGCGACTTTCCGTGTTATGTTGCTCGCCACCCTCTCAGACTGAGACACGCTTTTCTCAACCTTGCTTCGATTCAAGTTCAAATCATTATTATTCAGTGAATTCATACTATATAGTGTTGAGTGGAACGTTACTTATAATATCGTCGCTTAGCGAGCAATACCGCCTGACATTTTTTTCGAAATTGAGATTTTGGTATCAATGCATTCTAGTGGACGTCCCGCATCGACTAAGGCTAGGCGTACACCGGTTAGTCAAGACAAGACAAGAAGAGATTAGTCACGTTTTGTCACAGTAATTCACATAGTTGCTTATGGAGCAACACACACCAATTAGTCATTGCATCAGGGTGTCATGCTTCATAAGCAACTATGTGAATCACTGTGATTAAACGTGACTAATCTCGTCTTGTCTTGTCTTGACTAACCGGTGCACGCCTAGCCTTAGCGAACAATACCGCCTAACTGACATTTTTCGAAATTGAGATTTTGGTATCAATGCATTCTAGTGTACGTCCCGCATCGTCTAAGGCTAGGCGTAGGCTACACCGGTTAGTCAAGACAAGACAAGACGAGATTAGTCACGTTTAGTCACAGTAATTCACATAGTTGCTTATGAAGCAACACAAACCGATTAGTCATTGCATCGGTGTGTGCTGCTTCATAAGCAACTATGTGAATTACTGTGACTAAACGTGACTAATCTCGTCTTGTCTTGTCTTGACTAACCGGTGTACGCCTAGCCTAATAGTAATGTTTACTAAGAAAATCCAATAGATAGTGTAAAACACCAATCGCCTGGACTACAGTGGGTAATGGCTATAATTTTTATCAACAAATTATTGTAATGTGATAATCGAGTTATTAAAAATAATCAACTAGCTACCAACAAGAAAAAGCCAACTATAGCAGTCATCTAGCAGGCAAGGAGCCTACATACAAATCATAATATTGACCTAGTAAATTCAACTGAATTCTAAAAGAATTAATTTTCATAAATTCTACTGGAACGTCAAACAAAATTTTGAAAAAAGTTGAATGCTTCAGTAATAGGTCTATCAATAGCTTTCTGCAAAATACAAGAGTTGAGGAGTAGTTTAGAAATTTCTAGAGCTTTCTAAAGATATGGCAGTAATCCGAATAATAGTAGAGTTGAAAGGATAAATAAATTTGAAAGAAAATGACAAAAACACAATTAATGTAGTTTTGTAAGGTAAAACTATATAAGCCTACAACTATACTTTTTTCAAGTTTTAAGGTAGGACAACTATCTCAATCCACTGAACAGTAAAAAAACAGACAACACACATAATCTACAAAGATTAGAAAGTATGAGTTTCTCAACTTACAACATTGCACACTTTCGTACAGGCATTTTGGTTCCACAAAGAGCGGTTATTATTGGCCCAGGATTCCCAAATGAAGACAAGCTTCATGCAGCATGCATGCAAAAATGGTTCACAATGAACGCACACAAAGACATAGACAACAATAATAAAATTGCTGTAATGAAATCTAATTTTGACGAGGTTTTCGTTAAAGTATTTACAAAAATTGGAGTCTGAACTATAGACCCTGAAAACACATTGTCAAAATTAGAGGTCATTACGATGCAGTCGATAATTGTTGAAAATTGAAAAATGTAAAAAAGACACGACAATAAGATACTGAGAACTATAAGTGACAAATTAAAAAAGTAGTGAAAATTGGTTTCTTGTTGCTGTAGTGTGAAAATAGAACGGTAGATAAAAGCAAGCGTGTATAAGAATAGTTTAAGTTGGTAAAAGTCGATAGTGAATTTTGATCGAAAGAAAATCGGTGATAGGAGACATGCAGTAAAACATAATGTATTTAAAAAACCTGGCAGTACATAATATAATGAAAAAGGAGAGGAGAATATTAGCAAAAAGAGGATGATAAGTAATAATAATGAATACAGAAATTACTATTCTGTATTCATTGGTAATAATAAGGGTTAGAAAGGGGTGGAGAAGAATGACGATGGAGAAGAAGGTGGAAGGGTGGGGAAGGAGGAGGAGAAGGGGGAGAGGAAGAAAAAGAAGAGGAAGAAAAGGAAGAAGAAGAAAAGAAAGAAGAAGAAGAAGAAGAAGAAGAAGAAGAAGAAGAAGAAGAAGAAGAAGAAGAAGAAGAAGAAGAAGAAGAAGAAGAAGAAGAAGAAGAAGAAGAAGAAGAAGAAGAAGAAGAAGAAGAAGAAGAAGAAGAAGAAGAAGAAGAAGAAGAAGAAGAAGAAGAAGAAGAAGAAGAAGAAGAAGAAGAAGAAGAAGAAGAAGAAGAAGAAAAGAAGAAGAAGAAGAAGAAGAAGAAGAAGAAGAAGAAGAAGAAGAAGAAGAAGGAGAAGAAGAAGAAGGAAGAGGAGAAGGAGTTGGAGGAGAGGAGAAGTAGGAGGAGGAGTGAGAAGTGGAGGAGAGGAAGAAGGAGAAGAAGAACAACAATTTTACTGACGATATATCAGAGCAACGCCATAGATGGGTTTAGCATCATTCTTCGAGTTTGGAGGTTTGTAAAAATAAATGACGGTATATCCGAGTTGACGTTATGTCCGAGGCCATAGTAACCAATCATTCATGATAACGGGGAAAATCATGGATGGAAAAATTTCCATAAAATTTCATCATCCTTTGACAAACCATCTAGCTCTATAACCGGTCTTCCATAGGACCAGCAGAAAGTTCTCAAGTTAAAATATGTTAAACAATCTTGTTTAGGTAACTGTTTTCTTCAGATTCGAATCAGCGAGGCCGAGTTAAACGCAAGTTTAAACTTAAAAAAAAGTGAGCAGAGAAATATCAATGTGATGGTTGAAGGTCTACCGGTGTACAATAGCGACGCAGGCTACAATTTGCAAAAATATAATCGAAGATCAAAAACCAACCTGCTCTACGGGGGCGAATGAGCAATGAACTTGAACATGCGAACGTGCTGTGCAAAAGCATTTCCTGTAAACTTAAACTATGGCTAATAAATGGCGAACGAAGACAATTCTCTAACTTCCTGGTCGGCCGCAAAAGCATTGCTTGCAAACCGGTATTGAAAAACAAACCTAACCTAACATAACCTCAATTAAATCGAATGCAACCTCTCGTGTTCAACATATCACGACTCTATTCACTGTTGTGATAAAATTGAATTTGACAACAACCTATCACTGATAGAAAGCTCTGTTATTTTCAATATTGTATTAAAAATAATTATTATTATATATAATAAATATTATTATAATAATTTATTATTATATATAATGAATATTATCATAATAATTATCATATTTTTTGCCATCGAACTAGTAGTAGGCTATTTATTTTAGTCCACAACGCAGCCAATTATTTTTGTATTTGTTTTGCTTATTGTACTGTTATAATTTGTTTTGCTATCTAATTAGTAGGGTTCCTTTTATATCTTACGTATAGTCACTATGCAGGCAATTCTTTCTGTATTTTTTTAATGATTGTAGTTACTGTTGTATTGTAAATTTTGTTGTTTGTTATCAGAATTTGGAGCTTCAAAATTCTGGATCAGGTACATCGTACGGTACCGTATTCATTGGGCAACGATGACTTAATCTACAAAATAATATGTATTGAACACTAGAGGGACAAGCCGCAAGCATCGTCATATCTCCCAAATATGAAGATTAGTCGCTTCTAATAATTGAATTATAATAACGATAAAGTTCCTTTTAATAATAAAGTTATCAATTTTTTCCGAGCCATCAATTTTTGCAATTTAGTCTAATTTATTGATAAAGGTCATCATTGTTTAATAATTATTATGAGGCTTCATAGTTAGGAGAGAATACTGTATTATTAAATTACCTTTCGTTGCTGTAACTAGTTTTTGCTGTTCAGAATTTTAATGAAATGACCACGGCTAAACGATAAACATTTATAGGTGAACCTCTTTCCAAGGATTAGCGCTATTAATAACTTGTTAGTTAATGCGGCCACTTTTTAATGTCCATTTTAAAATGAAGCTCAACTCTTCCTGCTTTCAATAAACTCAACTTATTAAGTGCAATACAGATTGAAGGTTTCTAGTATGAAATGACACACTATCATTATTGACTGATAGTTTGAACAGTTACTTATTGTCATTTGAATAATTTTCTTGATAGTAACTCATTGTTCAAGTTGATAATAATATTGTTAACAATGTCAAGTGTAACCTCTTGACTACTGCAGGTAGAAAATTGATTATTTTCAATATTAAATGTTGAATAATAACTGGATTTTTTCATGTCACTTATTATTGTTGACATTATTTGTGAGAAAAGATTTTAGTTCCATTACTTCGAAACAAATTGATTTATTGAGTCATTAGGTGAGTAATTTGTTGCTGCAGTTCACTCAAATTAAACCCTACAAAATCTAAATTAACTGTTAATAATACTCAAGCAGTCTTGAGTTTTCCTTGCAATCATAATTAAGTCTCATCAAAGACAATACTTAATAGTTTCCTATAGTCTTTGGTCTCATCATCTATGTAAAAATTTATCTATTTTTGCATTATACTGTATTATTATTGATTATTAGAAAAAAACCCATACAAAATTAATTTATTTATAAAAGTGGAGAAAATATAGCTGTCAAAATAAAACAAGAAATGATAAAAATGAAATGGATCGGAAAGGAAAATGATAGGAAAGTGAACCAATAACTTGAACAGTGATCCATCTCTCATTCAATCCTATCTCTAGATGAAAAAGGTTTTGGAAAAATAAACAGAGCTTTTTCGATTCACAAATCTTAACTAATCCCGTAAAGTGGGGCATAAATATTATTCTTGCCCGTTGATACGATTTTCGAAATTCTCACTGTGAATAGTATCGAGATGAAGCAATCGATAAATAGAATCGATGTATCGAATGAAGCAATACAAAATACAATACACAGATGCTCGACTGTGTATATCGACATTTGTTTCTCAATTTGACATGATCAGAATTTCACAATAACTGTTAAATGAAGACGAAACCATTCACATAAACATTGAGAATCTTCTGGAAAACAAAATGTTTGATTGTTTGCACATAGTTATAATTTACTCCGTTTTCAGGTTTAGATCTGTCAGTTTCTATTTCTCCATGTTCTTGAGGATAAGCTTTGAATATCACGAGTTTTTTTTAATGAACATTGTACAGTAGATTTCTATAATCAACAAACCAATTGAATAGAAAATATAGCACGATCCTTTTAACTTGTCAGAAATCAGCTGTTTCGGTAATAATTAAACAGTGATTTCGACACAATAATCAAAAGGCTTAAAAGTCTTAAAGACCTTTTTAAAGAAGACCTTTCAAAGAATAACTTTTTAAAATACCTTTTCAATAATCTGCGAGATTCAGCATTTGTATGTTAAGTATTGTGATATTGCTCGTCGAAACATATGTTTTCTGACAAGTTAAAAGGATCCTGCTATACTAGTGCTAACATTGAGCCCCGTAGCTGATCACGGGTAACTCATAAACTCATAAACCTTCTAGTTTGTTACAAATTTTGGTGATTTTTAGGGTAGATTTATACATTTTCCTCACCTGTTTATCGAGTTGAAAGGCTTTGTACACCTGCTGGCAATTGAGATATGAGTATAAACTCTGGTTCCGTTCTCCATCAGTCTTACTAACTCCTCTCCAACCCATTTGTACGTGAACACTGCACTGATGTTATCTGCAACAAGAAGAGAACATTATTTGTGATTGATCAAATGTTTAAATTCAAATTCAAATTCGTTATTTCCACTGTATAAATACATTGACAAACAAATGCCTGCTGCATATCACAGTCGTCAATATTAACTTAGTCTTAAAATACAACTCATAAACATACAATAAATACATAATCCAAAATCAAGTCATCAGATTACAGTCAAACAGCCAAACAATGCCAGAATAGGAAACTAAATCGCCGCGCAACTGAGTTGCTCTTCGATCTGACATGCTGGTCGCCGAGCGATGTGTGGACAGATTCTATGTACAGAAAAGTGAGGTTAGGTGATATTCTAACCACATCAAACTGGGAAAGTAGGATTATTTGCTTTAAAAAGTAGTATTTCATCATTTTTTGGTCACTTCAACTTATAAAATATCGAAGATAAGTTATAAAATTCTCAAAATATTTACTTTTTGAGAATATTGTGATAGTAGTCGAACAGCAACTCTGGCAACTAGAGTAGCGGCTGTGAGTATGACAAGCAACTGCTGCATCGCTGAGTTGCCGAGCGATGAGTTGCTTTTCGATGTGAAGTTTCCAGGTGTGAGTAGTGCCCCACAGCTGGGATCGTTTATCACAGCTCCGAATGAACGCACCCTTATTTGATTGATAGATCGTATATTTCGGATTGACAGAACTTTTCCTGGAAACTTTTCTCTTCATTTAAATGAGAATCCTTAAAACCGTAGGTGACTGACCTCTTAGACAGTTATGGGACTCTCAGTGTATATATTGATTGAACAAACTAGAAGATTTTTCTTAAAATTTACACATTTAAAGATTAATACATATAGTGAATGAAATAATATTAAAATCATCTTACACTATCGAAAGAATCAAATAGCAAAGAATATTTTACAAACATTGAAACAAAACAAAATAGAACCCAAGAAAGCAAACCCTAATTATATCCACATCAATGATATCAGATACAGTCGTAATTTTCTTACAAATATATGTGAAAGAGGACTGTCTAGAAATATCAAGAGGCAAAGCATTGAACATTCGAGGGCCCTGAAAGGCTGCATGACCAGCAATAGTGGAAATAGCCTAGAACTCATTGCTTCTAGTCAAGAATGAGTTTCAACGACTAAAAGCAAGTACGAGTTTAATTGAAGAAATCGGTGTGTATTCTATCCATATTTATATCTTTTGTGTATTTGTTATGTTATTTATGGCAAATTAATTTATTGATTGATTGATTTATTTAAATTTTGATTTAATAAAAAATATAATTCAGTAGTTGAGTAGTTGATTTAATTTTCAGTAGCTCAAACGTTTTTCAAGTTTTCATCTTCCTGCTCAACGATTGACAACTTCACGACATAAATTGAAAGTGATGAATAATAATAAGTGTTGAATGAGTAATGAGAGTTGCGAATAATGTATTAAGTGATTGGCATTGACCTTGCCGGCCTGCTATTATGCTGTGCTGTACAAACGCTGCAAAGGTGAATGGGTCACTAACACATAAGGAAAGGTCACAGTGCACACTGCAAAGCCAGCTTGCTGTGCTATGATTTCACTGGCTGGCTCTGTGATTTGACCGCAATCAATTGATATGAAGTGATTATTGGATGCGAAGGAGGAGGAGGAGGAGAAGGAGGAGAGGGACAGGAGGAGGAGGGGGAGGAGGAGGAGGAGGAGGAGGGAGGAGGAGGAGGAGGAGGAAGAAGGAGGAGGAGGAGGAGGAGGAGGAGGAGAGGAAGGGAGAAGGAGGAGGAGGAGGGGAGGAGGAAGGAGGAGGGAAGAGGAGGAGGAGGAGAGAAGGAGGATAAGAGGGGAGGAGGAGGAGAAGAGGAGGGAAGGGAGGAGGGAGGAGGAGGAGGGAAGGAAGAGAGGAGGAGAAAGGAGGATGAGAAGGAGGAGGAGGAGGAGGAGGAGGAAGAGGAAGAGGAGGAGGGAAAAGAAGAGGAGGAGGATAAGGAGGAGAGGGAAGAGGAGGAGAAAAGAAGAGAAGATGAGATGGAGAGGAGGATGAGGAGGAGGAAGAGAGGAGGAGGAGAGAGGAGGAGGAAGGAGGAGGGATAAGGAAGAGGAGGAGGAAAAGAGAGGCAAGAAGAGGATGATGAGGATGAGGAGAGGAAGGAGGAGGAGAAGAGGAGAAGGAGGAGAAAAGGAGGAGGGAGGAGGAGGAGGAGAAGAGGAAGGAAGAGGAGGGAGAAAGAGAAGGAAGAAGAAAGAAGAGGAGGAGGAGGAGGAAAGGAAGGAAGAGGAAGAGAAAAGATGGAGGAGAAGGAGGACGAGAATGAGGAGAAAGGAGAAGAGGAGGAGAGGGGAGGAGAGGAGAGAGAAGAAGAGAA
Organism: Laodelphax striatellus; assembly: GCA_017141395.1. Lineage (NCBI taxonomy): Eukaryota > Metazoa > Arthropoda > Insecta > Hemiptera > Delphacidae > Laodelphax > Laodelphax striatellus. The sequence goes on along the minus strand of CM029541.1, from coordinate 5,481,989 downwards.
GAAGGAAGAAGAAGAAGAAGAAGAAGAAGAAGAAGAAGAAGAAGAAGGGAAAGGAGAAGAAGGAGTGGAGGAGTAGGACAAGAACACTAGAACAATATTACGAGTATATCAGCCTCAACTCAACTCCAAAATTGGTGGGGAATTATCAAAGTATTCAAAATAAATTAGGAAGAAAACAAAAGAGGTTTTTGTTAAATTAAACATGACGAGTAAAAATAATCATTGAACGTTATAAGATCGAACGATTCTAATTTTTTAATGTAAAAGACGACAACTGGCAATCGGCAAGATAAAGAAACTGGCAAGATAAAACTGGCAACCGTCATTATATTTGATAATAGATAATTTGAATAAAAAAATGTTTTCAATTTGTCAGTTCCAATAATAGTGATGTAGATAATTATCTGAATGATGATGTATGTTTATCAACACGATATCATTCAATTTATTGTTTTATTTATTGTTATTCATGACTGTGAGAGAAGTAAAAAAGGCCTGCGTTGTATGAATAGTGCGTACACGACAAGCGTAGTATTTTATGCAATAATTCATTAATCATTCGAAAACTACGTGTTTTGTAAAATTCTTATACCTAATCCAATTTGCAACAAATATGACAACTCCGGCAAACAATAATATTTTTGAGTTCTGAAAACTGGATCACGCTATAAAGTAAAAAATAGTTGTGATTATGGTTTTCGTCAAAAATTCTGAAAATGATTTATGAGTTGGGAAAGAAATTTAAGTTTAAAAATCCTCAGTAAGGCTTGATATATATTTTTGTTCAATATTTTATTAAAACTAGTCACTTGGACTAATGGAGTGGTTTACTTAATATTTGTTTCAGTAAACTAAGGCAATACTGTCTATTACTGCGGAGCACTCGATTATAATATTATTTGAGGGTAGATTCCAAACAAGTTTTGCTATAATATGACACAATAATTACTCGACTTGTCTAACTTTTTATAACAAATATCACTTAGTTATCAGCCCTTTCGGATTTTCATCCATCTTCAACACCTGTGCTTATGTAAATCGTAAGTGATTAATATTTTGTTACCTAGTCGTATGGCAGTTCAAATCATGGGAAACAAAATTGAAGAGTACAGTATAATAATTACAGTATTGCAAAACTGTTTTAAAAGCATCAAGCATGGAATTAATGATAAAATAGACATAGCAGTAATAGAAGTGCAGCAAATGGTATCCACCAACAGAATTGTATAGAGGTTTTTGCCAAAATGTTCACCTTTAGGCTAGGCGTACACCGGTTAGTCACGACAAGACAAGACGAGATTAGTCACGTTTAGTCACAGTAATTCACATAGATGCTTATGAAGCAGCACACACCGATGCAATGACTAATCGGTGTGTGTTGCTTCATAAGCAGCTATGTGAATTATTGTGACTAAACGTGACTAATTTCGTCTTGTCTTGTCTTGACTAACCGGTGTACGCCTAGCCTTACTCAGCCTATCTATACACTATTAGCAAATAAAAGGAGAGGATGTTGGATCTGAATTATCTCTGCTATCAGGTAGCTCATGGATGGTTTAATCAATAATTTATAATTTGCCTACTAGTAATCTGTAATGTAAACTCACAAATATAATCTAAAAATGTCAATAACCCTGCAAAGTGACTGTCGTCTTGTTAAAACAAACTTTAAATTCCGTATAATATATAGAACAAACCAGATTAAAAAACTCGTTAGAATTCGAAACATCCAAATAGAAATCTTTGAATTCGCTCTTACATGAATATTTAATCTACAGCATGACATAATAATGTGCTGGACTGAAATTATGAATTTATTAGCGACCTGTTCTCAATCTTGAGACCGTTAAAGCACCTACTTCAGAATTAACTGTCTGTAAACTAACTGTTTATGTTCTTAATTTGAATATTTGAATTTCAAATCTGTACTCATTTGAAAATGAATCGAATTGTATTCACAAGTGCTTTAAAATAATATTTGTTACTTTTGTTGAATATTTTCAGTCACAACATCCTTGTCCTTTTTTAGAAGTTGCTCTTCTCTTTTATGCTCTTAATTTATTCTTCAATCGAATGTTATGTTTGTTTTATCATTCTCCTAACAAATTCTACGTCTTCTTTCAATAAATTATTTCTTTTTAATTTAAATAATTTTGTTCTTCCAGTTCAACCTTCATTTCACTTTACTTCACTGACCCTGTTTTGCAAGTTTTGCGGGCTCAATTTGTTTTTCGAAAATAATCATTTTAAATGAGAGAAATATGATAAAAACCTTAATTAGTTTCCTGTGGCACTCGTGATCAATAATCACTGTATAAGGTAGAATTTCATTGGTATGACTGAGCTGCAGATAGTCGATATGGCAGCTCTTTAAATCTTAGAATTTTAGAAAAATCAAGTGAGCGGCGCTTTGCGCTGCATGGGGTGAACTCGTCTCTTCTGAATTTAATATCCAAAGATATACCAAAGATACCTAGAACAATTTAACTAGATTATTTTGAATTATTATGATAGACTAGTAATTTTATATCATTATTAATCTTCGTTTTCAATTTTCATGTGTATAAAGTGATCTTGATTGGCAAGCTTTTCTGAATTCAATACCTGAAACACTCTGCATTTCGAATTTGAATTTCCAAGAAATTTTGGCAAAGTTTCCTCTTAGGAAACTTTTGCAACATTTCCTCTTGCATAATAACATTCACGGCCATTCCCATTTGAAACGTGTTCATCAAGTACAGCCGTTCAAACAATAATAATCTTGCATCCAAGCGTATATCAAATGATGTTTTAAGATCAAGGTTGCAATAATGGAACACCCTCTAGCTACTATCGGATCAAACAAAACGCAGATTCATCCATGAAACAATGAATGCGGTCAAGATTACAATCTTATCAAGAAAAAACTAATCAACCCCTCCCCTCGACTTGCCAGTTATCATATCTGTTGAAGTGTCTTACTATAATAAATCTATTGTCATCAACAATCGAACTGGAGTTAGTCGATGAATAATAACGATAATTCAATGTTGATGAATAATATCGATAATTTCATACAGTGTAATCCTGTGATAATATTGTAGGTTCTACGTTTTCTTTGATCCAAGTCTGAGTACTATTGCATCACAGTTATTGATAAAAAAATGAGGTAGCGGGATTGAAATAATGATTGTTTGTGTTATAAAATTGTAAAACTTAGCCCCGACCCCTGGACCCCTGGCAGAATCATCCAACAATAAGTCCAGCAGGCTCGCTTCGCTCGCCGGCATATTTCATTTGTACATGTTTGCTTTACTGGCTTTATCCATCAATAGAGAGCTGAGAGTGACCTTCATACCCTTCATTACACCCTAGAATAACGCAAAGAATAACTGGAAAAACGTCAATATCAGGCGTAATTTGGGGACAATTTAAAAATACTTCAATTCAATTCTTCTTATACCTTAGCTGAACCTGTGTATAAGGTTTAAACGTTCTTAGTTCAGCCGTTGTTGAAAAATCTGCAGAAACGCAAGGAAAACTGCAAAAACGCCGATTTCTGGCTTAATTTTGGGAGATCTCAAACATTTTTTAACTGATTATTTTCATATTCTAAATGAACCTGAGTACCAAATTTCAACATTTTCTGCCAATTAGTTATGGAAAAAGCTGAGAAAACGCACAAAATCGCTAGAAGAACACGAATATTGGGGTACCTTTGGGATGTTTTCAAAATCCGTTCTTAGTGCGCGTCTAAGGCTAGGCGTACACCGGTTAGTCAAGACAAGACAAGACGAGATTAGTCACGTTTAGTCACAGTAATTCACAAAGTTGCTTATAAAGCAGCACACACCGATGCAATGACTAATCGGTGTGTGTTGCTTCATAAGCAACCATGTGAAGTACTGTGACTAAACGTGACTAATCTCGTCTTGTCTTGTCTTGACTAACCGGTGTACGCCTAGCCTAACATGCATGCCAAACTTGGACGCATTTGGTTCAGTAGATTTTCACTTCTGCTGATGAATGAATGAATGAGTGCCATTTTGCTTTTTGTATATAGATTACATATGCAATGCTCCACTAATCACAGATATTTAATGATAAATGCCATACTAGCAAAATATATACAGAGAGTGATCTTATTAACTCCGCAGTAGCTTTGTGGTGGCATAACGTGTTTTGGTTAGAAAGCCATTTGACAGGTTACTGCCCTTTATACAACATTCTTCTGTTTTGTCAATTTGAGCAGTATCATATATCAGATCCACAGTTTTAATAATTATAATATATCCACATTATAATATATATATATATATATATATATATATATATATATATATATATATATATATATATATATATATATATATATATATATATATATATATATATAATATATTATCCACAATTATAATATATCCATAATAATTATATCATATCCACAGTTTATTATAATCAGATTCATTTAATTTGACGCTTGGTATTAGGATTAGATAGATAGAGAGATATTATCTCTTCGCTATCGTTTTCTATGGTCATCAGCAACGTCAAGAAATAATATATCTCTATCTATCTATATAATGAAAGCTCAAGAAATAATATCTTTCCATCTATCTATATAATGCAAAGCGTCAAAATAAATGAATCTAATAATACATTATTACAGTGCATTTGTTTTCTTGTATATTTCACTGCAAAGGGACGTCTTGATTCATTGATTGCCCTCTTTATAGTGTAGTGAAACTATTACTAGCTTATAGACTTGAAAGAAAATAAAAAGAAGAATAAAACTAAAGAAGAACGAAACGGAGAAAGAAAAACCGACAGAGAATGAAATGGAGTAGAGTCAGCAATGAGTGCTAACGACCAATCACGAACAAGTTCCAGATTGGGACCACGCCCACAGACACACCTCCAAGTTCCCCCTCCTTTCTCCTGATTGGTCAGCAATGCGAGCGAGATGTAGTTCAAAATTTTGCCGGTAGATGGCAGAAGCTACAGGGTGAAGTACAACTTCTTAAATGGATGGACAGATTCTTTCCATTTTATTGAACTTGTAATACTTTTGAATGTATTACTTCATACTTAGTAATTACTTTCAATTAATTTTCACTTTTGAAGTTGTTATCAAGTTTGAGATTTTACTAACAATATTACGAATATTTATTGATTTATTTATCCAAATGAAATAATATCACGATTTGTATGCAAAGGGTTTGAAATACTCACAAAACAGCGAACTTTTGTCTCTCCATCATACTTTTAAAACCCCTCTTGAAAATTAATTTATTAATTAATTGAATAAGAATTAATTGATTAATTCATCTCTTTTCTAAATAATTATAAGAGGGGTTTTGAGAGAGTTTGATGAAAACAAATTTATAATTAAAATCTTGAGATAATAATATACATTATATATTATTTGGCATCACTTGCAATCATTTGATGATAAAATTTGAGACTAAGAATACAATGAGTGTTGTAAATTGATATGATAGTAAATTTGTGATTTGATATTACAAAAATAACCAGTGATGTTTTTCATAAATGGACGACGATAGATATCGTGACATTTTTTCCAAAAACCGTAACATTTTTTCCTTGTCTTCTCAAGTCCTGGCCTACACTCAACCTATATGAATCCACAGTGAATGAGAATGGTAGTGAATAATTATGTAAATGAATATAACTTATAGCACAGATTACTCATTAGAGTTAATAATTTCTCATTATTCTAGATGGTTAGACATCATAAGCTGGTCTTGAAAAAGGTTTGAAAATTGTTTTCCTCATAAATTAAAAGCTCACTTGACCACAGTTTTAGGAAGTACAGTACCGTAAGACAAATTCTAGCTTTGTAAGGATTAGGGTCAGAGTTTTAACGGGGAAATTTTTAAGAATAAGCCGATAAAGCTTTAAAAGCCTCAACACAATAAATAACCTGTACCGTATGGAATTAAATGGAAGTGTGGGATAAACTAAGTTGAAAATGTAATACATTGAAGATACCGCTTTTGAATCCTGATAAATGTTGCCAAGTTTAGGAGATTATCAAAATAATAATGAATAGTTTGAAAATTCCAAAAATAATTCATCGCAATCGTTGGTTGCTTCCGGGTTAATCGCTTCCGGTTCAAGTCTTGTCCAATCCAACGTAATGAAATTTGAAAATAAAATTCATATTATGTTCAATTTCAATATTCGACAAGTCTTTGAAAATCTTTCTCAAACAACAACATTTGAAGCAATGTTGAGTTCAGTAAACAGATTTACACGGATGAGTGATAATATTTTAAAATAAAATTGCATTAATATAGCCCTGTGGTGGTTTAAAAGGGACCAAAATAAAATAATAATTCTCTTATTTTATATATAAGTTAAATTTTGTACAAAATATAATTCGTAAAGTTAGTAGAACTATTTCGTCTTCAGCAAATAGTGTAGATATATTGCCTTGCGATGTACTACTAGATAATACAAGTAGGCTACTGGTATTTTGTTACTTGTACTCGCTATAATTAGTCACTACTTGAGTACTTTAGCAATATTATAGTCAACACGTCATTAATATTACAGTACTCAAGTTGGCCTGAAACTGAACAATAAAAAACGAAAATTCATTGAAAAACTTGTGTCATGCTTTTTTGTAGTTCCATCTAATAATGTAGCAATTTATTAGATTAAAAAATTATTTCCATTGCCTGACGTAATAATTAGTGGTGATGCTTCTATTTGATGATAAGAGTTGAATAATAAGATAAATTACGTTAATAACGAGCAGCGCAGGTTATTTTTAAATTGATAAACTCTGTTGAGGTTCAAGTGTACCGTCATCAAAATATGATTGGGATTTGTCACTGTAATCTAAATAATTAGTAATTATTGTCTCATTGTATTTGATCATCAACGGGAAAATTATTCGAAAACTTGAATTATCCTACTTGAGAATTGAAATGACTAAATTTACAAAACCAATTGAACCAGCAAATGGAAAGTTGATTCGAAAATGCTTATGTATCACGTTATCAGAGTCATAATATACCCAATCATTCATTTACAGAGGAGAATATAATCAGATTCATTTAATTTGACGCTTGGCTTTAGATAGATGAATAGAGAGATTTTATTTCTTGACGTTGCTGATGACCGTAGAGCACGATGGAAAAGAAATAATATCTCTCTATCTATCTAAAGGCAAGCGTCAAATTAAATGAATCTGATTATACAACAGGCTTATGCCCAAAACTGTTCCTCTTTATACAAAATTAAATTAAAAAATTAAAATTCTGTTCCAATTTATACAAACAGTCCATAATAATGTAAAACATATTCAGATTTGTGGATTCTATTCTTTTTTAAATTGGAACAATAAAACTAACTGAAGAAATCTACAAGAAAAAACTACTGAAAAAAACTACCGTACAGAAAATCTACTGAAAAACAACAAGGTTTATTCATCAGCTCTACCACATTAGTTCATTAAACGTATTGTTTTACAGTATTATTTCGATGAGTAGTCTCTGAGTTTTTCATTTATTGAAGAAAATCACTTGTAAATCTAGAAACATTTTCTAAACGTTTCATTCAATACTTATTCATAAATCATACTGAAGTGTAATAATTTTTATCAGTTTCTCATTTGATGAATAGACCATTTGTGATTCAACACCGATTTCCGAAAATTTTAATCAATATAGTCGCTAGATTCCTCTTTGTATGACGGAACTAAAATAGGTATAGTTAATAGATAATAGGTATAGCCTTATCTTATATACCTATATAGATTAGGTATTATCTATCTATTAGGTATAGCCTAAAAATAATATCCTATAGGTATAGAGACTAGAACCAAACTTTAATACTCGTGATAGGTCTTTCTTCAGTTAGAGATCGGGCGTAATTTGACACCAATTTTCTAAAAAAATTCGTCAAGCTTAAAATCTATTCCTGTTTGTGATCACACAAAAAATGTTTTATTAAAAAAGAACACTCTTTCTAAAATCAACCTTGTATAACAATAACCTAGATCCCAGCTGTATGATTTTAAACACACGCATTAGTTACACACCGGCTGCTTATATTATATGAACCCCTGGCGTATTAGCTGTAGACACTTCTTGAGAGATAGGATGTATAGTAGGCCTATACAGAGATAAATTTTATTATGTAACTCTAGTTTTCTCTTCTAGACCGAGCAGCGGTCACCTAGTCGGCTCAAAACTATTCTCTGTAATCATCCTCTCTCTTACTCTTTACTCTCTTACTCATTCTTCTCTTTATTTTTCCTCTTTCCTTCTATCTTTCTCTCTGACCCTCTTCCTCAAGGTTTTCCAAATTTAATTCTAATTTTCAAGCGTATTTTGGAGAAAATTTCAAAAATACAACGTATCTAGGTCCCTTAATCAAGCATCTTTACTTGTAATTAAATTTTGTTTTTTGATTTGAAATTGAAATATTTTTTGGTCATATGACTTTCGAGATCCTTGAATTTATTATTGTGTAGGAAACAAAATGTAATGTATCTCGATTATACACACAAATCAACTGGTTAGTTCAATACATCAATTAGTTCAATATTTTTCAAATTATTTTGTGAGGCTTCGTGGAATCAATAATGTACTTCGATGGTAATGAAACCATTGCTTAGTCATGGCACAGAGAAGGGGAGTTGCCTCCTCTGTGGTCTTGGTCTTCAAAAATGAATAAAATTCAGTCTAAACATCACTTTTTCATTACTGCCAATATTGTCTTTGTGAAAGACAGTTTAATGAACGAATAACATTTTGAAAGAATAACTTTAAATGCTTCACTCTAAAATATTGGAAACTTGAAAATATATCACTCAAATTTTGCAATAAAAATAGGTGGTAATTAGCTGTAATGCATACATTTTCCTCAATTGCATTATAATAATAACCGCCGAACTATGTGTGCATTATGAAAAAACAGTGGATTTTCACGTGATAAAAAAATGGATAATAATGAAAATGTCATAAGAGTGAGTTTTCCCAGAAAATAGCACATGAAAAATTTCGAAACGACGCTGAAATTAGCAATAATTACCCGGAAAATACAACGAAACCTGTCATTCGGTTTGACGAAAAATAAAAAATAAACTACAACGCTTCCGTTGAATAAGTGCTAAAAAATAAAGAAGTACCCAACACCAGGTAATAAAGGAGACTTTATTATTATGCAAATGAGATACTGTATTGTGAATATGTCAAGTGAACTAGGTTAACTGTTCGTTAAAGAAAACACAGTTATGGGTGGGGCGGAAAACGAGCAGATGAATAGAGCACAATTGGGAGCAAATTGTAGAGAGATTACAGGAGCGCAATAATGTAGCTGTTGTTTTATCAAATGTGATTCAATTCAGAATTTTCTAGGCTAGATTAATATTCAAATAAAGATAGTCTTTTCAGTCTTCCTTGTTAGTTAGTTTAGTTTTTCAGGTTTTCAAATAACGGCGAAAGAGAAAAACTAGCTTTATTGTTACAGATAATTCAACGGATTAACTGTAGTTTTAGAAGACGTGAATGACCGAATTAAAATAAAATTCCTCTCTCAATCTCAGTCACTCTATTCCACTTCCTCTTATTAGATATTCTATCTCACTCTAGTTCTACTTCTTTCTCTGTTACTCTTCCGCATTTTCTCTCACTCGAGACAAAAGTCGCCTAAAAGAGATGTAAGTATAACAGGATATGGGATAAGAGAGAATACATTTAAGATTGTTACAGAAATTGTGGTTTTCCGTGATGCACTAAAGTTAGCACGCACTGTGTGTGTCGTGTAAAGGTGAATGTGTGTGGGTGCAAATAGACTAATATTCTTTCTTTATCCCCATTTCACACGTACATGAGATTCTTTGTCTTCTTTTAATTCAAGTACTGACAATCAGTACCGTTTCCTTCTTTGTTTAATTCAATTGTCTTATTTCCACTTCGTTTCCTATTGTTTCTTAGTTTTGATGAATAATCGTTTCTTCTTCTTCTACCTCCTCCACCTCCACCTCTTCTTCCTCTTCTGCTTTTTCTTCTTCTCTTCTTCTTCTCCTTCTTCTTCTTCTTCTTCTTCTTCTTCTTCTTCTTCTTCTTCTTCTTCTTCTCCTCCTCCTCCTTCTTCTCTTCTTCTTCTTCTTCTTCTTCTTCTTCTTCTTCTTCTTCTTCTTCTTCTTCTTCTTCTTCTTCTTCTTCTTCTTCTTCTTCTTCTTCTTCTTCTTCTTCTTCTTCTTCTTCTTCTTCTTCTTCTTCTTCTTCTTCTTCTTCTTCTTCTTCTTCTTTCCTCCTCCTCCTCCTCCTCCTCCTCCTCTTCTTCTTCTTCTTCTTCTTCTTCTTCTTTTTCTTCTTCTTCGACTTCTTCTCCTTCTAACTCTCTCTCTTCCCTTTCTTTCTATTTTCTAAAAGTGCTTCAGTCATCTGGCCACAATAAAAAGCTGGGTTCGATTCCCGCCCGGACAAAATATATGTTTGTGCAGAATTTCCCCTAGCTATTTAGTCTGTTGTCAATGTTTGCAGTTGCAGAAATATTCATAGGTTTATATAGTATTATTTGATTATTGCTCAATTATTATCATTCAATTTACAATTGAAAAAAATTATGTTGATTGATTATTATAATTCAATTTATAATCCAAAAAATTTATAATAGTCACTTATTAAAATATTATTTATAATAATCACTTGAATTGATTTCTTATTCACACAACAAACTCAAACCAATAATCAATGACAGAAATGCGCTCTGCAAACTGCAATAACTGAAGCAAGAAGTGAAGCAAACCATACTAAACAATAGCACTTGATTAATATCCTGCATTTGTTGTTCAATAGTCAATAGTAAGGTCAAAACCGGTGCCTTACTTAGTTCGGTTCTACGGAGTTGGTCACCAAACAGAAAGAGTTATCTAAGAGCGAAAAAAAAACACTTCAATGACCTTCTGTACTTGTTGTGACCATAGGCAGTAATCACCATAGGGGAGCGAACACCTTCCATCCATTGTTTTCATAGTCCATTGTTGCAATTCACACGCATAGAAAACCAAGGTATGCCTTCAAAGCGCTAAGAATCTAGTGGTCTTTAAAATAGAAAACCGAATTTGGAATTGAAGTGACGCGGACAAAGAAAGACTGAAGCAACAAAGAATAATAATATTATAGACAATGGATAACCGATAACAAAGGTCCGTAATTATTTTTCCGTGGGCGGATCTGGGCGAATTACGCCTCACAGCACAAGAAGCGATTTCAGACATTTTTTCTACAGCTGTCTACGATCGACCTTTGTGAAGCTACTGTGAATTGGTGCGCTTGAATGAGTGCTGTGATAGGAAAAAAATAATCAATGTGCCAAGTAATGCTTAGATTATTTGGATCATAGTAGAAAAGAGAAGTCAGAAGTTTAGTTTTAATTTGGTATTATTAGGGCCGGTTCATGAGGTCGGGATTTAACCAAGTCCTAGACCTAGACTAAAACGGGTGGCCACCGTAGCATTGACAAACGTTAGCCTCGACACTATGTACTAAGGTTCTATTAATTGTTAGTTTTGAGTCAGTAACTTCGCCAAGCATTCGATTAAAAATAATCATCAATTAAAGGCCGCGGAGAATTTTGAGTTTATGCATATCAATAACAAAGGCTGGAACCTTTGGCAAAATTATAATACATATTAACTATTACTATATAAAAAAATTTATAGATCTTTTGGGGAAATGTTTTTATTTTTCTAATTCTATCGTACTTTTAATACTTTTCAACCGAGGATAAACTATTTTAGGATTTAAGGGGGGGCTTGAAGGGGCTAAGCCCCCCAAATTATTCTAGCTGTTGTAGAAATTTTATAAATGTAGTTATAAAACAGTAGCAAAAAAATTATGTCAGAAGTCCCCCAGGTAGCCCCCCAGGAAATATCCTCTAAAAAAATCCGCCCATGATTCTTTCCTATTTTCTCCACCCATATCCTTTTTTTTAATTCCGCCCATGATTCCGAATCAGGTGATCTCATTTGATTACAATTGCACTGATCCTGGATCAAAATTGATCTTGCTTGATGCAGCCCAACTTAAGGAGATGATCCTTAGTTACAGAATCCCAAGATACCTGAGGATGTTCATCAGTTACGACACCATTGGAGTAAGAAAAAAGATAATAAGAAAGTGAATGACTGGATGAGAATATATGTGTCAAAAGGGTAGACGGAAGTGACAATAAAATTCAACCTCATTCGAAATTACATCAATCAATCAATGAAATTGAATGTGGAGACGGTTCGCCTAGTATTAGGTTCATGACATTCTGCAAATGAAAGCAATTGGAATATGACAGGCGTTGAAAGTGAGTGGAGATGGCAATGGAGAGGGACAGTGAATTAAGTTGAAAAGAGAGTGAATGAGACAGTAAATCAGTTGGCAATGGTTCAATAGGCGCTCCATTATGCAGCATTGTCTGAATAGTACGCTACTTTCTCTTCCGAGATAAGTCCAAGTCTCATTTCCTTGTCTGCATCTTCCTAATTTGTATTTGTCAACGAATTATGCTTACTCATTTCTACTCTTACTTAATCTACCACTCCTCAACTGAAAATTAACTTTTGAAAATATATTATATTTTCCATCATAGGCGTAGCGTGAGCCATGTAAATGGGGGGGGGGGGTTCACAAATCAGAATTAGGGTAATATGAGCCGGAAAGTATACTAAAAAACTGTCTTTTTATTATATGTTGGTCTACTCAAAAAATGCTCAGAAATAATTTTGTGTAGAGATTATATTTTATTAAAGAGAAATTTATTCAATTTAGCAGATCTCAGGTTTTTTACAAGATGTTGGGGGGGGGGGTGGCACAGGGGCGCGACGTCTATTTTTTCCATCCTTTTGCTGCAGTGATACCCAAATAGATAACTGTATAATAAATAAATGTATATTAACATATACATATATTACACATATGTACAATAAATTCTTGAATGTATAGTCGTTTCAGTAGCTTTTTATAACTGGGTCGACAATTAACGTCAATTAATTTTGATTTAATTTTATTGAAGGCGGTTGAATTTAATCGACTTCCGTGCAATCAATTGTAAGTGTTCTGTACAACAAAACAGGTATGAAAAAGATTCCTAAAACAAATTGCTGGAGAGCACGGAAAGGTGAAATTAGTACATTCGTGACCTTCTTAAAGTGGGTGAAAATGGAAATTACTGATGAAAGAAGAAGGCAAGAAAGATAACAAGAAATGGATTTTGTGTTTAGAAGAGGAAGTGAAAGATAATGATAGACAGAATGAAAAATTGAAAGGAAGACGATAATGCAAGAGCTGAAAGTTGATGGCCAACCTAGTGAACTTGATTTTATTGACAACTAGAGACAATAGTGTGAAAAGGTCAAGGGCTAATTGACAATAACAACGTTTTCCCTTCAAGCTGTAATAATAAAGAACTTACCACGAGACAAATGTTTGTATAATCACTTACTCTTCAATTCAACGGTAAATTTTTTTTAAACGTGTAGTTGACATAATTTGCATAAAAGTAGGCCTATGGTAGAAGATTATTAATTATTGACCATACTATAGTGAAGATATAGTGTAGAATTGGGCTACTAAAAAGGATTTTAGATATTATATTTTAGTAATATTTTGTATTTCATAGATTGATAGGTGAAGGCAGATACTCAGGAAGAAGTTATTATTTGAATAAAGGTTACAATACGTTAATCCATTCTTTAGTTTGAATACAGAGTGTTTCAGAACCCCCTACCAATACTCTAGGGCATTGTTCCTGGGTAAAAACCATATCTAAATATCATATTTAAATTGTCCAGAAGTCCTTAGTTACTCACACAGCTGCCATTTTGTTTTTTCACTTATTATTTTTTATCTCAATAATGATGGAACATATGGAATTGAAACTTTGCACCAGAATTTATGACAACTAGGCAAAGCTACAAAAAAATTATGACAATTTTTCAAATCCATAAAACAAAATGGCGGCCATTTAAAATTTTGTTTCTTGAATAACTCGGAAACCGTTGATATTACGAAAATTTTACAAGAATAACTTTTTTTAGTAAATTCAATTACAAATCGATTGAAACCTTATTTGTTGAGATTGGACCAATATTGACTGAGATATGGCAGCTTTAGTGATAGGTGACCGCTGGAGGTTACTTGCACTCCTTTTTACTGTCTTTAAAATTCACACAAAATAATCTAAAATCGCTTAAAAATAACATGCAAAGCAGACGGAGACTGTTGCATTGTTGTAGCAGACTTTAGCCGCAAGCCCAGGATGCACTGCAACTAGCCTCTTTGCCGAGCAAAAAGCGAGTTCTTGAACTAAATACAGTCACCATTTAGCTCCGCCTAGTGTTGAAAGAAGGCGTGACTATCCCCCTCCCACCGACCAATCACAACGCAGTATTTCAATTATTAGCTGACCGGCAGCCATTTCAAGTTTCGAACCCTGTTGGTGCCACTACCTAGCGGTGAATTCTTGAACTAAATACAGTCACCATTTAGCTCCGCCTAGTGTTGAAAGAAGGCGTGACTATCCCCCTCCCACCGACCAATCACAGCACAGTATTCCAATATCAGCTGACCGGCAGCCATTTCAAGTCTAGAACCCTGTTGGTGCCACTATCTAGCGGTGAATTCTTGAACTAAATGCAGTCACCATTTAGTATGAATTCGTATCCACCTTTCTTCTGTTTGGAAGAAAATTTAAAATGTTCTGAAACAGGCCCCAGGTCTTGCTTCTTCCTAACAATCATGCTATCGTTGAAGAAAATACGGAGCCGCCGCTTCGGAGAATTTTATAGTTTATAAGCTCCTGGAAACGAAATTTCCACTCTATTTTTTTGGCTCTGGGAAGGTTTTAACATTAATATGTAGAAGCTCTTATGATTTTTGGAGGGGTATAATGACACCAAGTCCCCCCTGTCACCCCTCTACTATCCGCCGCTGCTTGGACTTGACATCAGACATTGAAAACATAACAAATAAAAATTCGATAATATCTTCACATAGAGCCTATACTCATTAATTGCCAATTTTGCTGACTTGGACAAGACATCAGACTGCCTCTATCGATAATAACAATCAATACTTTAATATATAACGTAATAACTTTAATTATTTACTATATACATTATTACAGTTATCAATAACATATATTAAGTATTTATCAACTAATTCACAACAGAGTTTATTTTAACAGGAAACTACTATCAAACATCATTAAGCTATTAAACATCATGGACACTGCAAGAAAATAAATAAGGGTGAGAGGAAACTACTACCAAATTATCACCTTCACTACTACACAAAAATTAAAAAATCCCCCTCCCCCAAAAAAATTCAATGACTACCAAAGTATCACCGTCACTACCATGCAAAAATTGAAAAATCCCCCTCAAAATTTCAATGACGTCATGTTTACCCCCTGTAGGCACCCCTGACTTGTGCACGTGCATGCCATACTTTTTAATGGAACTGATAAAAAAGCAATAGTTAAAATTTAATTGTTATGATTTGTTGTCTTTCGCCGCAAATTCCGTTGGATTGGAACCCCATAATGAATGTGACTTGAAGGTTATAGTGAACAGATTTGTAGAATAAGAAGCAAATCGCTAGGACATCATTAGCAGAGAATAGCAAAAATTATCCAATGAGAAATTAATAAACAATTGAGGATGAGTAAGAGATATATTTGAAGTTGTTTCGTGATAATCAGGTAGCTTAAGTATA
The DNA here is from genome assembly GCA_017141395.1 of Laodelphax striatellus. Classification (NCBI taxonomy): domain Eukaryota; kingdom Metazoa; phylum Arthropoda; class Insecta; order Hemiptera; family Delphacidae; genus Laodelphax; species Laodelphax striatellus. Next base: position 5,466,261 of record CM029541.1, on the reverse strand, counting down.
GTTGTAAATCACTAGCATGCTATTAAAACATCGGACAGTACGAAAACGAGAAGACGTTTTATGGAACTATTATTGTTTTCTTGAGTTGTTCTACGCTACGTTGTATTGATTTATTTGTTTTTGTTCTTGTTGGATGTTTTTTATTGTTAATCTGTTGTAAAATCACAGACTTTCAAGTTTCAATAAATAATTCTTTAGAATAATTTTCAATACAAATATTTAATAAAATATTTTTTTAGAATAAAAATGAATACAATTTAATTAAGAAATATTATGACATCAGCTATAAGAGTTTTATTTATGGAAATGCTTTATGCATGCTGCTCTTATTTGTAACTAAGGCTAGGCGTACACCGGTTAGTCAAGACAAGACAAGACGAGATTAGTCACGTTTAGTCACAGTACTTCACATAGTTGCTTATGAAGCAACACACACCGATTAGTCATTGCATCAGTGTGTGCTTCATAATCAACTATGTAATTGTCTTCGGTGGAACCATCGATCTCTTCACGAATTAAATTCATACAATTCTCTCAATAACCTCCCGCCTGGAACGTTTTACGACATTACTTACCACAGTATCATTATTTTACTTATTATTCTAAAAATTATAATACTAATAATTACAATAGAAAATTACTCAATTTGAATTATTGTGATGTTAGTAATAATTTTAGTTATTGATTTGGTTTATTCCCGCGCACAGGCTTTCATGTCCATGCGGGTTATATTTCAGTTTGAGTACTATTATTATAAATTCAACACTGTTCTCAGAAATATTGTAGAATTTCTCCATAATGAAATAAAAACACAGATGTCTTCTTCTACTTACTTCTACTAAGTAGAAAGAAGTTCTACTAATTAAGTACAGAGTGATTTTTTAGTCCTGTTACCCTATGTTAAGTGTGTGGTAATTTATTTCTAATGAAGGGAAATTTTGCTTTGTCACACGAATTTGGTAGCCCTACTCAATCGGTATACACACGGCAGTGTGAGTTGATTAACCTTGAGCTGTGTAACATTCTGTGTGGTTTCCAGTCATCTTATGAACAAAATGTCTTTTACCATAGAACAACGGATTTTCTGCAAGAGTTCTTTGGTGGTCGAATAATAAGCAAGGGTTCATGGCCTCCAAGGTCCTTAATCAAGACCTGATTAAGTCAGCGGTCTTCAAAAACAATCCTCGCAATATTGATGAACTTTATTACAGACAATATTACAGACTTAATCACAAATGTTTCCAGTGCAACTCTCAAAAAGGTTTCTGTTAATATGGTGAAAAGAGTCAGAGCGTGTATAACTTCAATGGGGGACATTTTGAGCATATACTTTGATAATCTTTAGTAACTAATAAATGCGAGTAATAAAATATTAAATTTCTGTTGTATGTAACAACTATACATTTTTATTACAACTAAATTTCCGTTTTATAAATTACATTAAAAATTGGGTAACAGGACTAAAAAATCACTCTGTAGAAGACATCTGTGCTTTTATTTAACTATTATTATTGTAGATGATTCTCAAATTGAAATAAATAAATTTGAATTTGGAAGCTTATGAACCTGAGATTCCAAGAATAAATTGAAATAGTCAACAGGAGGACCGTATTTCCGCGCGTCATTCACTTTTACGACGGGACAACTTCATGTAACTTAATTCTCATCGAGATTTGAGTCAATCGTTGAAATATTTATTAGCCGTCGACTGTTCGCGAGTCGTTCGTATTGTGGTATTCGCCAAACCTAAGGTCAAACCGACTCAGACATTATTGACGTTTTCAACCACTGCAATGTCCACCACTCTTTCTCACTCACTCGCTCTCAGACAGAATTCCACTTCTCTCTCACTCACAACCCCCCTCCCCTACATTAACCCCCAAAATATTTGGCGAGGGAAGAGGGGGGGGGGGCTGTCGATCGTTTTGGAGCATGGGCAAAAGGAACAAGAAACGATACAAGCGGTTTTATTAATAAAAAGCCACCCCCAAACCACCACCACAACCTTCTTCCCAAACCTAGCGCGATCTCAAATAGTATTTCATAGCGTAAAAGTTATAGAAGACTGCAGAATTCTTACTTTCACTTGATGTTGTGAGGGAAGGAAAATATAGACATATAAATAATGTTTCACGTGTTTTCAATGCTTTTCTATAAACTTAATTCATTGTAAATTGAATGGAAGTCAAGGACACTGCAGCATTCAAAGAAGTTCAGTTCTTTTTATTTATTGTCAACGTTAACAAAAATAAAAAAATACTTGGCTTTAAAAATACTCACTTAAATGGAGAATTGCTTAGGCTAAAAGAATTCAGACTTTGAAGATTTAGGTTCAGCGCCAATAAATTTTTAGATAAAATTGTTAGATTTATAAATTTATGGCCAGTTGCACAAAAATCAAATTGAATTTAACCGCTGTAAGATGACCTCATTTTACGGAGCTCAAAATCTCATTGCGTTGGATCTGGTAAATAACGTAATTTTACGGCCATTAAATTTAATTGGATTTGCTTACAACTTGTTAGTTTGTTTATATTGTCTTTTAAGTGACTGTTTCTCTATGAAATTAATAAATTTTGTTTGTATTTGTTATGTATTAAAAACAATAAAAATCTACAAATCTTTCACAGAAATTTTCAAAAAAAAATCTCCAAACGAAATATTCAAAACTATGAAAAGCATTGTATATGTATAGCAGGATTCTTTTCAATTGTCAGAAACAGCTGATTGATGTACGCTCGTTTACTAACGTTAAATCGGCTGTTTTCTGACAAGTTAAATGAATCCTGCTATATATATCAACAAACGCAATAAGTGTTCGTAAAGAAACCAATGTGCTTTCATGAATATGATGGATACCTATAGATTTATAAATCATGATTTATAAATATATTCCTTTACATTATGAAATAACATTCCAGGATACAGGAGTACTCCTGATATGCTATTCCATAACACCATACATTGATATAATATTCCATGATACTCCTGATATTCCTTAATTAATTATATGAGATGATCTTCAATAAATTTAAGAAATCAACAAAATCAAATACATTTTTCCCCCAGAAAAATGAGAATCAGTTTTTGTTAAATATTGAAGCCACTTAAATATTTAACATTATTTGATTAATTAAAATGGAATGAAGAATATTATTCAAAACCATATATTGAATATTATTCAATTTTTTCAGAAAAATATTTCTGAAACAAAGAATAATACAAGGTAATTCCCTACAACACTATACATAGGGTGTAAGGGGATCCCCACCTAGGAAATTCAATTCCATCAAAAGCATTAGAAAGATCAACAAACACAGTAAGTAGATGTAGAAAGCAGTATGTTTTGATGGCATTGTTGATGATGATGATCTTTTGCAACCCCACGTGATGTGAACAGTAGCCACGCTACTCCATGATGTCACATGACCACGTGACTAATCCTACGTGACAGCAGTGAATAGGCCGCGCATTATGATGTGGCTCGTGGCTCGCTTCTGAGCCCTGCCGTAATGCGCGTTGATTTTGACACGGCACACAAAGCTGACCAACCACGGCTCTGATTTTATTTTGTTTACTTTTTGTTATTTCGTAATAAGTGCAGGCACAAAGAACACGTTCACATCCTATCTAGGTTAGAAACTCACAGAGAATTTTCCTTTGCTATGATTTGGTTTTCCATTTTTTGCCATTAATTTAGTAAATAATGCAAATACAAACACTGTTTCTTTTCTGAGCTCCAGGCTTGTGCGTGGGTAATGAGAGGGGTGATGATGAGAGATGACGACTATTTTTCAAGTAGTCGGGACCGACGGCTTCAAGTCTCCTCCGAAAGACTGTAGCCGTTTTTGTAGTCAAAATTCGAGCCGTCAACTGGATTCGATCCAGGACTCTTTGGATTATCACCGGCGCTATATTGAATGGTCCATTTCAATTGAAAAATGAAAACTAGCTAGACGACCTGAAATCCTAACATTTGTGTCATTGACCCACAAATAAAATAAGCAGAGTCCCTGTATTGCACCAGATGAATCCTCAAATCAGGATTCATAGAGTTGAACAATTAACCAACATAGTTTCAAGATCACACATTCCCATAATTACAAAAAAGTGACAAGAAAACATAGGCTATTCCCTCAAATATTTAGAATTTGTAAAAGAAGGTCATTGCTTGAAGTTGCAACAAAATTATCTAGAACGAAACCGTTTTAAACCAGTCAATAACCGATGGAAGAAGAAGAAGAAGAAGAAGAAGAAGAAGAAGAAGAAGAAGAAGAAGAAGAAGAAGAAGAAGAAGAAGAAGAAAGAAGAAGAGGAGAAGAAGAAGAAGAAGAAGAAGAAGAGAAAGAAGAAGAAAGAAGGAAGAAGAAGAGAAGAAGAGTTAAGAAGAAGAACAAGAAGAAGAAAAAGAAGACGAAGAACAAGAAGGAAAAGAGGAAGAAGAAAACTAAGAAAGAGAAGAAGACAAAGAATAATATAATGAAAAGGAAGAAGAAAGCACAAAAACAAGAAGCTAAGTAAGCTAATAGCATGCGCATTTCTTGATGTAAACAATTTGAAGTTCTACTCCTCAGACCTGGTAGATGTTTTTAAACGAATAGTAGTTTACCTTGTAAATGACAAGACGGCTCTGATTGATTTTCGAGAAAGAAGATGTTGTAGGCCTAACCTATGAGAATCAGTTTTTGTTAAATATTGAAGCCACTTAAATATTTGACATTATTTGATTAATTAAAATGGAATGAAGAATAATATTCAAAACAGTTTTGAATAAAAGTATAGAAGCCTCAAAAATCATATTGTAAGTATTGTTTGGAAGAAATATTGATAAATGTTTAAAACAGTCTTCAAGGAAAATTACCACTAAAAGTCTAGGTACTGTATATATATTATTTTATTAATAAGAATGGAATAATGATTAATATTCAAAAAAGTTTTGAAGAAAAATATGGAACCAACAAAAAGTCTATGAGTTATTTGATTAATTAAAATTGAATAATGATTTATGTTCCAAGTGTGATAGTAATTATTATCTCCACTATTATCAGCTTATGCCAGCTTCCATTAATTTTATTTATTTATTCATTTATATGTTGAAGTCATTAAAAAGAATTGGGAAATTGCATACAAAAATGGATGTATCTTATACTGTACAAACACTTCTATTTCGTTGGCACGAGCCCCCAGGGCTGAATATTGGTAGAAGTATACGAGAAAGTTTATACTGTAGCTCGTATATTGTAGAAAGCTTGCTTGCGCCTTGAGCCTTACCAATAAGAACCTTTCGCTCCTCTAATAAACCTAATATAATTTTCCGGCAAGTAGTACCCAAGAATGCCCAAGAGAAGTGGAAATTTGGTCAGTTTTAGTTATTTTACAAGAAAAATCCAACCCTTGGAAAGCGCCTGGGAATCAATGTAAGGGCTTACACATTTTTTATTTTATACCCTATAGTCAAAATCTGCAGTCCGCCACTAAAGAGCTTCGGAGTTCGTTTTGGAGTTCGTAACGACTCAAACCTAAACTTGTATTCATTTTTTAAAACGAATAAATATATTCTTAGTTGAATCCTTCTACAATACTTTTAAATCGTTTGAAAGCAAGAGTATTAGGCTAGGCGTACACCGGTTAGTCAAGACAATACAAGACAAGATTAGTCACGTTTAGTCACAGTAATTCACATAGTTGCTTATGAAGCAGCACACCGATTAGTCATTGCATCGGTGTGTGTTCACTCTTAAACGTGACTAATCTCGTCTTGTCTTGTCTTGACTACCCGGTGTACGCCTAGCCGCACCCGTTAGTTAGTATGCAGTAATATGTATCGATGTATGGTTACGCCTTGAATAGAGACTACTGTCAAATCGCAACACAATGGTCTCTCTCTCTCACTCTCTCTTTCTCTATTTGTATATTTGGCCCACTTTCAGCTATGATAGACGATTCTGTCAAGGTCGTTCAAGGAAGCATGTCCTTCCTATTTGAAAGCACACAACAGTCACACATTTGGTCTATTGAACTTTGCATCGCCTAGGTGTATGTCTAGTCTAGGCTCTTATCTTTCAACTCATACCGTAAAAACTGCTGCTAAAAACGATTTCATTGAGTATTGTATTATACACACAGTATTATACAGTGGTAATAATTATACACATAGTATACAGTACAGTTACAATTACACAGTACATTATTATACACACAGTATTATACGTACAGTGGTAGTGCAATTCAAATTCAAAAATCAATTTATTCCCATAATTAAAACATGATACAATAAAAATTAAATTTGAGGAATCCCCCTACAAGACTATACATCTGTGTGTAGGGGGGAGTTCAGAGGCATATTTATTATTCTTAAATTTAGATATATAGTATAATATTTATTTATTTATTTATTCATCTTCATCACATTACATCAGTTTTTGGGAATACTCCCAATTGATAGGTGATTTGTAGTAATAAAAGCAAAAGTTTACAATAAAATAAAATTAGCTTATAAACGTTATTAAGTCTACAGAGTTAGAGAACATTGAAATTGCCACCGAATAATAAGCTCCTTCAACTAATATTCTTTTATTGATTTCTTGAATAGTTCAAAGATTCAATTTTTCTTATGGTCTCAGGTAGTTTATTATATAATCTAATTCCTGAATAAGAGGGATTCTTCTCATATGTCGCATGTCTATGAATTGGATACAACAGTAAATGCTGATTACGTGTAATTTTAATGGCCTGTGCAGAATTGGAATCTATGAATATTACTCTTTATGAAAATTAATAATTGATATATATATATGGCAGGCAAGGTAAGAATCTGAGAATTTTGAAATACAGACCTGCATGAATCTCTCTGTCTCAGTCCAAAATTACTGAATAATCTTTTTTGTATTAAAATACCTTATGACTGTCTGTTGAGTTACCAGAAAATACCGTAACATAGATGGGAATAGACATAGGCATAATAAACTGTAATAAGTGTGCTTCTGTCCACACAATGAGATAATTTAAGGCATATGAGATCAGAGACAAATAGATTAATAGACAAATAGTTGTAATTTGAAAGACAGTACTAAGGTGAAGGGTTCAAAATAGATTGAAATTATATTTCAATGTGTAGTCGTTTTTTTTCAATTTGGTGGATGGCGAATGACTTTCATTCAACGTTTCTATGGTAACGGGTGAAGTTATGTTGATTTTTTTCACATAAATACTGTATATAACATGTAAAAAACATATTTAGAAAAGAAATTAACAGAACATAATAATTTGAGGTAGAATATAATATAATTACATAATATCATATATAGCCTATAATTTATACTGATTATGCAGTATTACATTACACTATACTGTATTATATAATGTACAATTTGTTATTGAATATCATTAGGCTGGGCGGACGCCGGTTAGTCAAGACAAGACGAAGTTAGTCACAATACTTCACATAGTTGCTTATGAAGCAACACACGCCGATTAGTCATTGCATCAGTGTGTGCTGCTTCATGAGCACTATGTGAATTACTGTGACTAAACGTGACTAATCTTGTCTTGTCTTGACTAACCGGTGTACGCCTAGCCTTATGCTAACTTCATTTTCTCTTCTGAAGACCAGAAACTCATTATAATTATAATAAATTAATCATAATTCAAATAAGAGATAGATCACATTCAATTGATGATACCACATGAATTGAAATACAGTATTGCCATGCACTATAGCAGGATGCAATTAACTTGTCATAAGTCAGCTGTTTCGGTGGACCAGTACCACAATACTTAACCTACAAATGAAGAATCTCGCAGATTATTGAAAAGGTCTTTTAAAAAGTTATTCTATGAAAGGTCTTCTTCAAAAAGGTCTTTTAAAGACTTTAAAGGCCTTTAAGACTTTCAAGCCTTTTGATTATTGTGTCGAAATCACTGTTTAATTATTACTGGATCAGCTGACTTATGACAGATTAATTGGACCCTGCTATATGTATTGTTCAATCAGCTGATTCCAATTCAAGGTCGAAAAGTTGTTATTGCATGTAACGGCCATAGGTCAAGTTATTACTCACGATGTTTATGTGATACTGTATATTCAATTCGATTTGTCTCATTGGAATTCTAATTATTTGATTACAATTGAAAATAATTTTTATATAAGAGATTTATTCATCATTACTGAACATTAGTAATAACAATTGAACCTATAATTTGGTCATAATGATCATTTTCAGTGCCTAATATCACAGAGAACAGACTTAGTAACCATAGTAACTTAGTAACAGACTTACTAGTAACTATAGTAACTTAGGAACAGAATTACTAGAGAGTATTGCTTCTCTATGCTAATATACTGCTGCTAGTGGCGAAGCGTGGTATACTTATTTGGTCTTATAGCAGGATCCATTTAACTTGACAGAAATCAGCTGTTTTGGTAATAATTAAACAGTGATTTCGACACAATAATCAAAAGGCTTAAAAGTCTTAAAGACCTTTAAAGTCTTTAAAAGACATTTTTAAAGAAGACCTTTCAAAGAATAACTTTTTAAAAGACCTTTTCAATAATCTGCGAGATTCAGCATTTGTAGGTTAAGTATTGTGATATTGCTCTTTGAAACAGCTGATTTCTGACAAGTTGAAAGCATCCTGCTATAATTATACTTAAATAAGTATACCACGCTTCGCCACGGACTGCTGCCATTTACCACAGTATGAGGTTAGGTCACAAAATATTATTGTTAATAGTAGTTTATGCAATGGTTGTGTTATGAGATCCTTTAAACCATTCAAATGTTATTAATTTTTTTAATGAATGAACATGAATAAAACACTGTAGGTGTAGAATCGTAATACTATAGACGAAAAAATGTAAAAACAAAACAATTTTTCCCATCATCAGACACACATATCATGATTATCTCAAGCTTTGTGCTAGGTGTGTAATAAAGTTACGTGTAAGTTAAGGTCATACTTTCAATTAAGTTTAATTACGTGGTTGATTATTGTATTTTCCCTGCTATCAGGTGCAAGACATCATGTTGCGAATGTGTTTCAAAGGTTTTCGCTCTCATGACTTATACAATACAGTTAGCCAACTATATTGAATCCACGGCATAGGCCTATAACCTTGCAGGTTGTAATGATTACTCAGAGCCTTGCAAGAATGTTGCAGTCTAATGATTGTGTTATGAATTAGTTTTGTTGTTTTACACTTTTTTTCCACAAAAGTAACAATCTTTATTACGTGAGCATTATTACAAGAGCTGAGACTTGAAATGGAATTTTAGATTACTGGAATTATGAATTGATTGGTTCTCCTATCAGCGATCACATGATGTAATAAGAATTCGTAATACAAATACAATAAGTAGAAGACTAATTTTTACGAGTTCACCCCGTGCAGCGCAAAGCGCCGCTCACTTGAATTTTCTAAAATTAGTGGAATCATCATCCATGAAAACCCGTTGAGGCACTGATCCAACAGATAGTTAGGCTAGGCATACACCGGTTAGTCAAGACGAGATTAGTCACGTTCAGTCAAAGTTATTTACATAGCTGCTTATGAAAGAGCACACACCGATGCAATGACTAATCGGTGTGTGTTGCTTCATAAGCAACTATGTGAAGTACTGTGACTAAACGTGACTAATCTCGTCTTGACTTGTCTTGACTAACCGGTGCACGCCTAGCCTAACTTAACTATTTTGTCAAACCAATGAAATTCTACCTTGTACAGATGATTATTGTATGATCTTCTAAGCTCTATCTATGTGTGATTTCACAAACTAACACTCTAGGGATTTGATAATTTAGTACATTCTATGCCAACAGAAAGTGTCACAGGAAACTATTTCATGTTTTTATCAAATATCTCCCATTTAAAATGATTATTTTTGAAAAACAAATAGAGCCTGCAAAACTTCGATTCTTCATCTTTCTTTTGGCGCAAACCGCATCAAAATCGGTCCACTCAAACTTCTCCACGAACTTTCCAAAGTCGGGCACAAAACTCTTTTCATATATAAGATTATGTGGTCGCTGTTTTCTAATGAGATATTAAGAAAATACAGATTTGAAAATATACGTTTATATGTTGGCAATAAAAGGTTTTTCAGTAGAAGAAAAATATCTTGTAGACTTATAACTTTGATGTTGATCTTTTATAAAGAAACTACTAAATGAATGGTGTAGTGAAAATTGCAGTAGTGTACTGACATGAATAGGCTAATTTTCTCAGTTTTTGAGGTGTAGGGTGGATAATATTCAGTGGAAGAAATGCTAGACTCTGCTTCACACCCATAATTTTGGATATTATTGTAGTTTTGGTTTATTCTTATAACAATAATGACGTTTACTTCAATAATTAAGTATGAATTTTGTTTAATGATGACTTATGTTTATGCAGTGTTCTGTTTGTGACATTAAAACATTCTTGATTCTTGAATAATAAAAGGACTCATTATTTCAGTCTGTCTTTAGCCTGAATAGGGTACTGGTACTCAATTTCAGCTAATGTTTTAAAATGGATCTCAATGTCACATATTTGATAATATACGAAATAAATCAATGAAAATCATCAAATTTCTATCTATTTAATCTTTCTATCAAATTTCTTGTTAGACAGGTTTGATTACTCTCAAACTTGAGTTCCGGTTGAACCAGATGCACAGTTTATAATTAAATTTGACCGTTGAATTAAACGACACTTGAAATCATGCCATTTGATTTAACAACGTGTCAGTGTCTCATAATAAGGAACTAACTGTACAAATAAATGTCTTCCTCTTCATGCAAAGAAGTGTTGGCGACACCTACAATGTCATCTAAGCAATTTGGAATATCTTGCTACGTTTTAACGTAGTAGACCTATTGTTTTTTAAAGTAGCAGTAGTTTTATTATAGGAAGAAATTGGTGAGAATGAGCGTAGGAGATAATGGCCTTTTTCTGTGGTTTTAATGGCTTCATTCTGTCTTCTGTAGGCTGCAGATAAATGTTTTGTTATGATATGAGCAAGCTTTTTAGAGTGAAAAAGTCTACTTTGTCAAAAATGAACCAGATACTTTTCCTTCAATGAGTTTTTAGTAATTAAAACTGTTGAATTAAAACACTTCTTAACTTAATATAAAAAGTGTAAGATAAAAAGTGGTAGATTAATGTCAAGTGTAAGTTTAATTTTGTCGCAGAATTTGAGTACAATTATTAAAAAAAAATTATAATATAAGAAAGTCATACGGTTGTGGTTAGAAAGTTATTAATGGTTTGTGGTTCTGTGTTCAACTTATATTGTAATCTTTAAAAATTCAAAATTGTAAGTTAATAAATAGTTTTCTAACTAGGACCAGTCACTATGCGAGTCACTTGGCTCTTAGCACTAAAGCACTAAGCAAAGCTCCTTGTAGTGTGGCCTAAGGCTAGGCGTACACCGGTTAGTCAAGACAAGACAAGACGAGATTAGTCACGTTTAGTCACAGTACTTCACATAGTTGCTTATGAAGCAGCACACACCGATTAGTCATTGCATCAAACAATTCTGAAAACTTATCGAGATTAATAACAATCTGGTTTTGAGCGAATAAAAAGTGATAAAGAGGTTTCTGTAAGACCTCTAACCGAAGTATGAAGTAATCTGCATGAAAATTCATTCTTCCTGTTCAACTCTAAAACCTATCGCTCAAATTCATTTTATTCCCATCATAGGAGTTTTTTCCATTGATTAATTGCATTTTATACCTCTCATGTAGTGTATTAATAATGTACTCTCATGCAATACATTATTATGAGCTACATTATGACAAGGTAATTGAATGCCAAGAATAGAGCGATAATACTACGATAATAAACAATTCTATTGATTGTTGGTTTTACATGTATTTAATAAATCAGAAGAGTAAAACGATAGTGAGAAAAGGAGTGAGAAGGGAAGTAGGAAACAGAGTGACAGACGGAGAGAGAGAGAGTGAGTGATTGAGAGAGACGGAGTGAGAGAGAGAGTGTGTGCGAGTGAACGAGCAGAAGATAAGTACAAATAATGCACAACTTGAGTATATCCACCTGATTGTGATTTCAAGTACAACGCTAACATTATTTTCGATGCAACAGCTTTAATACGAGACGGAAAAGTGTTAGAAATATGATAAGACACTGATAAAAATCATCAAGGCTCTTGCGACCATGTCTACACTTCACGTTGACTTCCACTTAAACACACAGTTTAAAGTAAAGTATTCTATGATGTCTTGATTGATTCATAAAACGGTTGTAATCTGTGAAGATTATAGTAGTCATTACTCCTTATCAGTATAGCCATGAGAGTTAAATGCACTATTGCACGGTATTTTTTTAATGTGAGTATAAACTTGGTCAGTTGATAAATTCCATTGTAGCGTCGGGGGTTTTATTGATTATAAAAAGCCGTGGTATAACTTACTGCATTAACTGCAATTTGTGAAAAAATTTGGTTTTAAATTTGAAAAATTGATGGTATCAGACCGTAGACACCCTAGAAGTTATTCTATAAAAGTAAAAAAATTAAGATCAAAGTATAGCAGGATCCTTTCAACTTGTCAGAAATCAGCTGTTTTGGTAATAATTAAACATTTATTTCGACACAATAATCAAAAGGCTTAAAAGTCTTGAAGACCTTTAAAGTCTTTAAAAGACCTTTTTGAAGAATACCTTTCAAAGAATAACTTTTTAAAAGACCTTTTCAATAATCTGCGAGATTCAGCATTTGTGGGATAGCAAGTCAGCAAATATTGCTTGTCGATCATATGTTTTCTGACAAGTTAAATGGATCCTGCTATAGCTGCTGAAGATCAATGTAACAGAGCTGCGAACGAATTAAAACTCGATTCATTGCATCAACAATAATTCTCTTCGCGTATTCACCTCAGTCACCAAGTTGAAAAAAAATTGCCAGCAAGTTTGAAATTTCATCATCATCGACTTGATGAACAAATCGCTCGCATCCAGTTTGAAAATTTGAAGCGCCACACTATGCATTAGTCAGACATCTGGATAGTGTTGCAACTAGCTTGAACGTTGGCCTTGGAAGTTATACCCAACTTTTTCTTTAATAATGCAGCTCCGATCAGCTGACTGTTGACTTAGGTCAGTTCGATGCCAGGTCCTGTTTTATGGATGGCAATTTGCATTTTAACCTTTCTCTGCTTGCTATTTTGATACCTCTCCACTCACTGGACCACGTGATTTTAGGCAAGTTTTAATTTGCTTGTTTTGATTATTGTTGTTGCGTTAAAACTAACTTGTTTGAGAAGAAGAAGGAGAAGAAGAGGGAGGAGAAGAATAAGAAAAAAAAAAAGGAGAAGAAGAAGAAGAAGAAGAAGAGGAGAAGAAGAAGAAGAAGAAGAAGAAGAGGGAGGAGGAGGAGAAGAAGAAGAAGAAGAAGAAGACGAAGAAAAAGAAGAAAAAGCAGAAGAAGAGGGGGAGGAGAAGAAGAAGATGGAAAGGAAGAAGAAGCAGAAGAATAAAAAGACAAAGAAGAGGGAGGAGAAGAAGAAGAAGAAGAAGAAGAGAGGAGAAGAAGAAGAAGAAGAAGAGGAGGAGAAGAAGAAGAAGAAGAAGAAGAAGAAGAAGAAGAGAAGAAGAAGAAGAAGAAGAAGAAGAAGGAGGAGAAGAAGAAGAAGAAGAAGAAGAAGAAGAAGAAGAAGAAGAAGAAGAAGAAGAGAAGGAGAAGAAGAAGAAGAGGAGAAGAAGAAAAGAAGAAGAGGAGAAGAAGAAGAAGAAGAAGAAGAAGAAGAAGAAGAAGAAGAAGAAGAAGAAGAAGAAGAAAAAGTAAAAGAAGAAGAAAGTAAAAGAAAGAATAAGAAAGTAAAGAAAGCCAGGGAGTGAGGGAGAAAGTAAGACAGAGAAAGAGAGTGACAGAGTGAAAGAGCGAGAAAGTGAATGAGTGAGCGAGAGAGAGTGAGAGAGTGGTGGAGAGAGAAAACTGATAGCCTTCAACATGTTTTGCTGATTTGAAATTTTCCAAATGGAATCATTTTAGATCGTTCAGGTAGGCTCTGGATTAAAAGTTGATTCGAACGGTTTCTCAACAATAATTGTATTCAGAGGTGAAGGATGTATTTTAATTGATTCCAGGGGAGTTTTACAGAACCTGTTTGGAAGATATAAAGAGATGAAAGGTTACCTTGGTTGATCTTAACTTGATCTTATCTGTTCCATTGTGAATTTTGAGAGAATTTTTAGAAGTTCATGAACAATTATACTATTGAAAATGTTTTCTAGAAATTAAAATTATCGATAGCAAAATTATTCTTCTTGATAGCACTTTTGTGGAGAAATTTTGGCATACACACAGTTTACTATAAGTTAAAATAATGAGTTGAAAGCTTCGACTTTGAGCCAACAAAAAGTTTGATACTGAGTGGAAAACTTCCAAATCTTAATTGGAACGCAAGAATTGATAATAATCTGAATATAATTTCACTATGAAAAACATGAATTGGAAACCGGTAGATTATAAGTAAAGGTATAAGTATATTATAAGTAAAAACCTAGATATACAGGACATATGAATATCAATATACTGCTCTTCAATATAATCCTATTCACTTACACTCTAAATTACACAATTATGATAAATTCAGAAATAAGAGAAAACTTGAATAATAATAGAAGGTGAATAAAAAATTAATGCTGTAAATGTTCAATGTTTTGTGTGTGAATTGATATTCAATAGTATTCAAATTTTAATAGAATTCAAGGAATGGACATTTTCAAATATTTTCACATGTAAACTTAATAATCAACATAACCATTTTCTGAATGATTGCTTAATTTGTAATTTGAAATGTATTGGGATCACAGGGGCGTCATTTGGCAAGGGCAGGGGGGGGGGCATATGTACAAATGAGCATTTTATCCGGCAAACACCCCCCCCCCCTAAGGTTTTGGTGAAATGACGCTACTGTGGGATCACCTATTCTTATTTGTTGACTCGATTGTCATAATTCAAACGGATGAAAAAAATAAATAAAATTGATAAGCAAAATATGACACCAATATAACTTGAAACTGCTCATGCTATCTTTATCACAAAAGCTACAACACCGATTATGTCTCAAGCACAGCTTATTTCACGTATATTTGATCAGCCCATTTCACTTTTCAAATATTATTTAATCAAGTGCTTATTGCCATAACCTCTTAACAATCTTTTCTAAATACGTCAATGTGAACATCTCTGCAAACAAGTGCTGTTATGTATTGCGTTGTGCTTCTATTTGTATTTGGCTTGCAAGTTTGGATGCTTTGCGCTTTGTAAGTCCCTCGGCTAGTCCTACTTTCTTTTTACTTATTCTTCTTCTTATTTGTTTCTTTTCTCTTTTTTGTCCAGAGTTATGATTCAACAAGATTGCGTTCTATTCTGAATCTTGGGCTTCGCGCCGAGGGGGCACAGGGGGGAACGTGCCCCCCTAACATCTTGTAAAAAAATCCTGAGATCTGCTAAATAAAATACAGTAAATATCTTTTGGTACTTAATTGTTTCTGTTTAGGACAGACAACATTATTTCTGAGCATTTTCCTGCATAGAATAATTATATAGAAGTACCGTTTTTAGTGTGCTTTCCGCTCATATTACCCTAATTCTGATTAGTAAACCCCCCCCCCCACAAAATCATGGATCACGCTTCGTCTATGCTGAATAGTATTCATTCGCACTATTTATTGCGTTCACTTGTTGGATAGTTATTTGTATTCATTTATTAGTTAATAGTTATTAGTCATTTCTCATGTATGCCTAATTGTGGCATAATATAGTTTAATAATTTTAAATTCTGTTTTCATGGGACATGGCCCTTGATGAAAATTAAAAGATTTTCAACTTGAAAAATAATAGTGTCATGTTTTTGATGATAAACTTTGATTTGATTCGATTAGATTAGAAAAAAGTGAATATTTTTGGGGAAAACAGAATAGATGTATAACATTCATATGAAAAAGTTAACTTTAAAAGGTATTCTATTTTGTTGCATCCAACAAAAATTAATTCTATTTCAAACTTATATTAAAATTGCTAAATATATTTCCTTTCAAACACATTTTGTTTCGATTCATCCTCTTGGAAATTTTTTCACGATATTATTGATTGATGTTGTGATTGCCTCAATTCACAATTTTCATAGAATTTGTGATTGGACTATACACATCTTTCTGAAAAATAAGCATTTGAAACTGGCATTGATGTCAATAATTGTTCATTTCACAACAAACGTAAACGTTACGTGCCCCACATAGTATTCATAATACTGTATTTTATTTAATGTAATATAACATACAGTTATTTATATTTGCTGTTTTATATTCATAGTCTACTTTTCTAAATAAAAAATTGTTAATTTATTCGTGGATTATTCTTATGGACCAGAAATTCTTGTGACAAGTGTGTGAACTTTATTGTTTTGACAGCATTAATCATCAAAATTCGGAAGAGAAATAGTATGGGTCTATAGTGCGATTCACGTCAAGAAGTCTGCATTGCTTATATGAGGAGCATTGATGCCAAGTTTCATTGAGAGAGAAGCAGAAAACTGCACCAAACGTGTTTGTTGGGACTGTGTGCGACAACAATGCACATTGATGCACAGTGCGAATAGGATAGAGACATCAGCAACTGCCTTGTGCTGAACAAGGGTAGCAAACTCCCATCTAAGCAATGCTGACTTCTTGACGTGAATCGCACTATAGCCTAGTTTTTTTCTCCTAAGTTAAAATATTATGATTTTGTGATTGTATTGTATTGTTATTTGTATGGGCGTATTCACAACTCCCGGCAATTTCTCCGGACACAGAACGGTATCGGCGAATACGCCCATTTAAATTACATTGAACATTGGAGAATATCTTGCAGCTCTATGTCGGACAAGTTACGTGTCGGTAGATGTGGTTGGAGCTTTGAACTAATAATACAAACAATCCGTAACTGCTTCACACCTCATTAGAATTGTATGACAGAGTGTACAATATAGGCTACCATCAAGAAACAACAAGGAGTGAGTGAGAGAGGGGACCGAAACCACTTTGTGTTGCTATTAAAAGATACAAGGTTCATCGACTTGCAACATGTTGCAACAAGCTGTTACTGTAGGTTTTTATTGGTGAAGGAGGGGGGGGGGGTTTGGGCGCCGCAGCCGAGCTATCAAATTGAAACAACACTGTCTAAAACCCGTTCTCTGAAGAAGAAGAAGAAGAAGGGAAGAAGAAGAAGAAGAAGAAGAAGAAGAAGAAAGAAGAAAGAAGAAGAAGAAGAAGAAGGGAGAGAAGAAGAAGAAGAAGAAGAAGAAGAAGGAAGAGAAGAAGAAGAAGAAGAAGAAGAAGAAGAAGAAGAAGAAGAGAAGAAGAAGATAGAAGAAGAAAAAGAAGATGAAGAAGAGGCAAATACTAAAAAAGAGGAAAGGACAGCTAGAGAGAAAGTAAGGAGAAAAATAAAACAAGAGACAGAAAAAGGATACACCAGCAGAAACACAAGAACAGAACAAAAAAGAAACTAATAAAGGTGAAAGATATCAATGAGGATATGGAGAATATGGAGAATGAGAATGGAGGAGATGAGCAAGAAGAAATGGATACACAAGTAAAAGAGGAAATAGGATAGCAGAAAAGATTGATGAAAGTGAGAGAGGGAAGCAAGAGAGAGAAAAATAATACACAAACATATAAAGGATACACATGATGAAGGATACACAAGAATAGAACAACGGATACACAACAGAAGAGAAGGATACATGACTAAAAAGGGGGAAAAGGACAGCTAGAGAGAAAGTTAAGAGAAAAATAAAATAAGAGACAGAAAAAGGATATACCAACAGATCACAAGAACAGAATAACAGATGAACTACAGAAGAGAAGGATACACGAATAAGAAAGGAAGGATACATGAGTAACAAAAGAATAAGGATCGCTAGAAAGAAAGGAGAAAAAGATAGACAGAGTAAGAACCGTTCAGTTGATAATAATATGATACCTGTGACGACACAATTTGAGAAATTTGCTACACATTTACGAGAGCACAAGACATGATCGGCTCAAACTGGATTCAAAGCGAGTGAAATTAATGTAGAGCTGAATTTGCCAAGAAGTAGGTGGTTTCTGGCTTATCAAGTCATAGCCTCTGTCATCTGATATTATGTTGAAGAAATGCCCCGGTGTCATTCGACAACAACTGTTGTGAATATCATGAAAAGGTTGGGAAATGCAGGTTTACCCTGAGATCTCACTTTGATCAACAAATTTCATCATTTTCCTTAGATGATGTAGTTACATTTCTATAATACTGAACCTAAGTAATTCATCAGTAAAGCCTTGTCTGAACGTTGCCATTGGCATACGCCAGTCAATAGTTACCAGTGCTGAATATCTAAAATTTCATGTGGGTGAACGCTTTTTTATTATAATTCTTATAAATAAGATAAGATATTCATTTGTTAATCTACAAGAAATACAAATGATACAAAATTTAAAAAACGAATAACAAATTTTGGAACAGCCAGCAAAGTAAAACTTGTGCGCTAGCTGTGAGTACATTCAATCATAAGTACTTTTCAACAAAATTACTTTTGTACTTTTGTATTATATATAATAATAGTCTACCTAATTTGATTCGACTTTGTTCAATCAATTCTTGTTCTTAATTCAGCAATTAAGGATCGATTATGTACCATTAACATCACATAAGTATTGAATGCATTATTATTTTACAAATTATTTGAAGTATGAATATGCGGTTTATAAAAACAAGATTTTGTAAGAGAGCTTATTAAGATTTATGTAAGACAGTCATCTATGCATTTGTTAAATACATTATGTTTTCGACTATCACTGCAGTTCATGATTTTTAAATAACTATGGATAATATGTTTTTGCGGAAAATAAAAATATATTTTATTCTTTTTCTATGTTTTGGAACATAACATTATTGAGAAGACGCTGTGATTTCTCAATAATAACATTTACCTTATACTAACTATACCATAGACTAACTAACTAGTGTTGTCTGTGATTTTACTCAACATACGAAATATTTACGTAGTCAACAAATAAATATACACAATGTCTTTCACTAGATATGAGCCAGTAGATGATTTCTATGTGGATGAAGAGACAACATAGAAAAAATAAAGACGAACAAGAGTAAAATTAAGAATGCGATAAGAGAAATCTTAATGATCGCGATTATTGTATAGTGCAGATGAGATAGTCTTTGCCAAGCTAAATTGCAGTGTTTGTTCCAAATCTATTTCAGTGTCAAGAAATGCTCTGAATAGTGTTCCTTATTGTTCTGGCCTTGATGTGAATGTGTTGTCTATTCCTAAAATTCGAGGTATTTATCACATGTGAAAAATGTTAAGCGTTTACACGCTCAATTTATTATCAGGTATTTGATGAGGAGGCATATCAATGTCGTAATATTATTATGTAACTGACCGTTTAATGAATAGCATTGTAGTTCGTGCATTGAAAATGAAATCAAAATATCCTAGACTAGGCGGAGTTGGGACCAGAGAGTCCTCTCTACTCCTCAACCTTACATTCATGTAGATTTTTATAAATTTTTGTAGTTGGCTGTTTCTTTCTACTGTTGTTGTGGATTCATATTTGAATTCGTGATAAGCTGAGAACAAACCCAATATTATTGTTGAGCCCTGGATTTATACGGTATTGGACGGTCCGCACTGTTGAATTGAACTGTCGTCAAATTATGTCATCATCTAAAGAAATTTTTTCTTTATAAAATCTTGTTTTTATATATCCATATATCAACCGCATATTCATACTTCAAATAATTTGTAAAATAATAAAGAATTCAATACTTATGTGATGTTAATGGTATATCATCGATCCTTACAAGAACAAGAATAGTTTTAAAAATTAAGGATTTAAAACTATGAACAAGAATAGATTGATCAAAGTCGAATCAAATTAGGTAGGCTATCATTATATACATTTAACGTTTTGGGAGTGCCTACTTCCACTAAATACTGGAATATTTTGTCTTAATAAATATTAGGTTGTATCAACATTTTTCAATACGCTATTAGCATAGATAACAGATTAGAATCTACTATCTCTTCTCTCTGCTATAAGGCTTTTAAAAATCATTTGATTAAATGAATCCTAATGGCCGGTCTCAGAAGTGTCTACTAAATTTCATAAACTAGTCTAATTTGTAAAAACATTATGATTGATGAGAGATGAAATGATTTATCGACTTGCAGTACAAAAGTACAATTTAATAGAAATTTTATAAATTAAGTTCAATTATTTCTAAATATCATTTTCTAATTTTGTATTTTTGAACTTCCATATTCAAATCCAAAATTAATATTGTCATAGTTTTTATTTTGTACATAACTGTTTTATTGGCCAAGTTTTCATGATAAGTAGAAATACGTTTTGGACTAAATAAGTAATAACTAAGTAGCAACTAATAAGTAATGAAGTAATAACTAATCAGTAAATAAGTTATTTAATAATAAAAGTAAATAAATGAGGTGGATCAGCATAATACTGTATTAGATATTTCAAAGGAGAAAAAGGTAGAATAGATATTCTCCTTTTGGATTTAGTAATTTCAAAGAGATCAAACATATCTCTGAATAGAAAAAATCTTCGCACAAACTACACTACTACAGATATCACCGAGCTACTTCTAATATTACGAGACCAGTTGTATTTGTTAACACGAGCAAAGTAAACTGCCTAATGGATTTCGCGGTAGAGCATTTCGAAATTGCCGCCTTTTTTACTTCCTCACAATCATTGTTTTCTCGGAATATTATTTCGCTCTATCCTGCTATGCTAGGTGTATTGCGCAAGAGTAACTCGTACTATGTGTAGTAGCCGAGTGAGTTTCAAAGTGTGCAATGAAGTATATAATCAGATTCATATAATTTGACACTTGGCATTAGATAGATAGAATAGAATAGAATAGAATAGAATAGAATAGAATAGAATAGAATAGAATAGAATAGAATAGAATAGAATAGAATAGAATAGAATAGAATAGAATAGAACAGAATAGAATGGAATAGAATAGAATAGAATGACTGCCTTTATTTTTTACCTGGGAGGGCGAAGTTAGGGCGCAGTCAGCCCTCTCTTACACTTAACCCTCTAGATAGATAGATAGATATTATTTCTTGACGTTGCTGATGACCGTAGAGTACGATGGCAAAGAAATAATATCTCTCTATCTATCTATCTAATGCCAAGCGTCAAATTAAATGAATCTGATTATACAGTAGTATGGTACGAAAAATAATATTTCTTTCAAGGAAAAAGCATAATATTGGTACGAGCTATTTATCGGGGTGAGTAGTTATTAATGTCATTGGTTAATGATGAGGATAATTTTCATGAAATATTGTGGAGATTAAAATATTGTGTACGAAATATAATATGTGAAGCATATTATAATAAATTTGACTTTATGACATATATGACATATCAATGTCATTGATAATAATTATCAATGATGATAATTGATAATTATTAATTATTAATGATGAGGATAATTTTCATGTTGAGTTTAAAATAATTAATGTAGGCTACTGGAAACGGCGGGGCTTTTTCGCTAGCTAAAGTAGGAGCCGGTTAGGCAACCCTCCAAACGTCGTCTGTTTTTGCAAAAAACCATCCCATCATGGCCTGGATTTTTAAAACAGTTCTGAGCTGTTGATGACCCAGTTCTAATCAAAGATTAGAATTCAATATCAAATCAATGATTGATAACCAATTCTATTGCTGTCAGTAATTGAAAATGTAACCATGCTTGAACTAAGGCTAGGCGTACACCGGTTAGTCAAGACAAGACGAGATTAGTCACGTTTAGTCACAGTAATTCACATAGTTGCTTATGAAGCAACACACACTGATGCAATGACTAATCGGTGTGTTGCTTCATAAGCAACTATGTAAAGTGACTAAACGTGACTAATCTCGTCTTGTGTCTTGTCTTGACTGCTTTACGCCCTAGCCTTACTATATGGTTACATTTTCAATTACTGACAGCAATAGGATTGGTTATCAATCATTGATTTGATATTGAATTCTAATCTTTGATTGGAACTGGGTCATCAACACAGCTAGGCCTTAGGAACTAGAATTTCCAATTGAATTATTAAATCGACTCTATGCAAATGATAGTAAAAATGACAAAAATTGACAATTCGAATGGTACAAAAAGAAAGATATTAAGAGCCATCGAAAAAAATATTATTTTTTATAATATTGCAGTGCTTTGTTCCCATCACTGGGTTGCGAAGACTAGCTTATGGTTGAGATGTCAATGCTACCATGTGACGTTTCTTTTTAATGATCATTCACCTCTGCTGATTCAGTCAAGTGGATGTGAAACTGGCAACCAGCTGGTAGGCCTAAGCCCACATAGGGCTGTTGAGCCATTGACAAACAAACAAACAATGTTTTTGGTTATTTTTGCTTGTAAAGAAAAGTGTTCACTATAGAAAACTAAGAGAAAAGTGCAAAAAATGAATCTACTCACGATTTCCATTAGGTGCCAGCTTCATCTTCTCCAGTGACGCCTTGTCGCGATCGTTGTAGACGATGACTCCAGACGCATTGTGTCGGAGTGCATGATCCACCTTCACCTGGAAGTTGCATCCGCCGCGTTTGACGAGCGCGATCCACGGCTCGCTGGGGATGAGAAACCCGGGCGCGGGTCCACTGCGCAGCGGCAGCGAACAGCCCGTGTTCAGCTCCCCGTTCACGTCGATCACGTGCACCAGGAGGCCCGCCGCCGTGCCCACGTGATACCCGCCGAACTTCCCGATCTCGTCCGTCTCCGAGTGCCAACGGCCCGTTGACGGGTCGCGGAACGTCACGTTGATGAAAGCTGTCGTGTAACTGTCAGCTGTCACGCTGTTTTCGCCGTTATCCAGCGACTGACGTATCCAGTCTGTCGTACAGGAGTCTGTGGTGGTTGCCATGGTAACAGAGGCGATCAGCTGACTGACAAACATGGCCAAGGTAACTAACCTCACAATCATTTTGGGAGTTTGAAATTCAAAAAAAAATATTTCAAATAATGTTGATTTATCACTTGGATTCCAATCTCCTCCAGAATGCGAACTCGGGGGAGAATATATAACACTTTCACCTCAATTTAATTGTGTTTTCAAAATGTAATGTGGATTAATTATTTCAAATAATGTTGATTTATCACTTGGATTCCAATCTCCTCCAGAATGCGAACTCGGGGGAGAATATTGCACTCAATTTAATTGTGTATTCAAAATGTAATTTCTGTGGTAAGATGTCGTAGATTTTCAAACTTCTCCAGGATACGACCTTGGAGTAAACTATTTATGATTCGTTTCCAAAATATTAGAAACGAAATAAATGTTGTACAAGTTATATCTTTCTGTAGTTTTTCTCAACTACAAATCCGTCGAATGGAATTCTTGAAGAAATTGATATAATTTGAGATCGTTTGGAATATTACTTTAATATAGTTTCCAGAATTATCATAAGGATCCAATTTTTTCAGTTTGTGAGCTTCTATTAGAACTGTTGAGATCTTTATGGTTCACTTGTTGATTTTACTGAACGAAGCGTGTTATTGTCGATTTGTTATTTAAATTCAAAGATAACGTGTAATACGGTTATGTAACAATATAATCTTATCAACGAAATATTGTTTTATATTTTGTTTACCACACTTTTTGATCGGTAGTCCAAACGTAGCTTTTTTTAGTTGGGACTAGGAATTACTTGTAGATATTTCACAAATTCGGGCAGTGGATTAATAAATAAAATAACGCCTGATTTAGAGGATGGAATAGTTACACTTATTATTTATCTAGATCACTGTTGTAAGTTATATGGCCGCCTAATCAGGTTCTGGCAATTTTTGGAAAATTGAAAACCCGATAAAACGTTTTCCGGAGTATTGTTTTTAGATTTCGGGTACGAAACTAAGGGTCTACTAAACCAGATGTCACCTAACCCTTAACATAGGGCTAGGTCTACCTTGGCTGAGGTAAAATGAGAGGGTCCTACCCGTCTGGGTTACCATTCGCGACTGATTGTTATCCGGGGGTTGTTACGTTTGCCCCAGACGTCAGCACATAATTATCACGTGTTAAAAGATGGTAGTTTCTTCCACAAACTCGATTTAAACACCAAGCAAACACGATTAGTTGGTCCTAACAGGATAAAACCACTAGACGATGCATACGGAAATAAGAACTTGGTTGGAAGGAAACCCTACTAGCTACATGACCACTTGAAGACGACGCTACTACCGTCATACGAATACACCTCATTGTTGGGGATTAAACATGTAGAAAACACTCAATTTTCCACCCCACTTCAATATTGTTATATTTTTAGCACCTTGTATTTTGGTGAAAATAAATAGTGGCAGCGTAAATCCTCTCAGAGATAACTATGAGAAGAAACAACTCTAAACAATCAAACACTTTTTGACACAGTCTCTCTAGGTGGTCTCGTATTCTTCACTGCTCCTATCAATAATTTTATTACATTCAGATATTGAAATTCAAAAGAAGCACATGATTAAGAGACAACTTCGAAGTGAATCACTGTATCAGAAATGTCTCCCAAAGACACTAAAAATTTCTCACTCAAAGATATCACTGTATCAAATATATTTTCAATCAAATATCACTGCATAAAACAGATATCTTTCAATGGAATATTGTTACGTATCTTTCAATCAAATATAGTATCACTGTGTGAGAGATTTCTTCGAGGTGTACGTTATCACTGTTTAAGAGATATTTATCAATATTTTTCAATACCACAGGTGTATTCCTAGATAACAATCTTCCAAGATTAGATATTCTCACTGATCTTTTCCAATTTAAAACCTGGACAAAAATTGACAATTATTGAAAACACTGTACTAGAGGTATCTCCCAATTGTGAGGATTTCTTTTAAATACCGTCACACTCTTGATCTGTATAATGTTACCGCACTGATTCTGATTCCTTCCAGTGTTGTGATGAGGACATAAGTCAACAACCTACCCTTTCGTTGAGTAACTGGGGGGCAATGATCACTGGGTAATAACAGTTAATTTTCGTGGTTTAATCACACTTAACCAATCACTGGAACTGTTTCTTTCGGTGCGAAACTATTGACCGACGATAACAGACACGACGTAACGATTTAGACCGAGTCGGTCGTGCGACTCGCCAAGAAGAACTGAAACTGACTTGCCACGAGCATGTCCAGGCTACCCGTTGTATCAGCTGTGGGGTGTCCCCTACTCTGACTCATTCTCATCGAACGCCTCTACTTCCCTCTCCCTCCCACTTCTTGTTTACTGATAACACCCTCTCCCTCGCTCACAACCCTCGATCCCGCACTGCGTTGCTTTGTGCTGCCCAGCGTGTACCGTTTCAGATGCACTCCTGTCACTGCATGCTATCAGCTGCTGGCTGGATTAGGTCATATCGTTGCCGGAAGGAAGCTCGCAATGATACGGAACACAAGATGCGTTGCACGTGAAATTGCTTTCAGCACAAAGTAGTCCTTTCTTCTCTGTGCTTTCAGGTAACAAAAGAAAATGAAAATAAAAGTTAAATGTAAAGAAAAGATAAAATTGTTTTCAGGTGATAAAATAATAATTCAAGAGTAATGGCAGTAGGTACAAGTTATTGTCTTCAAGTAATGAAATAATTCATTTTTTCACAAAATATTTCTTTGGTTCCTTGAGTTTTGTTTCAATGGGATTAGGCCACAAAAGAAAAACACTTTCACAAAAGAATTGTGATTCTGCCAAATAAGTTAACGAATAAATTTGTAAATTTGGTGGTCACACACTAAAGAACACTATAGACTTTATAGTTTATCATAGTACGCGTGTATTCGTCTTTAGTGTGTGTCCACCTTTCCCCTGCATTAAAGGACTTAATGGAGTGGTTCGTAGCCGAGGCGGCTAAGGCGTCAGACTGATTAAGTTATCAGCAGTCAGATAAAATCCATTGGGCCAGGGTTCGAGCCTGGTTGACGGAAGGATTTTTGACAAATACGGCCACTCCCGTCTTTCGGAGGAGACGTTAAGCCGTCGGTCCCGACTGCCTAAAAAGTAGTCGTCATATCTCATCATCACCCCACTCATTACCCACGCACAAGCCTAGAGCTCATGTGGGCATCATCCTCAGAAAAAAAAAACTTATAAATTATTCATGAAACAACCACATAATCACATATTGGCGAATGGAAACAGTATTAGATAGAAGCGTTTGTTCAATAATTTTTCAAATCATTAAAGATTGTATGAGTTTTTATTATGATTGTGAGTTTAAATATTAAATTGTAAAAATTAATGAGTGTATGAGAGAAGTCAAGTGTTGTAAAATCAGATTCATTTAATTTGACACTATTTTTTTATTTGATAGTTAGATAGATAGATAGTTAGAGAGATATTATTTCTTTGCCATCGTACTCTACGGTCATCAGCAACGTCAAGAAATAATATCTCTCCATCTATCTATCCAATGTCAAGCGTCAAATTAAATGAATCTGATTATGAGTTGGTTGATGAATATGACTTATTTTTAGATTTCATTCAAAGGAAAAGTGTCTTTACCCTACTCAAATTGCTAGCATGTACATACCTACATTTCAACTCATACATTCATATGAAAGATATACCTATAATATCAGTTAAGAAGAGGTGAGAAAAGCTGTCTCACAACTTTCAAAAGGAGGAAAACGAATGGAACTTGATTTCCAACAAGAAAAACTGGACTTGATAGGCCTGACATGTGCTTGGCGATGATAGAAAATGCCTATCGGAACAACATATACCTGAAAGCCAATACGACTTGAGATTGAAGAATATAGTAAAATAAAACACCATTTATTCATAGTGGAGTGCGATATTTCAACCTTTTCATTGCTCCTTCAACTTCAAGAAAAAAAAGAAGCAGTAATGTCTTTATTGACCGAACGTAAGTGAGATCTAAGTTTTGACTCGGATTTTCTTTCGCCTGTATGAGTGTATGTAAAGCATTTTCAGTTAAAAGCATGAATAGATTTTCATAAAATTTGGCAGGAATGTCCCTTTTTGAATTGCGCCACGTGGTATGTGTATGTTTTTAAAATTTTGCAAAAGAAAAAAGGAATGCTTTCTTCAACCATTCATGAGAAAAAAACTCATAACAGCCCAGATAAACTAACTGGAAAACAGTTTCCAAAACTATAAATACAATACACAATATATAATTTATTATATTAAATATAATACCCAATTGTATTAACACACAATTCCTATTCTGTGTAATACGAATTGAAAATTGAATAACGTATCATCACTTGATACTCAATTATTTGTATCAAGTTGAGTTTCCTATCTTACCGACAGGTACTCTCATTGTTTACGGAGAGGAAGTCACAATCACTGTTCAGTGATAACAACATTTTAGTAAATAATAATACGTGACACGTTTCTTTTTTTACTTCCGCCCTTTTCTTTATCTTATTTAATCTATTAGCCCAATTTCTTTTCATCTTGCCTTTAAAAATTAGGAAACTGGCTTAATAATACGTGTGTTTTTGTTTGAATAAAATCTTGCTGATAGAATAATCTTGAACTATTCTATAAGCTTACTCAATATACTATATTATTGTCATTATCCTAGTGACAGCAATAACACCTCCATGAATAGTGTCAAATAACACGATAAAACGCGTTTTCATGGGTGGAAAACAGTTCATTACGTCCTAATATGGCGAAAACTCTTGTTTTATTCTTCTATACAGGGTGTTTCAGAACTCCCTACCAATACTCTAGGGCATTGTCCCTGGGTGAAAATCATATCTAAATATTATATTCAAATTGTCCAGAAGTCCTTAGTTACTTACACAGCTGCCATTTTGTTTTTTTCACTTATTTTTTTATCTCAATAATGGTGAAACATATGGAATTGAAACTTTGCACCAACATTTATGACAACTAGACAAAGCTACAAAAAATTATGACAATTTTTCAAATCCATAAAAAAAATGGCGGCCATTTAAAATTTTGTTTCTTGAATAACTTGGAAACCGTTGATATTACGAAAATTTTACAAGAATAACTTTGTTTACTAAATTTAATTACAAATCGATTGAAACCATATTTGTTAAGATTGGATCAATATTGACTGAGATATGGCAGCTTCAGTGATAGGTGGCCGCTGGAGGTTAGTTGCACTTCTTTTTAATGTCTTTAAAATTCACACAAAATAGGCTACTCTAAAATCGCTCACAAATAACATGCAAAGCAGACAGAGACTGTTGCATTGTTGTGGCAGACTTTAGCCGCATGCCCAGGATGCACTGCAACTAGCCTCACTCCCTGAATTTTTTCTACAATGTCTACAATCTATTATTAAACTCCCTGAACTCCCACATTGTAACACGTGCTGTATCCTACATAAAAACAATTATTACAACTGTAGAAAAAGTTATCTTGTATTCCAGCTGTTGAATTGATTAGAAAACTTGAAAGGACGCAGAGAAAAAAGTGACTTTTTTGTTATATTTTTGGTGACATTTGGTGTGCAACTAAGAAGAGCGTTATAATGTGGCTGGTATGTTTATTTTTTCAAAGGTCATCATTCACTCTTTCAGATTCTAAACATCAGAGTAACACCATTCGGAGTAACACCACGCGAAGAGCATAAAACTTGGTGGGGGAGAGGAAAAAGAAACATGGAAATAGATTGATGCGAGAGAGAAAGAGAGAAAATAAGATGAAAAGGGAAAGAAGGAGGAGGGGAGGACGAAGAGAAAGAAAAATATGGGAGGAAAGAGGGAGAGGAGTAGAAAGAAGAAGAATAAACAGAGATATAAGACTACATTTATGGAAGAGAGTGAAATGTGAAAAATAAAAAGTAAAAATCGACTATAACTACATGAACAGCTGTTTTAAAGGGTGTACTGGAAGGGTTTATTTCTCTGGGTTAATTTAGTGTGCTGCACAGCATGAGACCTATGCTTGAGCCGTACACAAAATAAACCAAGTGTGGACTTAGGCTAGGCGTACACCGGTTAGTCAAGACAAGACAAGACGACATTAGTCACGTTTAGTCACAATAATCCACAGTAGTATAAATATGTTGGTTCTGTCACCAACTCTGTCACCAAGATGGCCGCTGTCACCAAGATGGCCGCTGTCACCAAGATGGCCGCTGTCACCAAGATGGCCGCTGTCACCAAGATGGTTGCTGTAACCAACATGGACGCTGTAACCAGAGCGTTCTCTGTAACCAACCTATTCACTGTAACCAAATCTGATTATGTCTCCAAAATGGCCGCTGTAACCAATTGGAATTCTGTAACCAAAATTGACGCCGGCACCACAATGGCCGCTATCACCACAATGCGCGCCGGCACCATATGTGACTTTGTCACCACATTAATTGCTGTAACCAACATGGCTACTGTATCTTGTGAGATAGCCGGATCATGAAGACAAGATAGAACCTCACCCAGCTCCTCTACCGCCCGCCTTTTTTCAAAAAAAAATATTTTCCCACAAATCGGCTGATTAGCAGACTAGCTGACTATCTCACACCTAATTAGAACCTAATAATTACATCACCATTATTTTCTCAATTTCTCATTAATCATATTCATGAATTTGGCGTCCATTGATTCCATATCTCGTTGCATTTGTGTTAGTTTAGTATCACAATAGATTCTATTATTACGAACTAAATGCGATAATTTACCAATATTAGTTGTAGTTTCTGATACACGTCGACCAACATCACCGCCAACCTTGTCTTCGACTAATTTTGTTAATCGACCTGATAAATCATCAATGATTGATTTTTCTCTGCCCTAACCACATTCAATATATGTTCTTTATTTACTCTGTCTTTTTCTTCTACTAATTTGTTAACTTGACCTGTTAGATCAGCAAGGATAGATTTTTCTCTTCCCTAACCACGCTCAATATATGTTCTTTATTTACTCTGTCTTTTCTTCTACTAATTTGTTAACTTGACCTGTTAGATCAGCAAGGATAGATTTTTCTCTTCCCCAATCACATTTGATATATGTTGTTTATTAACTACATCTTTATCCTCTACTAATTTGTTAACTTGACCTGTAAGATCAGCGAGAATAGATTTTTCTCTTCCCCAATCACATTCGATATATGTTGTTTATTAACTACATCTTTATCATCTGCTAATTTGTTAACTTGACCTGTAAGATCAGCGAGAATAGATTTTTCTCTTCCTCAATCACATCCGAAATATGTTGTTTATTAACTACATCTTTATCTTCTGCTAATTTGTTAACTTGAGCTGTAAGATCAGCAAGGATAGATTTTTCTCTTCCCCAATCACATCCGAAATATGTTGTTTATTAACCACATCTTTATCTTCTGCTAATTTGTTAACTTGACCTGTAAGATCAGCGAGAATAGATTTTCTCCTCCCCAATTACATTCAATATATATTGTCTATTAACTACATCTTTGTCTTCTGCTAATTTGATTACCTGTTTTGACACATCATTGAGAATCACTGCTTTCTCATCGCCAATTATATTCGATATATATTGTTTATTTTGTGCTTGTTTTTCTTCTACCAATTTAGATAGACGATCTGATAGATCGTTAATAGATGAATTTTAATATTCTCGATATCATTCAATAGATGCGTTCTATTTACTACATCCTTGTCTTCCACTAACTTAGTCAGACGTTCTGAAAGATCAGTAATGCTTAAGTTTTTCACGGTGTCAATTTCATTCAATAGATATTGTTTATTTATTGCATCACTATTTTCCAGCGGTGCACCTAAATTCACAATTCGTCTAGAATGAACATTGAGACCATGACCATCTGGTAATGAACTAATAAAATCATCCCAATTTTCATAATTTCCTAACCAATCAGCATTATCAGTCTGTGTTTCTTCAGATTTTGATGCGATAATAGTATTAGTTGAAGTTGATTCAGCTGTAGTATTTAATTTTTATCTCCACTTTTTGCTTTGTAATGCGTGTGGCGTTTGCGCTTACCATTAAAGATATTATTATTTTCGTTATTATCACTATCAAACCGCTGGACTTAGCTCCCAGCGGTCTTCCAAATCGATCGATTGTTATCATCATACTAATGATAATTCAACTGTGCAGCTCAAGTACACACCTCACATATGTATGCAATTAATAGAAGTACTAAAAACTAGATGAACTAGGTTTCTAATGCTACGGAAATTAGAAAACCATATTTAAAGAAAAAATCTCAGCTTTATTATTATTATTATTATGTTTAACAATGTAATTTGTTAACAGCTAAATCATACAATAAATTATGCAACAATAGTAAAAGCAATGCAATTATCAACAACAACAGCAATAATATTAAACGATCATACATAGTTCCAATGTCAATTATCCGTTCAGTGTTCTCATCACCTTCCATCTTCTGAAACTCCTCCTCCTCCTCCTCCTCCTCACTGTCGTCCAATTCTTCATCTTCTCGTGATATCAGCGTCCTCTGCCGTGTCCATCACCTCGGCAACAGCAGCAGCAGCAGCAAGATTATCAGCAATGGCAGCAAAAGAAGCAGCATCAGCAGCAGAAGAAGTAGAAATAGAATTTGAAGAAGCAGGAGCTCGAATAGCATTAGCAGCAGCAGCAGCAGCAGCAGCAGTTAATATCTGGTGTCCATATCTCTTCCGTTCATTATTAGTGATTGTAATTCCTCTGGATATTCTTCAAGTTCAGCCTTTGTCATCCTGTCGATTGTGCAACTCGGTAGATTGAACCATTCACACGTTCCGTAATCAATACATATTTTTCCTTTCCATTAAAACTCGATATATTATCTGCATTTACAACAGATAGAAATTTTTCCGGTAAAATATATCACATGGTTTAGCACTGCTTGTCAGTTCTTCATCACTGTAGAACAACACTCGCACAATAACTCGTTTTTCCAAATTTAGTCGTAACCATTCGTGCTGAAATTATCGGATATCTAAATTGTTCAGTTAAATCTAAAAGTCGAATTGTTGGCAATGTTTCTCGCTTTCGCGTTGAACTATTCTTGAAACTCGTTACGTGATGGCCTTACGACGACTTGTTCTAATAATCGGCATTATTAATTGTTTTTGAATACTTTCCGCAGCAGCAGCAGCAGCTACACGCACGCAATGTTCACAGCTAGGCGATCTCACAGATAATGAATGCATCAACCAGCATTCTAGTTCAAGTGCACACTATTGGCACACCTGTCGAGCAGGTGTGTGTTTGTCCGTTATTCAAGTTCAAACATGTCCGTTAAAGTTGATTGAACTATCGTTGCATCATTGCAGTTTGCAGATGCTAGAATTGAAGTGTAATTATTAATTAAAAAACTTGCATGTATGTTGCAGCTGCTCATTGTACACTGTTTAACGATCGAAATAATTAATTAAACCATCGTTGTATCGTTGCAGTTTGCAGATGCTAGAATTGAAGTGCAATTATTAATTAAAAAAAAAAACCTGTATGTATGTATCGCAGCTGCTCATTGTACACTGTTTAACGATCGAAATAATTTGCAATATTTCATACATCGGAATTTCCTCCACAAGTTACACGAAAATTTATCAATTTTGTTTTTACACATGTTGAATGTATGATAAGCTCCATTGCAAAATTCACGATGATTATCCGCTGTATGTGATTGCATTAGTCGATAAAAGCACGAATCTGAAGTACATTTTCCAATGAACTGATGCATTGTTTCATTTGCTTGAGGATTTATACACATAATATAATGTCCATAATCTTTTCCATAACATTCATACCTATGATAACGTAGTTTATGTATGAGATGTTTTCAAATGCTGATTTGTTTTTAAGCAGTGCATCTTCTTCTCCTTCTTCTACTAAATCTACATCCATTGATATAATCTTTTAACACTCATTCTTGATTTACAATGTCCGCCATCATTTCATAAATATAAGTTTCAATTTTAATCAATTTATCTACATCCAATAATAACGGTCTACTGTAGCCCAGATATTCGTGAATATCTTCGCTGTTAATTGTTGACAAATATGTAGATTTCAACTTTTTAGCAAAATTTATTATATCCAAATCTCCTGTTGTGTATGCTCGTGAAATAGCATTATCAATTTGTCAACACATTCGATAATGTGTTTTAATTTCTCTTCTAATTCAATCGATCTGTAATCTACCTTGATTCATGATGCTGTTGCTTCCTCAATATCACACCTCGGCACAAATCACAAGTCCTTGTCGCGATGTCTGCTTGCTATTCACACAACACATACACTAATCATTCTGTACTAATGTTTGTGAGAAACTGTTCCGGCGGTTGTGGAAGGGATGATGCATCAGGTGGATGCGGTACCAACACATTAAAATTAATTGTATCTCCATAATCAGGGGCGCAAACATTTGCGATGTGAAATTCTAATGGGTTCTCACACCAAAAACACTTGATAGCATCGTTCTTATGACAATAATAAAATCCATTTTGTGCTAATACACGCAAATGTGTTAATTGATATAGATAATCATCATTATTATATAAATCTTGTGCTTCTTCCTCGTTTTTACTAGCTTTAGACTCTTCTTGATTCATAAACATATTCATTAACGACTTCAATCTATTAATTACTGATGAATAATCAAATTCATTTATCTCCTCCTCCTCCTCCTCATTCTTCTTCTTCTCTGCAGCCATCGCCTCTTCTTCTTCTTCTTTATTATCTCCACTTTTACATTACTCTCATCTACTACAACAGCTTTTTTTATCACTATCATCATTATCATCATCATCATCACTATAATCTTCATCACCACTATCAATAGCATTCAAAATATAATTTTCTATTTGTTCCTGTAATGTATGCACGAAGTTAATGCACATCGTCCATAATTATTTCTATGCTGTTTGCAATGTTCATTTTGTATGTGGATTATAAATTGGTTTTTCCATCGGTGTGGTAAATCTCTCACATCATTGTGAAAACGAGAAAGATATCTACGTTTTCCTCACCCTTAGTATACACTATTTTATATTTTGATAGCAAGTTTCTTATTTGATTTTTACTGAATTTTTCGCTTCCACAATCCCACGGTAGTAAATGATAATGCTTTGTTAACCATAATACATGTCTAATTTTATCATCATTGAGTTTACATAAATTATAAGGTGGCTGATAATGAAACACTCCCTCTTTCCAGTCTGTTAGTTGTTCACCATAACTTGCAAAAGCTAACTCCTTTATAATGTGATTATTGTAATTGTCTCTGAACCAATGAAATTCAACAACTGCATATGAATTATTATTGCTATTAATGTCTTCGTTGCATTGATAATTAACATTATCTTGCATCTCACCCGTATCCACGCTTGCACCGTGTCTACGCACCAGCTGCCGCCATCTTTCACTCTCACTGTAACGCCTCTATGCACCGACTATTCACTTAAAACTAATTAAACACTAATATGTTAGCATGTGCACACCATCTATCCATCTATCTCTCTCATGCATACACATGTCTACCAACTGAATTAATCTAAATTTGCGTCACAATGCCGGTAAGCGGCTTATATGTGAGAAGTTTATCGAAATTAGCATAGCATAGGCTGTAGTATTCGCCTTTACATCTACACTACATTCCCACTCTAAACGTATATCAACTGCATTTGATTTTAATAGTTCTAATTGATGGCTGCAATCAATTACATATAACGCTTTGGTCTTAAAATCATTAAATGTTAATGCAAGACCATATTCATCACTAACTTTTAAATTGTAATAGCTTTTGAAAATTAAGAAACATTTGATAAAATATCTCAAATTTAGATTGGGTATTCTCATAAGGAAAATATATATTATTAAGAAATAATTTCATATTAATTATTGATACATCATCAAATTCAGCCATTGTCTTTGTATACTGATTCTTTCGATCAGTTTGGAAACCGACAACAACAAAACTCGGTCTATCCTGGAATGAAGCTGTTTTACCACCCAACTATGGGATTTTGAAAGAGGTAAAAGCGGGTATTCAAAACTTCAGAGTGTCTAAACCCAATGGGTAATGGGTGATCATCATCCAATAATTTCAACATTTTCAATTGCAATGAATCAGCGAGTTTTACGAATGGCATTCTCCAACAAATTTTGCTAATATTCACACTTAAGTATTTTGCTTGTGCACTAGTAATTAAATTTTATCATGAGATGTACGAACAAGTATTAATTCTTGTTTAACATGTAAAAGAATTTGTTGAAAATCCTCGAAACCCATAACCATTTTCAACGGCATTAAAATTGGTATTTATGATCTGCATTACTCCAGCCAGATGATTTAATTCCAGCCAATTCAAATGAATTCGTGTCAACGCCTGCACGTTGACATAAATATGCTTTTATTTGTGAAGCAATATTTGATAACGAAGGCGTTGTATTTCATGACCCGATAAATCGATCGAATCTCTGAAACAAATTTGCTATAGGGTTAGAATTAATAGTATCGCTGCCGGAACAACTTTGTTGTTTCGTGTAGTATCTGTCTTCCTTACAATTTCATCTTTGTTACAAGTTATGCTGAATTCCACATATAAGTAGCTTTCACAAGGTAAACTGAATAATTCAGACGGTTGAATACTTATTCTTATTTCGCCTGAACTATTGAAATTTGAGTTTGTGTATGGTACAAAGGAATGAACTTCATATCCCTGAATCGATGAGTCAATACTAATTTGATTATTAATATTCAATATTTCACTAAACGCCGACATGACGAGGGTTCACTTTAAATCCTAAATCTCTGAGAATTCTTGCGTAACGAGGTGTTACCTTTAACGAAGTTGAACGAACTGCGATTTTTTGATTTGATACGACTCATACGCTTTTTTTTATAACAACTTACATGTGTTGTATCAATATTTCTTGATGATGATGATGATGTTGGATTATTATACACTACAACTCCCATTTCTCTTTTTCTTTTGCCTTAAATGTAAACACACACTTACTCTGTCTCCGAAAATCTACTAGACGTCCGCTCTGATCGACTATCTTTACATAAATGCTAGTAATTACATTTGTACTCATAGCTAAGTAAATTACTGGTGATTGTCTTCTTATCATCAAGTATCCTGGCGGTACAGACGGTACGAAATCATAGATAACATGACTTTCGTCTCCATTATGAGAAATTGAACCACTAGCTAAATTACACATAATTGTATTGCACTTATTCTCCTAATCTTAACTACTTGTGTGGAATAATGCCATTTATCGGGTGCTAAACATGTTCGTTCGAAACCTAAAACGTCTGCCAAACTGTCTTCTGCACTCAAATCTAAAGGTTTATCTGAAGAGATTTCACACTGCATTGTGTTATTATTTTGCGATTATTTTTAATCCATGATCAGACGGTAAATGTTTTAATTTCTTTGATTATTGATTCAATTTCATATGCACCAGTTCTTAGTGCAATCTCTAAACCACCGCACATAATTTTATTGTTAATACCTTCATTAATATTCGCTATTGAATTATAACATGTGAAATTAACCATCCTAATTTCCCATTCATTCTCTAAATGAATTGGTTCTTGTAGAGTTAAATATAATTCGCTAGAATTATCACCAATGTCACAAGTTTACTCATTGTAATGTTCACCTGATAACTGTCTGTTCACAACTGTTAATATTAGTGAATTAATTCCGTTATATATTCTACAATCAAAGTTGCATTGTAACTTTGTCGAATCGTGTGATTGAGAATTATCGAGATTTGAAGAATCAGATTTGGAGAAATTCACAACCAGGGATGGATAAATAGTTTGTTACCTTGCTAATACATTTCCAAGATTTTCCTCTTCGTATATCAAGTGGAAGCTCTATTATTTCTCTAAAGACAACCCTAGTTGTGAATTTCCCCAAATCTGATTCTTCAAATGCCAACTCGATAATTCTCCAACCACACGCATGTAATATATACACCTGTAAGATGTTTCCTTGGAGATCATCTAGTTCCGTTGTTAATCATGGAATTGCATTTGCAAAAAAATATGAATGCTTTAAGCTGTTTAGAATTGTCTCGCTAGAAAAGTAAACATAATTCTCCGCAAATGTTTGTGTCTACTTTTTGAACTGATGTAAAATTATAATAGATCTTGCAATCATTATTTTTTCTACATAAATATTTTAGTAATAATTTCGGTGGAGCTAGATTACCGATTGGGTCGAAATATTCAACAATATTTCCAGCTTTTCAAAACATACCCAGTGAGAACCTTCTAAGCCTGTTCGAGATAAATTAATAATTGCATTTTCGTTTATATTCACCTTTTTCGTAAATTATCCAGCATATAAACACCACGTAATTGTACTTGCATTTGCTTCGCATATGCAGTAAATCGTAATTAGAAAGCCCACGACTACGTCAAATCTTCTTCTTCTTCTTCTTCATCATTACTACGCGTGATTCGTTTCTCCTCCTCCTCCTTCTCCTGCTCTGATCGGCGGGTTGCGTTCGGCGCCGTGATCTAGCCACAGTACTTCGTCTTTCGGCAGTTTGAGATTACGAATACTTCCTCCGTAATTTTCCGGGTAAGGTGCTAAATAGAAGCCTCGACCCTTTCGCTATTGGTTAAATGCTGAATTGTTTTCTGACGTGCACTGTTTCTTAGTCTCGATGTTACAGATGCACCACCACTACTCACAGTTTTTGTTGACAACCTTTTACTACGTTTGCCTCCTACTAATTTTTCTAACTCTACCACCGAAAAATTTACTTTTGGCGTTCATAATGTTAGTTGTTAAATATGCTAACGACCTCTCACCAAGTGATTTACTAGATCCTTAGCAATCTCCCAGGCGTTATTAGCTAGTTTTATCGGCTAAACTTCTATTCTTCGAATCTGAAAATCTCTCATATGCAAGATCGTGAGCCAAACATTGACGATCAAGAGAGTTTATAGGCTGATCTTTCCCTAAACGAGCTCTGAGACGGGTCCCGGGCCCGCAGAATTTGTAAGTTGGAAAATGGAGTTCATATGGTAAATAATCAATACCTTTATTAATTGCAGTACCAGCCAATGAAGCTACATCACCAATTAAATTTTTTGCAGTAGATAAAACACCCCTACCTCTGATTTTGCGTTGTTTATTACGGCTCAGCCTCTTAGCAACGGTATTTAGAACAACTACCATGCTTCCTCCACAACTGTCTGTACACTACTGAGCAATTAATTGATGTGACAATTAGGTATATCAACTTTTTTCATCATCATCATCATCATCATCTCCTATCACAGAAAACCATCGATTTATTCAATACTGTATTTATGTGTTCTATTGATGTTTGTGTAAAACACCCAGCTAGAAAATCTCTATACTCATCATTAAAAGCACAAACGCTAGCAATTTTCAACATTAAAGTGTCATACCAATTATCGATGTCATCGTTAAAGTGATTGCTAATATTAAAATATTTTGCACTTGATATACAGGCTTTTATATAATCCAACGAGTCACGCTCAATTTCTCATTATAAGATAAATTATTTGAAAACAAATCAGATTCGCCTGCTACATTATCAGTAATATTCGTAA
Source organism: Laodelphax striatellus (assembly GCA_017141395.1). NCBI lineage: Eukaryota > Metazoa > Arthropoda > Insecta > Hemiptera > Delphacidae > Laodelphax > Laodelphax striatellus. The sequence goes on along the minus strand of CM029541.1, from coordinate 5,427,657 downwards.
CAGAAACATTTTGTAATGTGAAACTTTTGTTTGAAACCAAATTTTGAGAGTTGAATTAGCTGAATAACGGTGTTCTTTTGTATCTTCATCTGATAACTTATTAATTGAAACTAATGCAGTAATATAAATCGATAGTACAACTATGCTTATAATGCACACATACAAAACATTTAATAATTTCTGTTGTCTTTTCAAAAATTCGTCTATGTGCATTATAAGATTATAGTTGGTGTTATACCTATGATGATTTATATTATCACATTCGTTCAACTTGCAACAGCAACATGTTAAATCTTCAGAGTAATTTTCACAAAACATGTTGATGTTCACACTATCACACCACAATCAATACTAAACAAAGAACAATTTTTTTATCAAGATTGTCATTGAAGCTGCACTAATTTTAATGAGCAATGACGCATGTATTATCTGCATAATAATGGCATAAAGTAACGAACTTTCATGTACAGGATGAAACATGTAGATGAAAGCGTGCGCACGCACCCACCATATGTTAATGGCAAAAAGTAACGATTTTTTTCACGCATCGGATGAGACATGCATGCGAAAACACATGCACGCACCTGCACTCATAGAAAAATATTGGTATAAAAACGCATGCATTAGCTCTCTGCTCAACCCTGTGTGAGGTGTGTTCTAGCAGATAGTTACGCATATTCTGTTTCTCGATTACAACGAATAAAACTTACATTCAACTATCACAATCATTTTCTCTATATATGTTTGTGGCTTGTTAGTGTGAACTTCAACATCGACAATAGATTGTGTGTCTGCAGTATTTTGCTGTTATATAGCTGTGATCAGTTCTACTATTACCATTGCTGATGTTTCTACAAGTACTATATATCTGCTAGTTGCTGCTGTTTGCTGCTTAACTACTCAATAAAACAAGGTACGTGAAATGAAAAAAACATTTAAGTCAATAATGTTAATTTATTATTAACATAAAACTTTTTTCCTCCATTGTTTTTTCATGAAAAACAATCAATTGAACACAAAATGTTCAATTGATTGAGGTATTATGTTGTAGATCGATTGTTATGTGTGCATGTGACAATTTCATTATGCACACATAACAATTAACCTACGATAATACCTCAATCAATTGAACATTAGTGTAATCGGTATTGCTTTTCGTGAAAACTACCTCGAATGAACGTTTGTTAAAATCTGTTATATTTTCCTCGCGTTTATAAATTGATTATAACGACGGGGAGGAAAGTGTCAATTACCTCTTTCTCACTGCTGTAATTTTCCTGCTCTATTGTTGATATTGCGATCTCATCTTCGATCGCTCCCGGCTCTCCCTCTATTGCTGATTCGTCAGCAACTGACTGTGTTGCAAGAGCTGCTGCCTCTGCAAACATCATTCGCTTCCGTGTCTTGTTGAATGCGTTAGGATCGGTGTCGGATGTGTGCGCACTAGCTGCTGCGAGTGCGGCCTTCTTCTCCTGAAGTTGTTTCACGGTTTCCCACGGTGGCAGTGTAATGCGTGGTACCAGCCTCTTACCGAATTTTGTCTTAGCGGTCCTTGCACTCTGCACCGGATAGTTGTAGTTGAATGTGAGAAGTTCAATTGAAAAAGCCTCAATTTCTTTTATAGCCGCACGATTGAAACTTATAGGATTGAAAACTTGATCAGACATTATTGTACACAATAACACGACAGCACTGGTAAACGAAACGAATAATTGAAATTAATATCAGAACCGAAAGCAATTGATGAACGAAAGCAACAGCATGAACGAATTGAGAATGATGAAGCATAAACATTTGTACTTTGTATTTATACTGGAAAAAAAATCTCCTACTCTCGTATTTCCAGACGCAGCTGAATTGTGGTTTGTTTTGTAATTTCACAGAAGCTTGCAGTGGGAAGGACAGGAGAACGTTATTGCACCTGCATTTTCGCACTGCAAATTATGTAAGCGGAGCAGATGAATTGCATTCATCTCAAGCAAGGATAAACAAGATCTTCACACCTGCTCTTCACCATCATCATCATCATCACCACCATCATCGCCACCATCATCATCATCATCATCATCAAAACAGCGTCAACTTTATTGCAGCCGACAATCTAGAGTGGATGGGGAAAATTCAGACTAAACAACCTCTTGTAAGTTTAAAATTGTATTTCACTTTTAATTTAACTATATTTTCATTTTACGAGTTCTCTCTTTCTCTCGAATTATGATTAACACATGTAATCATTATTACATACAGTAGGATCAATGCAATAATATGGAAGTTACTACAAGTTATACATATAGTATGCGAAAAACTGTAGCACGAGCAAGATATAAACCGAATTCACTGCAATTAGATTTGAAACTGTTCATTGAGAATTTGTCTAGCAAAATATATGATTTTCTCGTGGAAAAATCACGTAATTTGCATAACAGCATAAAATGGTTTATGTCGGTGAGTGTAACATTGTACAAAATTGTAATTCTCGAAGAAGGTGAAACAGTGAAGACTGCTACACCATCTTTCAATTCAAATTCGGCTATTTTATTGAACATACAAGATAATAGAGACGAATTTTTTTTACAACTTGAAGCAGCAAAACAGAAAATTCTTTCTCTTTTGGATCAATTCACAGAAAATGGTTCAAATTGGGCTGTGGGACAACTTAATTATGCTGATATACATGTAGTTAGATATAATCCAATATACGGATCATCTATTGGAAGTAGCTACATACCTACACCCACAAAATTGGCTAACAAAAAGGCTCTAATAAATGTTCAAAACAGAGAAGACCATATGTGTTTTCTATGGTCGGTCCTGGCGTACTTTAATACAGCGTAATAATCGTATTAGGGATTTGAAAAACTTATGCCAATTGTTAATGTAGACGGGTTAACATTCCCTGTAGCTAATAAGGATTTGAATCTTTTGAAAAATTGAACCTAGAGATCGCAATAAACATACTGTGTTATTGTAATGATCTGGAAAAATTTTCCCATTCAGGATAACAAAGTTTCGTGAACGGAAATATCTTATATATCTCCTTCTGCTCACCAACGACTTTGGTAATAAACATTTTGTCTTATTAATACTCGTGAACAGAAAAATGGTCTTTCTCGATTATTAGCGGGAGTACAAAGAATAAGAATGAAAAATTCATATGTCCATATTGTCTGCATCGTTTTCAGATGTACATAGTCCCACAGGTCAATCAGATGGGAATTGAATCTAGAAAAACACATTGCTATATGTAAGTCATTCGGTAGCAAAGGGTGCGGTACCCGTGAGGAAATTGAACGTGAATCAATTATGAAATTTCGTGATTATAGTGCAGCGATAAAATCTTTGTACTGTGTGTATGCAGATTTTGAAGCATTTTAACACCATGCAATGATGATAATGATTGCAATGAAGACAATTCTTCACTTGATAATGCAGATGATGATGTCAGCTCAACTGCAGAGAGCTAAAAAAGAAATGCAGAAGTAGGAGAAGGAGACGAAGAGGACAAAGACGAAGAAGCTCTCACAATCAAACGAAAACGTCTTTCTGTACTGACAGATCATGCTTACTCGCTATAATCTCGAGAATTTGCAGATGATTGATGTATTCGATAGTTTATTCAACATTATCTAATAATTTTAAATTAATTTCAGATAATGGAAACTTCTTCATCATCATCATCATCATCATCATCATCATCATCATCTACATTTAATGGAGGAGATGAAACAGAACGAGATTGTAGAGGCGCGTTTCCCAGATCCGGATCAACGGTGTCTATGCGCTACAGAAGGAGCACATAGAATTATTGCAACGTTTAATTATCCCATTTGATTGCATTACAGAGTACCGAGATTTATTAGTTCGTAATTTTTGATGAAAAATGAATTGGAACATATGGAAAGATGTAAATTAATTAAGCGAGCACAAGAGCAAGCTAAAGCAGCGGTGAATCTTGGGACGTTTGTGGAATTTATACATGCTTTTGCTATGAACTGGATGATTCACATGAACTAATTTGGACAGAAATTAAGCGTAAACGCAGAGAAAAGAAACTTTCATTAGATGAAAATGAAATGCAAGATGTTTTCTTATTTAAAATCAATTACTGCATAGAGATAGCTCATAAAGACAACTGATTCTGTTGGTGTTGATGATGATGATGATGATGATGATGATGATGATGATGACGAAGATAATAATGATAATGATAGATAAAACATATTACAAAATCAATGTAAAAACTAATAATAACAATTGTGATATTTTTTCAGATATAAGGCATAAGAAATGGTACATTGGTGTTATTGTAATATAAAATTTGAGTTTAAATGTTTAATGCATAGTGTGAAAGAAATTTTCACACTGTCTGAACTGAAATTATTTTTGGCAAACAACACCTGCCTGTCTGTCTGTCTGTCTGTCTGCAAATATTGTTGCATTCAGAGAGCGGGAAGTTGATTTTCATTTATTGGACAAGTTGTGTTGCATTGTGACAGCTCAGTGACTGGTTATCCTTGAAATGCACAGTTGTCCGGAAACGGTCGTATTGAGCAGAAGAGAAGAAAAAGAAGGAGAAGCAGTTGATTATGCCATGACGAATAAGATTGTATTAGCTACACCTGCATCGAATCAAGTTCGAAATAAAATCGCCATTGAATTACATAAGCAAGTTAGAAAAATTTTATAACTAGACCAACGATTGTTAAGAATCAACATGACCTGATTCAAATTGATTTAGGAGACTTATCATCGTTATCAAAGCATAATAGAAACTTTAAATATTTTCTAGCTGCAGTTAATTGTTTTTCAAAGAAAGGTTATGCAATTGGTTTGAAAACGAAAGGTGGCAAGGAAGTTGCACGCAGCGCTTGAAGGCATTTTACGTGCAGAAAAATGTCGCAATTTACAATGCGACCGCGGGTCTGAATTCTATAATCCACACGTTAAAGCTTTAGTTGATAAATTTAAAATTAATCAATATAGCACTTACAGCATTCAAAAAGCGGCTATGGCCGAGAGATTTATCATGGCGTGAAAGCTCGTTTATTTAAATATTTTACAGCAAATGGGACATATAATTGGATTGATTATATAGATAAATTAATTTCTGAATATAACAATCGAAAACACAGAGTAATTGGTATGGCACCTTCACAGGTGAATAAAAATAATAGTGATATTGTGTTGTCAAGAATCAATAGTTTTCATAAGAAACGTTTAGATAAACTACCAAAAATTCTAATAGACCCAAATTTCAAGTTAATGATATTGTCCGTATTAGCAAACATAAACATATTTTTCAAAAGGGTTATACAATGAATTATACACCCGAGCTTTTTCGTGTAACACAGATTATAAAAACATCTAAACCGATTGTTTATAAAATAGCCGATTTGGAAAATAATGATATTAGAGGAACATTTTATGCAGATGAATTATTAGAAATACAATTATCACCAGCAGAACAAAAGTATATCTTGTTGAAAAAATTATTCGAAAGAAAAATAATCATGCGTTAATTCGATGGTTAGGATTTTCAGATAAATTTAATTCTTGGGTTCCATTGGAAAATTTAGTACCATAAAGAATACTTTGTTAAACTGATTTTTTTCGTTCTAGACTGCAATGTTTGAAACAGAAAGAGATAGAGACCGTATAAAAATATAGCTAAATTATATATGTGTATTTTTTACAGCATACAGATGAAGAAAATATGCAAAATATAAATGAGACAGATGAAATAACATCATCATCATCATCATCATCATCATCATCATCATCATCATCATCATCTGCTGATTTTGATAATGATGTACGCTGTGATGATTTGTCACAACAATGATATATCAAATGATGTTACACAGCAAATTTCAAAACCATAGTAGACTCAGTTAATTCAGTAGAGACAAAACAAAAACGTAGAAAATGTGACTTAGATGTGTTAGTAAACTCTCATGTGGCTGTGTTGTCGTCTGTCAATAATGCATTAAGTGCAGAAGAATATCTCTACAGCGATATTCATAAAATTGATCATTTTCACATTGTATTTTTGATGCTAAGAATAAAAATAAACGCAGGCTTGTAAAAGAAATTGCAGCACATGCAAATTCATGTAAATTTTTGAATTGTAATCTGAACAAGAATGTTTGTGTTTGTCATCTAATTACGCTAGGAAAATTAATGATTTTCGAAAAGCTGAAGAATTGTGAATTTCACATACCTGTAACAATGATATCTTCCCCCAAAAAGATTGGTGAGAAAAACCAAGAAGAAAACAAATGTTGGTTAATTTGTTGAATTTTACAGACATTTTAAAACTTTGCTGTCAAGGCTAAATTATTGTGTTAATCAAAAACAACCTACTGTAATATGTTGCTAATTGTAAAACGTATAATAATCATTTTGGAATTGTGTTAGTTGTATGTAAGTTTTATTCGTTGTAATTAGTAGTAGTAATTAATTTAAGATATTTCTATAAACAATGTATAACTTTAACCATCACTATAGACGATATGGATTTGTAAAAAAAAAATAAATTGCATATAAATATACCTTTGTTTATTATTATGTGTGCATACTCCTCATCCATATAGTTATTAGATATTAACATATTTCAGTTAGTTGATGAGCAGATGTCAGACTGTGCGTGCGCATATCATGTGAGAGAGCGATATTAGTTTATTTACTTCTCAATATGTCGGTTAATTCAAAAGTTTCTAAAACATTATGTAAAAACAAAATTCATCATCATCATCAAAGCAAGAAATTAGTCTACTAGATTTTGATGGATTATTGTTAAACTCTAGTTCACAATCAAATTGTGAGAAGAATAGAAAAACGATATTTTCCTGCTCAATTACGTTGTTTAATTATCGGGCCATCAGCTTGTGGAAAAACATCTCTTATTATCATTGATTGTTAAGGAAAATGCATTAACATTTGAAAATGTCTATGTCTTTAGTAGATCATTGCATCAGCCAAAATATAGACTGCTTGGAATGATTTTTAATGGGTTGAAAAAGATTGGTTTATTCATGAGCGATATTGACAATATCCCTCCCCAGAAAAGTTGAGAAGAAATTCATTGGTTATTTTCGATGACATTATCTTTGAAGGTCGATCGAAAATTACATCTTATTTCTGCATAGGACGTCATTATAATCTTGATTGCGTTTATTTGGTTCAATCTTTTGCCGCTGCAGGTAAACATAATCTCGACAATGTTAATTATATTATTTTATTTCGAACTGATTTACAAAATTTAAAGTTAATATTTAGAGATTATGTTGCATCAGACATGAGTTTTTCAGCATTTCATAAAATGTGTGATAGTGTATGGAGATCTAATAAGAGGGCATTCATTACAATCAATCTTGAATTAACACCACAAAGCGGTAAATATAAGAATGGTTTTGAACGTGAAATTATTATTAGCTAAAACACAGGTGCGGTGTGCGCTGAAGAAATTTATTAGTATTAAGCGCGTTGGATGTGTGAACAGCGTCAGGATGAAAAACAAGTCGCTAACGGTTGAGTAGTAGTAGTAGTAGTAGTAACACTGTTGCTGATGGTAATTTAGATAGCCATCATGTTCGTAATCATCATGTTCGTAATCAATTAAAGACGAAATCAAATTTGTTACAGAATACTATTAGCAAGTTAAGAAATTCAATTGTTAATAAACATAAAAAGTTGATTAGTAGCAGAAGAGCTAATGAACGAGATTTACAAGATACATTTAGCCCAATAATAAAACCACTTGTAGAATTGAAATCTTCTTTTGATAATCGCAATAATAATAATAATAATAGGAAACATGTTAGAAAAATGCTGAACAGAAGTATGAAGAAGAAGAAGAAGAAGGAAATGAGGTGGTGATAAGTTCAGATGATAATGATGATGATGATATAGTTGATGATGATAATTCATACCCACAGAGTAATTTACAGAAATTAACGCAAAAATATATACAAGAATTTCTTGTAAAAAAGAAAAACGTTTCTTTTGGATTGTTATGATAAGAAAAGCAATCAGTTTAAATTCGGACCTAATTCAGTTGTAAGATCTCGACAATAAGCATTTATATGTAGATGCAATTAGATATCCATTGTCACACGGCTTGCTAGAACTCATTTTTCGAAATAAACCAGATGCAGATTTATATGGTGTAAGTTCGATAAGACAATATAAACGAATACTAACGCAGACACGTATTCATTTGAATAAACGTAATAATTTGAAAACCGGAGCAGGATTTAAATATAAACATGTTATCAAAAATATTTCCATCTATAGCGTTAACTGTCAGTGCTGTTGGTAGGCAGAACAGATCACGAGACGAAATGTGCGATCTTTTCAGCTTAGTAGACGGAGAGGCAAGTAGGTGATGAAGATCAAGAACATGATGGCATGCAACAGCTCTCTTCATCCACCCGCTGCTTGCTCGAAAAAGAAAGACCGAAGAATCTCATGATCAAACAAGTTTAGCAAACTTATCATCAATTGGGGATCTGCACAGACGATTGAATGAGACTGGTTTAGGTGGAGGAGGAGGAGGAGGAGGAGGAGGAGGTGGAGGACGAAGTGAACGTACAAATCCTATCGACTCTTCGTCTAACACTATGAATAAATCATTTTATCGTAATCTTCCTGGAGATGTGAGATTATCACGTAATAATGAAAGTAGCGGTGATGATGATGATGATAATGATGATTATGATGATGCTGAAGTACGCGGAAAGGAATAGGAAAAATTAGATCGAAACTAAATATGGTTAGGGCAAACAGAAAACCAACTGTAGAAATTACGATATTTTGACAATGCAGATGAACTTGTCGAAGATTAGCTTTATTGATAGGCTCACAGTCAGCTGGTCATGATAACCATTCAGCTGAGATTTCATCTATAATAAGCCAACTTTTTGAAGCAGGAATAATAGAATAATGTTCACACGTAATTAGGTTCTAATTAGGTGTGAGATAGTCAGCTAGTCTGCTAATCAGCCGATTTGGGGGAGAATATTTGTGGGAAAAAAGGCGGGCGGTAGAGCTGGGTGAGGTTCTATCTTGTCTTCATGATCCGGCTATCTCACAAGATACAGTAGCCATGTTGGTTACAGCAATTAATGTGGTGACAAAGTCACATATGGTGCCGGCGCATTGTGGTGATAGCGGCCATTGTGGTGCCGGCGTCAATTTTGGTTACAGAATTCCAATTGGTTACAGCGGCCATTTTGGAGACATAATCAGATTTGGTTACAGTGAATAGGTTGGTTACAGAGAACGCTCTGGTTACAGCGTCCATGTTGGTTACAGCAACCATCTTGGTGACAGCGGCCATCTTGGTGACAGCGGCCATCTTGGTGACAGCGGCCATCTTGGTGACAGCGGCCATCTTGGTGACAGAGTTGGTGACAGAACCAACATATTTATACTACTATCCACATAGCAGCACACACCGATGCAATGACTAATCAGTGTGTGTTGCTTCTTATGCAACTATGTGAAGTACTGTGACTAAACGTGACTAATATCGTCTTGTCTTGTCTTGACTAACCGGTGTACGCCTAGCCTTAGGGATTGGATCAGTCAGACAAATGGAGCCAGTTGACTAGTTGAAAAAAATTAGGTTATTAATAAAACTTCAGGTATGGCTCTGCTGAGAACAGGATATTTGTTTTTTTGGGGAGGGGGGGTCCGTACTGGGAAGTGTACCGAAAAATGTGTAATAGATACAGTTTTTTAAACCCCAATAAAAGTAAAAACTTTCACTAAAAGTAACTATTGAAAATTCTCAAAATAGAAAAAATTCATAACCTGAAAGAAAAAGGATCAAGAAACAGTAATGTCAACCAGTATGAAGGGAATTGGGCATTCCAAACTCTATTACTGTATTACGAACGCTCCGCCACTGATTACGAACTAGAACATTCGAGGTCGCTTAAAACTGCTACTATTGAAATACATGAAATACTCGTAGTTTCCAATCCTTCTCCTGCTGTACTTACCCTGCTGTATAATCTTTAGACTTTAGATCCTCCAATGTACGTGGTTTATATCATCCCTAATCTAATCTGAGCTCAGTTGTAGTGTGAGGCACTCTCGAAGTATGAGTATTATTTTTACTTTTGTTCTAAAACAGAAATGCTAATATTACGAAATGGCCTACATGGCACAAAGCCACAAGTCTCACAGCTCACGAGGGTCGCTGCTACCTTGACTAAAACTTACATACCAGTAGGCCTAATCAAATAATTCTCAATATTCATTATTGACATGATATTAAAATATTGTATACAGTCATATTTTTATTAGACAGAGTTGGGATAAGAGAGAAACCTCTATCACTCAACCTTGTGCTCAATTATTAAGTCTTTTATTAAAAAGTTTTTAATTTACATCACACTGATTTTTTAAATGTGCTTGGATTTGACATATTAGGCTAGGCGTACACTGGTTAGTCAAGACAAGACAAGACGAAATTAGTTACGTTTAGTCAGAGTTATTCACTTGCCTCCATTGGGAGCCTGGCTAATCGTTAGTAAGGCTAGTCAGTCACTCCCTATATTTGGAGGCATATTAAATTGTTGCATTGCACTATATAGCTGCTTAACACAATGTTATCCAGCAGTGCTTTGTTCCCACCACTGGGTTGCGAAGCTTACTAGCTTATGGTTGAGATGTCAATGTGCTAACCACACGTTACATCTTTTCTGGTTAATGATCATAGGCCAAAGCCCACATAGGGCTGTTGAGCCATTGACAAACAAAAAACAGAGTTATTCACATAGTTGCTTATGAAGCAGCACACACCGATGCAATGACTAATCAGTGTGTGTTGCTTCATAAGCAACTATGTGAAGTACTGTGACTAAACGTGACTAATCACGTCTTGTCTTGTCTTGACTAACCGGTTTACGCTTAGCCTTATTCTGATTTCTGAGGTTTGGGTGTATTTTAGACTATTACTACCGACATGCAGTAATTTTATTTTCATAAATCGCAGTTCATAAATTAATCAAGAAGCAAGAAGTCATCATCTTTAATTCACAATATTGGAATAAATCTCATAAAATAAATGAATTGAATAAACTGGAAGTTAGCGAGCGAGTTCTTCAGCTCCCCGGGGTTCACTAGTCCTATTCAACCAATCAAGATCCCACACAGCTTATATCAGGAGTGACATATCTTTCAATTATTCCTACAACTTTATTGTTATCAAAATACTGTTTTTAAGACTGCATTCAAGACTGCTCTTGGATGGGTGACCGAAACAGAAAATTGTTCAATTAGGCGAGGTGGAACCTACCCGTAAGGGTCTCCCCACCGATTAAAAGCCATACGATAAGAAAGTACTGTTTTTTATGTTATGTTATGTAATGTAAAAAACATGTTCGCCTATTTTATGTAAAGATAATGTACAAATTGAATTTCGTTTAAAAATATCATCTGAATACTTTTAGTGCACTCTATTCGGCTACCTTCACGCATGATGCAAGAGGATTGTTGGCCCTCACTGTAACTTGTTTTAAGTTCACTAATCGGATCTGAAAATTGTCACGTGAAAACTGTTGTTTAACGAAGAACACATCACGTGACCAAATAGCCTACTTCGAGGTTATTGAATGAGAACACGGCATGCTTAGACCTACACCACTTCTTTAAATAGTTAATTTCTTCACAAGACAAGAAAGGGCACGATTTACTTTAAGCTTATTTTAGAAATACACAATCACGTTTCTTTGGTAGTGTATTTTGAATATTCCCGATTTACTTTCAGTATTCTCTTTAGTTAGAATGGAAAGGGAAAAAAGAGAAAAGAAGATAGGGAAAAGCAAGGTTTGTAGAGACTCTACATACCTTGGGGAAAAGGACCAGCAAGGTGTGTTTAGGATTAGAAAGTAGACTACTGGCGCACTCTATTTGAGAGACAGAGGGCCGCTTTCCCCAACGCTGCCTCATTCAGAGAATAGGAAAAGTATAGAAAAAAAATATTGAGCATCGTCATCTGTTGCGCTTAAGCAGCGTTGGGGAAAGCGACCCTGTGTATAGAGGAGTAGCTGACAGACCTGATCAGCGCGCTCTAGTGAGAGACAGTGAACAACCTGGGGGGATTTTAACCATTGTGAGATAGGAACAAAACACGATTTTGAGATAGAATTCAATTAAATCATTAAGGTATCAATACTTTATTGCTATCTATTATTTAGTGATTTCAAGATGTTTTAATGAATGTATTAATTGGATTAAAGTACTTTTATCAGAATTTCCGTCATCTTGTTGCTAGACTCTTCTCGCTAGGTTAGGATTTTTGAAGTTTGAACTTCCCGCTATGTAAAACCATCGGTATCGTATGTATGATAAACATTATTATTCCAGAGACATGAACTATTTCACACAAATGATATTTAATTCAATTACAACATTATATTTACATCTTATATTTTCCATATTTCATCTATTTACGTCCAATATTATATTTTATATCAGTACGTATCTCACTCTCTTTTGGAAAGCAATGCTTTTGAAAAGAGGGTCAAATTAAAATTATCTTTGTTTCTTTTCTCTTAAAGAGACAACTGGAGTGTTCTTTAACATCGTAGCTTTGATTTTATAAGTTACTGGAATATTTTGGCTGAATATTTATCAAATACGATGGGTTTGAAAACAGGCATTTTTACATTTGATTCAATGATAACCTACCTTCCATCCCCCCAGGTTGTTCCTCTGTCTCTCACTTGAGCGCGCTAAAGTTTGTGAGCTACTTCTCAATGGCTGTGGCTTGGCTGATTCGGCTGATTGGCTCATGGCTGCTAACCTAAACTTTTGCTTTTTTGCAGATTGCAGTTTCTGTTTATGTTGAATTGAATTGTTGATCAGTTGTTCAGGTTCACTCGAAGTCCTATTGATTTTAGAAAAGTTTGATATTATTCTTCGAAATAGTGCTCTCAAAGTAAGTTTATAAAATCAATATTCTCGCCAAATATTTTGTAAAAATATGTGATTGAGTCATATTGATTCATGTTGGATAAATTTTGATCTATCAGAAAAGATAAGTGTGAGAGCATTGCTCAATTAGAGTCGGAAAGGAGTTATTGCTTTTGAAAATCTCCTCCAGTGTGGAACCTCTTAGAGAGAATTAGAAGGTACACTAATTTAAGAACTTGAGCGTTCATTAGACAAAATAATGCTAGTTGATTGCAGTCGAACTTTATTATAAAATGATCCATTTGTCAATCAAGTTGAAGGTTATGAAAGTTTATTTCTATAGATCATTGTATTCTTGCATCAAGCTGTACTGAACTAATAACTTCTTGCTATCCAGAAATTTATTGAACTGTGTGCTTTGAACAAATCGAACAAATTTAAATGTGCTTTAGCCTTGTTATTTCTAGAGAAGATGAAGATTTTGTCATTTTTTTGAGTTAGGCCTATTCAAAATTCAATTATTTGAAATGCAAGACAAACTGTATATTTATTTGGATAAGACTAGTGTCACAGTCTATGAAATATAATATATTTTGTTTTGAATAAATATTATTGAATGAGCATAGTGAGTTCTTCCTTTTGACTTGAGGCTAGATAAAAAATCAGCTGCAACCAAGGGCAGTAATATTATAAATATAAAAGTGAAATGGCACTCTCTGACTGATTCATTCATCAGAAGAACTAAAACTCTTATGAACCAAATGCGGTTAAATTTGGCATACATGTTAAGTTGGATCGCACTAAGAACGGATTTTGAAAACATCCCAAATATACGCCTAATATTTGCGATTTTGTAAGTTTTCTCAGCTTTTTCAAGAACTAATTGGCAGAAAATGTTGAAATTTGGTACTTATTTGGTAATTTTCAAATTCTCCCAAAATTACGCCAGAAATTGGCGTTTTTGCAGTTTTCCTTGCATTTTCAATGCGGTTTTTGCAAATTTTTCAACAACAACTGAACCAAATGTGTTCAAATTTGGCATGCATATTCAGTTGAAGTGTCTATGGGGGCCCCCTGGTGAGCGAAAAGCGCTCACCATGTCTACGGGGGTGAAGCCCCCTGGTGAGAGCGGAGCTCTTCTACTTTATGAAAATTATTCTGCAAGGGGTCTAGGGGCGGAGTCCCCTGGCTAGTATTATAATACAGAGTGATTCAAAAAGAATACCACAACTTTAAAACTTTGTATTTAATGAAAGAGATATAATAGAACCTTCTGTTTTACATCATTTCAAAGAGTAATTAAAGAAGTTTTTTTTCACTCACAAAGAATTTCAGAGATGTTTAATATGACCCCTCCAGACACTCGAGCAATATCAACCCAAAACCTCCCTGAAACTCTTTCCACTCTCACTGTAGCATATCAGGCGTAACAGTTTGATAATCTGCTGTTATTTCTTGTTTCAAATCATCAATATCCATCCACCATTGATGATTCAAGATGAAACAAGAAATAACAGCAGCCATCCAAACTGTTACGCCTGACATGCTACAGATAGTGTGGAACAAGTTTGAGTGAGGTTTTGGATTGATATTGCTCGAGTGTCTGGAGGGGTCATATGGAACATCTCTGAACTTGTTTGTGAGTGAAAAAAACTTCTTTAAATACCCTTTGTAAAGATGTATAACAGAAGGTTCTATGATGTTTTTTTCATAACATACAATTTTTTAAAGTTGTGGTATTCTTTTTGAATCACTCTGTATTTTCGGAAAAGTTATATGTCAAAGACTGTGACACTCCTCATATTCAAGTTGTTCTTTGTTCTTTATACTCCAGAACAATTCATTTCAACACTGACTTGCTTACAGGGATGAAGAATGGATGCAATGGTCAGTTCAGTCCTGTCTAGTTTCAACCTCCCAGACAACTTGGATGGTCAAAATCCAGACAACTCCCGACCAATAGCAGATTCACAACATCAAGCAGAAAGTAGTAGGAGCATGGATACCTGTGATGGATCGGTTCAAGATCAAGACAGCAGTGAAAAAAACTACCAAGTTCAAACCAACTCACATAATCATGGCCAATGTTCAGACAACAATTACCAGTATCCATTTGAAATGATAATGCTGACGCCGGAGGTAGTGGTTGAAGAAGGACTGCAAGAGAAAAAAGAAGATATCGAAGAAGAAACTTTGATGAATAATCAAAGCTTCCCTCCTGAATCATCATGTAGATCCACCATTAAACAAAAGACTTTGAAAGAATTTTATGAAAAAGGAATGAAAGAATCAGATGGGGAACATCATTCTCCTTCTACAATGATGCAAATACAGGACATTCCACCTAATATACAGTATGTAAGTACTGAAATTATTTCTAATTTCAATAATGAAAAAGATCCTGTTCCCTTGAATAAGCAAGACTTGAGTCCAGCAGGTATTGAAGAACAAGGAAATTCAACTCCCAATAAGTGTGTCAATACTTCTGACAAATTACTATTCACTGATAATGGATATGTTAAAAAAGGGAACACTTATAGTTGCAAATATTGTGATCATAAAACTAATAAGAAATCAAATTTCACCAATCACATGTATACACATACTGGAGAGAGACCTTACAGTTGTCAATTTTGTGATAAAGCATTCAATATGAAATCAAATCTTACCACACATTTACGTACACATACTGGCGAGAGACCTTTCAGTTGTAAATTTTGTGATAAAACATTCGCTCAGAAAGCACATCTCAACACACATTTACCTACACATACTGCAAAGAGATCTTTCAGTTATGAAATCAAACACAAGAATTCAAAAGAAGTTGATAAAAACGTGACGAAAAAAGTAGAATCAGATGGGGAATTTCATTCTCGTTCAACAATGATGCAAACACAGGACATTCCACCTAATACTACAATTACTGTTAATTTCAATAATGAAAAAAATTCTGTTCCCTTGAATAAGCAAGACTTGAGTCCAGCAGGTATTGAAGGACAAGGAAATTTTCACAAATTACTATACACTGATAATGGATATGTTAAAAAAAGAAAGAACTATAAGTGTAAATATTGTGTTTATAAAACTAATAAGAAATCAAATTACACCAATCATATACATACACATACTGGAGAGAAACCTTACAGTTGTCAATTTTGTGATAAAGCATTCACTATGAAATCAAATCTTACCACACATTTACGTACACATACTGGTGAGAGACCTTTCAGTTGTAAATTTTGTGATAAATCATTTGCTCAGAAAGTACAACTCAACTTACATTTACCTACACATACTGGAAAGTGATCTTAAAGTTGTGAAATCAAACACGAGAATTTAAAAGAAGTTAATGAAAAAGGGATGGAAAAAGTAGTATCAGATGGGGATATTGTTCTCCTTCTACTTTGATGCAAATACAGGATATACCACCTCTTATAAGTGTTGCAATTTTTGTTAATTTCCTTAGAGTTGTGAATTTTGTGATGAAGCATTCAATAGCAAATCAATTCTTACCACACATATAAGGAGCCTTCACTCAGGGGAGAAACCCTACTGCTGATAATTATGTGCTAAAAATACATCCTAAAATCTTTAATTACCACACATTCATGTACAATCATATTCATGCTGCTGGTTGAAAATGATACATTTTTTTTGCAAACTAATCAGGAAGAAAATCATATTTAAACTTATATTCTAAGATTAATACAGGAGGAAATTAGAGCATATTTGAGGTATGTGTTCATAGACCCGTTTGTTTTATTTAATACTTCATATTTCAACACCTAAAAGTAGATGTTCAAGTCACTGAAGTGGACTCTGAGTTGTCAGTAGAAGTGCTTTATTGCCAAGTTGATCATCTGAAATACATTTCATTATTGTATTTATTATAAGTTTATATTTCAGTATAACAATCAAGTATAATCATATTTCAACTTTTTGATTCACATCATATGATAATCTAGGATTTCTGATTACTCTCCCTTTTTTGTTAACATAATCGCCATGTTCTTGAACATCATTATCTGTTCTAGAATTAGAAGGTATAATGTCTACTTCCCTTTCCTCCTGTTGTTCAATATTATATGAAACCTACAGTATTCCTTTCTTAATGATTTCCATTTTCATCCTATACATCTGCAATATTTGATCTACGTTGTGTACTACAATTTTTATAAACCCCTTTGACCATGCTGCTTTGACCTTAACCCCATGTTTGGGCTGCTTTTTGAGCATTACTGTTAGTACTCATATTATTGATAGTTCAAGTATTATTGACAGGGCAAATCAATTCATTGTAAGTTGGATATAGATGTCTGTCATAATAAAAAATCATGTTTTATTAATACATAACAATTATATAATAGACAAAAATCCTTCTCTTCAAGTGTTTATTCTTTTTCTGCTCATTTATGATAGTTGTATGTCGTTGTCTTAGTTATACTGTAGTTGAATAATGATATTTTTCTTGCTTGTAACAATTTTCCAGTGTATTCAAATGATATTCTATTAAAGTATCAGGTTTATCCTTTTTCTATTGTTTTATTATTTTCAATTTTCGGCCTCCTAGTAGAGTGTAGGCCAAACTCATTTTATTGATAGATGGATATAAATAGCTGTCTCAGAAATAATCAAATTATATGTTTTCGCCTTTTCTAACAACAGTGAGTATCATTCAAGAGCCCTTTTTACGTGCGTGGGAGAAGGAGAGTGAAACGCGAGTCAAAGAGATTGAAACTGTAGCGTTCATAGTTTTTGAATTATAATTCTTTTGAAATGTTTTCAAATTGGAAATTTTAAATTTTCAGTTCATATAAAGTTTGTAGCTCACAATTGACAATTCGTAGATCAATCCGCATTTTAAAATCCCTCTCGGTGAATTAAGAACTCTACAATTTGAGACCAAATTCACCCTTTATCGCCATCAGTAGTTATTGAGCTGCAGCGATTTTATTCATAAGAAATCCTTACACCCCTAAAATTACATATAAGAGCACAACAATGTAGGTATTTTAAATCATTAGAATTGGCAAAGATCTCTGGAATTTTGTTTCTGAGACCCTAAGCTGTCAGAAATTCCATTTGGCCAATCAAAAATTTGATGGGATTCTCAGGGGTGGGTCAAAAACCACCCCTACGTTCGGCCTCCACAGCTATATTGAACGTTCAAGTGATGTCTCTTCCTCCTTAGCCATAGCCTCCTCTAATACAGTATTAGGGCCGGTTCATGAGCTCGGGATTCATCAAAGTCCTAGACTAAAACGGCTGGCCACCGTAGCATCGACAAACGTTTGTCTCGACAGGTTAGTTGGTTAGCAGCATAGAGAGCCCTTAGTACATAGTGTCGAGGCTAACGTTTGTCGATGCTACGGTTGCCACCCGTTTTAGTCTAGGACTTAGCTAAATCCCGAGCTCATGAACCGGCCCTTAGTATTATGATACTATGATACTACAGAAGGGTAGATAGTGGATAGTTGTTATTTATTTATTGAAGTTTTTCAGTTTATCGATAGCGAATGGTTGTGACACAATTTATCAAAAAACATTGAGAATCTGGTTAGAGAAGTTGATCAATAATTTCCAACTGTATTATGCGTAGTCTATTATTGTGATATATAAACTATCATGTCGACAAGAGATCAAACCTCGATTGACATTTCTGCAACTCGCAATAACATGCTATTAATCAGAAGAAACAATTAAAAAAAAGACACTGACCAATGATTATAAATTATTGTATTTGTCAATTAAAACAAGACAAGTTCCACAAACAGACTACATTTAAAATAATTTGTACGGTACATAATCAGAAAATAATTATGATCTTATATAGACACAACATCGATTTCTTGGTTTTAATGTTGAATTCGAGAAATAGGTACTCTACATGCGGTATTATAGATTATTGCATTCCTCAAACATTATCAAGTTGATTGTAGGGTTATTGTAATTTTTATATTTGTATATTCATTCATTAATTTATCAACAAATTACATTTTAATTAACATTGAAACATTTATCAGGCCTGTTATAAGATATTGAATAACAATACTGCTAAGAACAGATACTAGAATTCACTACAGTAGGATGCGCAGAGGTCTGCTGCGATTATGATGTAGCTTTTTTTTAGGGTGATGCCCACATGAGCTCTAGGCTTGTGCGTGGGTAATGAGAGGGGTGATGATGAGAGATGGCGACTGTTTTTAGGCAGTCGGGGCCGACGGCTTTTCGTCTCCTCCGAAAGACGGGAGTGGCCGTTTCTGTCAAAATCCGTTCCGGCAACTGTATTCGATCTTGGAACCTTTGGATTATCAGACAGGCGCTTATCGCCCTCGGCTACGGATTAACTGGTTACTTGGAATCATTAAATAACACTTCTCTATTAGTTAAATTAGGGTAACGTCACATTTCTCAAAATCTAGGCTAATAGGCAAAATATTGATACACGTGTAACAGATTTGAGTTCAACTTGCAATGTTCACATTTTCTATGAAACCAAGGTTCTACTCACACTTGGAAACTCTATCGCGAAAACTGAGCGACTCGGTTAACGTAAATGTGTTTTCAAATGATGACGTTAGACGATCCTGCAACCATACTGTCTGAACGGCATAATTTGAAAACACATGTTTGTTATCCGAGTCGCTCAGAAAAATACACTCTTCTGCAGAATCTCAGGAGATCAACCTTATCCAACCAATATGAAAAATTTGAGAAAAATAAGATAAAATTAAAGATTGACCAGTCTTCCATTATGTTTTTCACTAAAATATTTTGTAAAATTGAGTAATTTAAAAGTGAAATTTCCATTACGTTTCATTTTCGTATTCTGTTCCTCTTAAAATTCTATAATTAAAAAAAATAATTTAATATGCTCGACCCCTATTGTGCATTCCAGTATCCGTGCTTCCAAGTAGTTAATGAATTGATTAAAATATTTGATACTATTTAAAGCATAAATTTTGTTGAGAACCTCAATGACAGGGTAAATATCCACTTACAACTATTTTATGAATAAAAATACGTTTTGGTAAAACCTCCCAAAGAATATCGTATTGAAAAATTCTATTTTTACAATGATTATTTCATACAGAATAATTCTACAAATAAATAAGCTATTCCCAACGGCTTACCATTTTGCAGGTGAAAAAATTATAAGTTATGCGCACTAAAAATATCATAGAAATGTTTTTTTGGGCCCATGAGTACTGGTACAGGGTGTTCTAAATTCCTAAGTAAACCGAGAATTATTCTAAGCGCATTTTAGTGAATTGAGAATAAAATAATGGCAAGTATTTCATCTGGATTCATCAGAAAACTGAGAACTAATGTACGAGGAATGCTAGCTAGGTACATAATATTAATTGAAAACAATAATTCTCACTATCAGTATTTGTATAATATTAGTAGCAAATCGATAAAATACAAGTGTAAAATCTTCTAGTTTTCATAACTCGATGAAAATAATTTTCATTGGTTCAAAAGTTTTGATTCAGGAGTAAGTGAGCCTGAATATAACCCATATGAAATAACCTACAGGGATAATATCACAGATTTCTTTTTGATACACTGATTGGTGGGACTATAATCAGCTAAAAAAAAGTCTAAAGGTCGATTGCACAAAAGCCAATTAAATTTAACCTCCGTTAATTGACTACTCAATTTCACGGGAGTTGAATTTAATTTACTTTCTACGGCCGTAATAATATCAAATCAGGTTGAGCTTGGGTTAAAATATCGATATCTAATTCAATTAGCAATCAAACAAAAAAGCAGAAAATAAATAAAATAAATATTGACTTAGCTTGATCATATTCTAGCAACATTAAGCAACTACTAATGATAAATAATTCGTTCAATATTTGTATTTAAATAAATTTTACAAGAATATTTTCCGTGATATTAGATTTTTACCTGTAATTTTCACTATCGTCATTCCATTCAATTCGCGAATAGTTTGCATGCTAATCAAGTTAACTGTAGTTTGATACACATGAATTTGGATATTCTCACAGAGAAGCAGTGAGTTTGTAATTTTTCAAGGCTAACGTTCTTCAATTTAAGCTGATTTTCTTGACTGTGACTGATGTGTTTTTTCGTAATATTTTCTTCTCGCGCGTTCAAACGAATCCTTAATCGCAGACCTGTAACAGACAAATTGATCATTTATTTCATTTATATTTTGTGATTTCAATTTTTTATGGCAAATTTATGATTTATGATCCAAATTGAAAATAATTTGCAAATTCAATTTAGATGAAGATAAAAACGGATATTGTTATTAGGAAGACATTTATCAAAATATGTTTTCTATTTTGGGTAATTTTGACTCTGAAGCAAAACATTTTCATGGAAAACAGTCTTTTTATAGTAAACACAATTTACTTCAAGTATTCTTATTACTTTAATAATTATAATTAGAAAATTATTATTATAATATACCCTTGAATTCTGTACAAGATTGAATTTCTACAGTAAGTTAGGCCAGTTAGTTAGAAAATACAGTATTTTACAGTCTTCATTCTCTCGGATCTCTGAAGTCTCTGCTCATCTGTGATGTTGTAATTTCTCTGTTTTGGAGTCAATATTGTTTTAATAATATATCTTTGAGTAATAAATAAATTGTTTAGATGGCTGTCAAAACAAAAACAGCACTGCGTGTTTCTACCTGCATGAAATCAACGAAACCTTGCGTTTAGATGTCTGAGCATGCATTGAACTCTCAGACCATGTATAGAATAGACACGGTCTTCCCTATCTTCACATAAGAAGTCTTTGAAGCAAACATCTCACTGTTCTTGCCCCTAAGAGAGAGTGAGAGCGAGTGAACTGTGCGAGAGAGACAAGATTATATCAGCTGTTGAGATACTTTAATGCACGACTACAATTCCAGGGCCGTCGCATGGTTAATGTACTATACAGAAGTATAGCAGGATCCAATTAACTTGTCATAAATCAGCTGATCCAGTGATAATTAAACAGTGATTTCGACACAATAATCAAAAGGATTGAAAGTCTTAAAGACCTCTAAAGTCTTTAAAAGACCTTTTTAAAGAAGACCTTTCAAAGAATAACTTTTTAAAAGACCTTTTCAATAATCTGCGAGATTCAGCATTCGTAGGTTAAGTATTGTGATCATATTCTTGTCGATCATATGTTTTATGACAAGTTAAATGGATCCTGCTATACATGATATAGTACTGTTAGTGTAGCCTATAATACGAAAGCAAAGAACGCTCATATAGTTGTGACTTGTGGTCTTGCCCCAAGAACGCTCGTATAGTTTCGACTATAATGATTTGCCCCTAATCAGCCAATTCATGTTTTCTTCAACATTTATAGCATAGGCCGTATCTATTCTATACATGGTCTTAAGCTGAGTCCATACTGAACAAATTTTTGTCAAACATGTTTGTTGAAACAGTTTGGGCAAATTTTATTTTGTTTTACAAACAATGTTTGTCCGTGGCCAGTGTGGACGCGATACAAACAAAATGTTTGAAGGTGTGTGTAAGCCAAGGAGGAAGAAAACCATGGAGAGCGTTTTTTGAGTTCTAGGCGCATCTTGATCTGCGCAGGTTGAACATTATGAAAACTCTCTATCCTCCTTGGGTTGAACAGATTTTGTGTCGCGCCACCATTTTTGTTTGGACTATTAATGTTTGCTCTGGTAGCGAAAACTAGCAAACTGTTTGTAGAGTATACTTTTTTAGCATGGCGCCTCATGAATAGCTTGTTATTTGAAATTTCCATAGCAACAAGTGATGTTACCCGTATTCAATTTCCATAACAAGGTCGTAGCCAAGAGAAAAATTATAGATAAATACAAATTAAATGGACTTAGAATAATTTTAATACAATCATCACGTAATCTTTGAAAAAATTAAAAATCTACATTAATTAATAATTAAATAATTAAAATTAATACAAAATCAACACAAGAAAATATGATAACATGAGAACATAATATGATGATTCGATATCATCACACACAGCAAACGCCGAAAATGTTTGGCAAAACAGTATAGCAGGATTCTTTTAACTTGTCAGAAAACAGCTGATTTAACGTTAGTAAACGAGCGTACATCAATCAGCTGTTTCTGACAATTTAAAAGAACCCTGCTATAATTTTTGTTTGACAAACAATGTTTGTCCGAACTTTTAAAAATGTTTGTTCCTTGAGCTCCTCAACAAACATGTTTTTCAAAAATGTTTGTCAAACATTTCTTGAGTATGGACGCAGCTTTAGATTGAACTGACCTGAACGTCTTCTGATGCAGCAGGAAGGCGGTGACATGGCCGGCCTCCAGATAGCGCACCTCCAGGCCGGGCCAGATGTCGGCCAGTGACGTCACGCCTTCGCGCGGCACGTAGCCGTCGTTGCGCGCGCACACCACCGTGATCAGTTCCGTGTCGACGGGACGCGCAAAGTTGCGCAGGTGCGTGCACTCGTCCATTATGCCGCGCATAAAGTGGTGCGCCTCCACCTCGCGCCAGTTGGCTGCGTCTTCTACAACAACCAAACATCAATAGAATAGTTTTAGTTTAGTTTTGTATCTTCATCGCAGTCAATAAATAAATAAATAAATAAATAAATAAATAAATAAATAAATAAATAAATAAATAAATAAATAAATAAATAAATAAATAAATAAATGAATAAAAACTTTATTGTAGTAGCACATGAGAACATCATATTATGCATTACAACGTTAAGACAGGATATAACAGAAACAAAAAAAAATAAAGAATAAGATACAACAAACAATTCATAGCAAGCAGTAATTATAAATATGTTTACATACTTTTTCTCTCCCCTAAAATTTATTAAAGCTCAAATTACCACCTTATATTCAATATTAGTAATTGAAAAGTGATCTGGAAGAATTCTTCTATTTCATACATAAAGTTATTTGTTAATATTTCTTTCAATTTAGGCTACTTTTAAATCTGGCAGATTCTAACTGTTTGATAGAGAGAGGAAGAAAGTTATAAAATTTTATAGCTGTATATAGAAACGTTTTTTGCGTTCTAGTGTAGTTGAACCTGATCAAACTCAAAGTATCCCTATTTCTTGTTCCATACGTGTGATTGGAACCTAGCTCATCATAAAAATGAACATTTTCTTTAATGTACAGAAGGCTTTGAAAAATGAACAATGCTGGGACTGTCATTACACCAAGACAGATAAATTTTTCTCTACAGTGTAAAGTACTCATTGTCAACGGTCTTGAAACTCGAAAGCGCTCCAGTCAATAAGTAGACAAATTTCATTTCTTACATTAAAAAACATGACTGCATGTCGGCAATGAAGTGAAAACAATAGTGTATACAACGCAGTTCGTTATGGATCAAGAAATATTATCATCTTTAATATTAGTACTTTGTTCAGTAACTCCAGAGTTCTTGAATTTGTCTATTAAGGAATACTGTCGTATAATTGGACGGTCTCCGGGTAAAAGGGAATAAGTCAAAAATAGACTTATTACCTTTTACCCACACAAAGTTATCTACTAAATACTTATTACAATATTCACATGGGAAATTACAGCTGTTATAGTAGAGTATGGACTCATTGCCTTATACCCAAAGCAAAGACTAACTATACTTGTTGTTGTTGTTGTTGTCTGTGCCCAAAGATAAAGCTGTCAAAGAAGTTGATTTTCAATAAAATAAAAAAATGGAAAAATTGGCTTATTAACTTTTACCCGGAGACCGTCATTTGCATGCTGTTGCTTATTGTTTAGTCGATTCAGTATTATCAACTACTAATAAAGGACCTGAATACTAAACTGACCTGTTTTACTCTTAGCCGGCGAGCCACTCTGTAGTTTCTCATTGATCAAATGCAACAGATCCTGGCGATCCTCAGCGCCTAGCGGCAATTTCTGTTCAACAGTCACCGCTTTGCCGCCGCGATGAAACAGTCGACTAAACAAGTTACTGCTCATCGACTGTGAATCCTTCTTCACTTCGGCTGCTTCTGAGATCGAATCGTTGAAATGAACAGACAACTTCTTGTCTTCATGATTGCAAGCGTCTGATGATGGACTAGCTGATGTTGAATTTGTTGTAAAGTTGGTATGAGAGGAGTTGCCACCCTCGCACCCACAATACTGCGCATCGTTGACGTTCTTCATACTATTCGGAAAGTCTTTAGCAAACTGTTTGCCAGCCATGAATGCATCCTAAACAAATAGAATATCATTTATATTGAAAGAGTTTGGTGCCCGTGTAGAGTAGATTTTGGAAAGTTCGTGGAGAAGTTCGAGTGGACCGATTTTGATGCGGTTTGTGCCAAAAGAAAGATGAAAAATTGAATATCCGCAGGCTCTATTTGTTTTTCAAAAATATTCATTTTGAATGGGAGAAAAATAATGAAAACCAAAAATAGATACCTGTAGCACTATCTGTTGGCATTAAAATGAACTAAGTTAGATATTCTAGGTACTTATTGAATTTACAGTATTTCATTGTTTTTCTCCAATTTAAAATGATTAGCCTACAGAAATTCAATTTTTATCTTTCTTTTGGCGCAAACCGCATCAAAATCGGTAGACTCAAACTTCTCCACGAACTTTCCAAAATCTACTCTACACGGGCACCACACTCTTTTAGTAATTACAGTATATTAACTATAAAATGAATAAAGAAGTATAAATAATATACAATATATATTATTATATAATTATATAATATATATCCTCCGTCTTTCGGAGACGAAAAGCCGTCGGTCCCGACTGCCTAAAAACAGTCGTCATCTCTCATCATCACCCTCTCATTACCCACGCACAAGCCTAGAGCTCATGTGAGCATCACCCTCAAAAAAAAAAATCTTCTATATTAATACATTTGTGTTCTCTGCTGAATAGTTGCCACATATAAATCCTAGATGGCACTGGAGATTTTATAATATTCTTGACTGGTTAATATGATACGGGGATTCGAAATTATTGATGAAGTATTCAACACCATTTAGATTACCCTACATTATTTAGCATATGGATTTTGTCGGTGGGGAGATCCGAAGGTTGTTCCACCTTGCCTTGCATAACCTAAAATTCCACTTAGGTTGAAGTTCTATCCATTTTTCAGAATGATTTCGAATTTTGAAAAAAGTTCTTTTTGATAAATGGAAGTCCTAAAGTTCATAAAACACAAGCACAACACAAAACATCCAATAAAATATTGAATTTTTATTTTGATATATAAATTTAGTGCCCCATATTTATGTTATGTTTACTAGCCTAAAAAATGCTTGTGTATGGAATTTTGGAAAATAAATTGAATGCTGTAAAACGTTTATAAAACTTACATCCTCGATAATAGTGACCATTTTCTCAATTTCAGCTTTGAAGACTTCGTCTGTTTGGTACTGTGTAGTCAGCAGGTCCCAATTGATAGCGCTACTAAGCACGCCCTGAAAACATTGGTTCATAAACAATAAATAAGGAAACTAATATACTATAAGTATATTGTAGTACTATATTAATTGTATACTATTTAGTAGAAACCACTAAGTAATATCACGAAGTATTATTTGACGAAAATTCAGATTCTCACAGGAATATTGGTGTGCTTATTACATTACAATCAACAATCAAGATACATTTTTAAACAGACATTTTCTTGGTAAAGTGAGTTTTTTAAATAAAAAGACCAGATATTATTATTCAATAATAATAATAATATTATTATACATTACAATAAAAATTATAATATAATATCTCAAATTTATAAAAACATTTTTAAACTTATTATAAAAACTTATTTATTTAAAATTATAATATCAAAGTCATCTATTATTTATTCAACAAACAGGCCTACAATGAATTTTCTGCTCCAGACGGCTCTATGCCATGGAGAAAATATGCCGACAATACTATGTATATATTGATTTCACTAATGTTGCTTGTTTAATGAACAGTAATTAAGGTCATTATTCATTCATTTATGAATATTTGCCAATGAAAACAAACATCAAAACACCCGAAAATTGTGAAATAAGCAGAACATATAGTAACAGAAAAACAGTATCGCCAACTTAAAGTTCTCCGCCTTCTGAAAATCACCCTAGATGATGATGATGATGACAAAACACCCTAGGATGAATCACCCTAGATAAACAAGGATAAAATGTGTACTGTTATGTAGGGAAGATCACAGATAAAATTTACAGTTAATCATTGTTTCGGGTTCCGTTGCAAACTTCAGATCAACTGGACTTGAAATAATATTAGGGTTTATAATAATAAAATAAAATAATATCAGGAAAAATATCAATTAAAATAAAAAATGATATCTTGAAATGATATCAGGACTTCAAATAATATCAGTTAGTCAAGAAATAAAGACAAAATGGCGAACTCACACTAAACAGCCAGATCAACTCTGTAGTAGCTTGTAGTGAAAAACTTTCAAGTTTATCAAGTTTGTGGATATTTTCAATTGTTTATTATAAGTTCAGCTTGTCTATAAACCTTTTCAGATTTGAAATCGATAATGCACTACTTGTGGTTAGCTTTTTCAAATATGTAAATGAGAGATATTGAACATAGTCCTAGCATTGGACTTTTAGTGAACCTTTTTTCTGTTTTCAAGGTTCTAAAATTTTATGTTACAGGCCCCACATATTAGATTTATTGTTGAAACGTGCTCGTATTTTTAAGAATCAACTTGATTGAATTACCTCAGTGAAGGCACTGGAAGCTGTGGACCACGACAAGCAAGGAACTAAAACCAACGGCTTCGGCCAAGCTGTAGCTGCTAATGATGCCATCTGTAAATTGTTGTAAAAAATATTCATCAAAATAAAGTATGACACAGATTGACGTACAAAAATTGAGCAACGATTCAAACAAGAATATAAAAATATTCATGAAAATTTGATTTTTGAATTTTTAATATGATTAAGTAGAGTAAGTGGGCTCGCACACCGAAACAATAAGCAACAAGCAACTAGCAACAAATGGATAATGTGATCGTCTACTCTCTACAAACAAATAGTCCAATGCACACCTAAAGCAACTCTTTCCGTGTGCATTGGACTAAATTAGTTTGTATAGAGTAGACAATCATATGATCCATGTGTTGCTTGTTGCTTATTGCTTAGGTGTGCGTGCGAGCCCACTAAAGTATGCACTAAATTCCATCAAATGTTCAAACAACAATATATTTATCCACATAGAATAAACAAGAGTGATTTACTAAAATTCAATAACAGTTCAAACAAAACTATGTTGTCAGGAGCTAACTTGTTCGGTATTTTCATTTGTTTTGATGTTTTTATTTTGTGGTGTGGCGAAAAATAGCGTTCGCAAAGCGGGAAAATATATTTTGCCAGCTGTCAATCGCTCCAGATTCTCAACTTACGTCTCGAACTTGGAAACCGCGATTTCGAGCCGGCAACACACATTTTCCGTTCTAGGCGCGAAATATACTATTAATGTACCTTTAAGCTATAGAAATACACAATGAAACATTTTTACTCACATGTCCCCCCATTGATAATCCAGTGACGCCTAGCGGACCAAATCCCAATTTTTCGGACCAATGCAGCAAAACTAGACTCTCCATCATGAGACAACCTCCCATTACAAAAATATCGGATACATTGTGTAGAACTGAAGCTCTGAAAAATGTTTAAAAATATGTAGTTATTAGTAGAAAAACAGCTGTACTTTTATAATGTCCAATTTGAAGAAAACTCTCAATTTTCTTCTTCAGATTATTAACAGCTGAGAATTCCACAACATCAATATTTGTTCTACAAATTTTATGTAGTTATTAATTTTAAAGTTGATTTACCAAAAACATAAAACAATATACTGTAGGCCTACCAGCAAAGAAGGACAATAAAAAATAGGGACAAATACTTATTTTTTTTACCATTACATAAATTAATCTTAATTCGGTTCTTCAAAAGCTTCAAATGAAATTTTAAATGATAGTAAAATGTACTATTAGCCAAATACAGTACTTAGCAAACATTGTTTTGTACATTTTGTAGTCTATACTTCGCAATACTGACAATAATTTGAAAATTAGTTCATATTATATGATATATCATTAGTTATTATAATATGATAGCTGAGATATCAAAAATAAAAACAGACTTTCAAAGATCTGCAATTGATAGGCTGATTGACATTGTTGCAAACAAACTTTAAACCCCTATCTACACCCTATCACTAATTGTTTGTTTATATTTCTACTTACACTTGATCTTTCGGTTTACGAGTTCCATAAAAAGGATTCTCCAATAGAATCGCTCCAATACCAGCTTCTTTTAGAAGAGGCTTAGCCAAGAACATACGTCTTCTCCAGAAGTGCTACAAAATACAATATTTTTTCATTAAAATAATAACTTATTATTGAGTAATAATTAGCTTATAAATTGATAATTTATTTAACGTTATTATTGATTTCAAGGAGATTGTTTACATTATTGCACAAAAAACATTCAATCAGTTCTAAAACTCACATCATATTATGAGAGAAATTGAAATTCCTCAATCATTCATATTTACCAATACACTAGTCATCATTTGAATGTTTTTGTCTTGTAAACCGTCAAAGTACTTGAAAAAACTATTTCTCAGTTTTAAATTACTAATCGATACGATGTATAATAACATTAATTTAATTTGGCGTATGATAGATATTACTTTTTGACGTTGCTAATGACCGTAGAGTCTGATAGCAAAGAAATGATATCTATCTAATGCCATCCGCCAAATTAAATGAATGCTACTATACATAATTAAAGGGCTGTGAACTTGCATTGACAATTAAGTAAGATGATTTAGTCATATAAGTAAGATAAGAGTCATTTTCGATAAGACTGAAGATGAAAGGAATTATTAGACATTGAAGTTAATCAACCACTATTAAATACATAGGCTAATTAAATAAATAATCTGTCCAACAAAAGTTCAAATAATGCTGTCAAGAATTCTCTGAAGAGCTCAGCAACAACAAACATTGACAACAGATAAATTTTCCACTATTCTCATCTAGGCATTTATTCTATTCTCAATGTTTTTGTTTGCATAGGTCTTCAGAATTCTTGATAACTTTGGATTACTTGGATTCTCGTCCAACTAATAATTATCATTTTCGATTATCTATCGAGTATTCAGTTTTGTTTACAATATTTTCCGTTGATTTTTCTTCAACTATTATAAAAAATTGAAAGTTTCTTGTAACACAGTTCAGATATCATAATTATTGTGTAGAGAAAGTACAATACAAAAGCATACGTCTTAGTTCATCTTTATATGGATAGTTTTTTATTTGAGGATTACAGAATACACATACATCAAAATGTACATGAATGCGTCTCCATAATTATTTTTAAAAATAAAATACAAACATAGATAAGTTAATCACAATATCTCAACAGTAGTCTAAATATCTTGGGTTTACATTATGAAATTCTTCACTTCTGTACAATTCCAATGCAATTAAGTTGGACTCATTCATTTTTAAACCGCTTCATATCAAATTCATACTCAAGGTCTACTAGGACCGTTATAGGAACGGCACATGCAAGAAAGTATTGTTCACGTGTATTAATGTCTGGCAATGCCCACTACACCGGTCCGTCACCGGACCGGCAGAATAATTTAACTTGTCGGAAAACAGCTGTTTATTCGGCAATCAGTAAACAGTGATTTTACACAGCTGTTTTCCGACAAGTTGAATTATTCTGCCGGTAACGTTCCTAGTATGATACGGTGTAGTGGGCAGAGACCTTTAAAGCTAGCAGGCAGGTAACCCACGAATATAAAGTCCATATACGTTGGGCTTCGTTTACTAATTCCAACTTACATGATCTCCAGTTCCTGCCAGATGTATGCAGACGGGTTTGTAATGATTGGAGTTCCATTTGGTCGGTAGAATCGCCTGGAAGTACGCAGTTTCAGCCTCGGGGGGAAGAAGTCCGGGAAGGTGGTTGATGAACGGAGATGTGAAGTGACCCTCGACAATGCGACAATCTGAATGCTCTTCTTCCTAGAAAGTCATTAAAAATACATTACAGTCTATGTTTAGTCAGGTTTTCTATTTGGTTAGTCTACGGTTAAGTTATGAACAGTAGGAATATTGGGACATTTATAGAAACTAGGACTAGGACATCCCAGGTCGCATAAAACTGCGAATATTGAACTAGGCCTACATGTAATAGTTTCCAATCCTCCTCCTTCTTCTTCTCTTCCTTTTCAATCTTCTCCATCTTCTTCTCGTTATTCTTCTTCTCCTTCTTTTCTTCCTTCATCTTCTCCTGATGAAGAAGGAGCAGAAGAACTTCTTCTCTTTCTTTTTAATCTTCTTCTTCTCCTTCTCCATCCCCGTCTCCTCCTCTTTATGCTTCTCCTTCTTCTCCTCCTCCTCCATCATCTTCTTCTTCTCGATCTTCTCCTTTTTCACTTACCTCTCCTTCTTCTCCGTCTTCTTCTTTATCTTCCTCTCCTTCTTTTGAAGGAGAAGTTAAAGCTGGTTTTCACGATCCTAGTAGCTAGTAGAAGTTCAGGTTACTGGAGGCAGGTTGGATCATATGTTCGTCTACTCTATAGGCTACTAATAAATAGTCCAATGGACACCTGAAGCAGCTGTTTCAGTGTGCATTGGACTGTTTGTTAGTATAGAGTAGACGATCATATGATCCAACCTGCCTCCAGTAACCTGAACGTCTACTAGAATCGTGAAAACCAGCCGGATAAACCGAGTGTTATGTAGCCTAAATTGTTTTGCAATCTGCATAATTATTTTCAAGTAAATGTATTAATTTCAAACTGGCCTCAAACTAAATGTGATTTTGTGTTTTAAATACAAAAGTTACCTTGTCTATTGTAACAGGATAGCCTTCAGGTACCAATTTGTAGCATGTTTCGCGATTTGACATAACCTTTCTGAACTGAAAGAGCCTGAAAATGAAAAGAAAACGATTAAGAAAACATTCTTTCATTATAACGAGTATAAAAATGACAACACAAATAATTGAAATATTAATTTAGATAGCTGACAGCCATCAAGATTTTGTGATTTCAATAATCTTTAATAATTTTGTAGCTTGATATCTTCAAAGGCCAGGATTAAATTGAAAATGGTAGTTACGTACTTATGGAATTATTTCAAGACAAGATATAACACAAAAGTTGGCTAAAGTGTAGTTACTTGGCACGGGTTTTCTCGGCTATTTTTGAAGATATCAGCTCATATATTTTTTCAAATTAACGTAGAGAAAAAATTAGGCGTTTTTTCTTTGACTTCATCGAGTTAATAGCACAGTAACTTAGTATGTATTCTAATTTTCAGTCCAAGTTCTTTTGAACTCGAATACGTATGGGTTTTTAGGTTATATGCCTAGTAAACAAAATTGCTTAGATTTTGCCAAAAGAAAAAAAATTAGGCTGACATCCAAGGAGAACCAAATACGCCTGAATTGTTATAATCAATACTAGTGTCGTAGTTTAGCCCATGATATGAGAAGATGCTACAGGGTATGGTAGTTTCAATTTTATTCAACACAGGCTATTCTAAGTTCTGAAGTATTTCTATCACAATAACTTATTATTTCGATTTAGATGGAAAATATTAAGGTTAAAGTGCAGTTACTTAGCACATTCTTTTCTCGGCTATTTTTAAAGTATTGGAAATACCTAGTTGTTTACAGTTGTAGGTTAAAAATAAAACAGATCAAACCAAACCATTGAAATATTGTGATTTAGAAAGTCAGCAATAAAAACCACGATTGACTCACCTTTTTAGATTCTCTGGCTCTCCCCATCCTTTAATGAAGTACTTTGAATTTAATATTGTTCTGTAAATTTGGTCTAATCTATTAACAGGCATGTCAGGAATGGAGATGACTAGCAAAGTGAAAAGAGACGATCAAATTCCAGATTAAAGATTTTGATATCAGCTGATAAGACAAGTTACAGGTTGCCAAATAGATGATGCGCAAAGCACAAAGTTCGAATGTGGGTGTTCAAATAAGAAATTAGATGGAAATTTAATTTATTTGTTCGGGTTTTGGAATAACATATTAAATACAATGCGTTTATTTTGGATTTCGAAATAGAAAATCGATATGAATCTATTCTGTGCGGGCTATTCAAAATAATATTATTTTTCAACAGGTGACCCCCAGGATCATTAGCCATTCCTACCAGGCGAAGCGGCTATTTATGCACTTTCAAACATTTCAATATACAAAAAATGATTATTATGGTATATAATTAATTTTTTTATATAGACTATAATTTACTATTCCTAACACTAATTCAAGTAAAATGACCGCATTGGTATTATTATTTTCAGAGGTTACTGGGGTCATACCCCATCAGTAACAGGGGTCGGTTGACAAACTACTTGTGCAATGTGCATGTTGTAAAAAAATCGTGTAAAATTTGAAATTTTACTTTCTCCTGAAAATTTTGGGGGTGGGGGGAGCGGTATACATCCCGATATCACCCCTGAATGACCGTATCGCTAGACTTTCATGCCTTTTATTTTGCCCAAATTTATTTTGTCTGATGAAAAAGTGTACGTAGAGGAAGGACAACCAAAAAGGGTTATATATTTATTATACAACCCAAAAAAATCATTCTTTAATATTGTTAACCAAATCGTTTTCAGAATAATCTATCTTGATGAGTAGGCCTTAATAAAATTTAAAAACCTGAAAGAATCAAAACAAGATCATGTTTTTCATTCACTAAAACTATTTACAGATTAGAAATGCTGCAAATATTGTCCAAATAATGTGAACAACACGTTATAACTCCCTTTTTATGGAGGTTGCATGAAGATTTGACTGGTGTAATCAATGAGTATCATGGTCCAATTCACACAGAGCGTGGCCTATGTCGAACGGGGACGTCCATCTTCATCTATAGCAGGATTCTTTTAAATTGTCAGAAAACAGCTGATTGATGTACGCTCGTTTACTAACGTTAAATCAGCTGTTTTCTGAAAAGTTAAAAGAATCCTGCTATACAAACAAATGATCCACTGCACATCAGACCCGGGATATGTCTGCATTGGACAATCAGTAATCAGTATGTAAAGAGGAGGCGAACATCTATCGTCATTGCCTACTCTAATATACTAAAAAAATTCAATTCTACACTGATTTAAATTTAGACACCCGACTTTATATATACATTAAACTACATTTTCTAGATAAACTCCTCTGGTGGTGATGTATCTACGACCAGAGAAATCTTTACAGTATTGTACTTGAAAATTTCTGATGGGTTCCTAACCAAAAGTTGATAATATTATTTCAGGTACAGATCTTCATCCATCATATTGCAATTGCTAACAGAAAATGAGTATAGCAGGATCCTTTTAACTTGTCAGAAAACAGCTGATTTAACGTTAGTAAACGAGCGTACATCAATCAGCTGTTTTATGACAATTTAAAAGGTTCCTGCTATAACTAGTTGAAGGAAGAGAAATAAAGAAACAAGGAGACAATACACAAAAAACGGATTCAAAAAGTTATTATTCGAGTAATATTGAAAGTTCACACAAGAGCTCTGATAGATGAAAGGAAAAATGAGAAACATTTAGCTCCATACTTAAATTCTTGCAAGCAATAATTAAGGTTCACTACACTGTAACATCGATTTCATATACATATATGTACCAACATTTTTCCAATATTATATTATTGTAATTTATCCAACGTGATTATACATTAAATTGTGACCAACTAGGTTTATGTGAATATATTGTATTTGAAAAATCCTCGCTAACTTAAGTCGAAAAAGATAGCTCAACTATCAATAGTTCTTGAATAATGTACCTCAAATCATCAATGTTCACACTATAACACCATTTTAAGCACTCCCCCTTATTTTTTTGAAGTGTCAGCACAACTAGTTTTCAATATCACAATGAAAACTTTTTGTGACGAAATCAATGTCTCAAATGCGCTCCATTGTGTAATCGCTGGGGAATTTGAAGACATGCCTTCCAGTGGCGAATATACTCGGAAGGAATCCAGCGTTGGGAATGATGTTCCACGATAGACTCAGCGTCACATTCTTATTTCCTCTGTGAACAATTCCAAACAAAATATTAGGCACTTGAATCATCAGTAACACTACAGAGACAGTATAATAACAGTGTGGCCATTTGATGTCACACTTCTGAATGGTTAGCTCGGAAAAATCCACCATACTTTTCCCCAATTCCCATAAGATTTGCATTGAAATGAAACGTAAATCATATTTATGTTGAGTAATTCACTTCTTAACCTACTATTTGCCTTTGCCAGTGTTAGTTTTCATTATTTTAAGCTTTCAACACAATACCAAGAGTAGAGAGACAGTTTTTAACATTATAAAAGTTATTTATGTTTCTCTCAAAATAAGTTTGAAAAATGAGTGAATGGGTTCATGCTTGCTTGTAATCCGAAATTCAAAAATTTGGCAAAAGTATGGCGGTGGCGGGAATAAAAAATATTCCAATACAATGTTATGGACCCATTCACACCGATGACCACACTTTTATTATACAGTCTCTGTAAGTAATACTGATATTATACAGGGTGTACCACCAAGGTCTTTTAAGCTGTTACCATAGATTCTATTTTTCTACATGACATTTCCGACAAAAATGTCCATTATACATAATCCTATCGACTTTCATACATAGATTTCTCAATATGTTGAAAAAGCCTACTTGCTGTCATTAAATACTCAATAACTCGGGAACCGCTGATTCATAAAATCAAAATAAAATACATATTTGCATACTTCTCCTATATCCTATTTACAAGGAGCTCCTCGGTGTGGAAAATTCCAGCATCATATAATCAATTTCTTACAGTTCTTTTAAATTTATGAATGTTTCTTTCCTCTTTTGTTAATTGGCGGGCATTTTAATTGGCTAACGCACCAAGCTGGCCAGTTCTCTTCAAGGATGAATAGCACTATACTATACTACTTTTAGCTTTTAGGCTCTATCTAAGGGGGATTATACTGCGCCACAGGTAGGACTATCTATTTTTTGTTTCCATTACTTTTCTCCCATTGAAAATGATTATTTTTGAAAAACAAATACAGCCTGCAGAAATTCTATTTTTTATCTTTCTTTTGGCGCAAACTGCATCAAAATCGGTCCACTCAAACTTCTCCACGAACTTTCCAAAATCTACTCCACACGGGCACCAAACTCTTTTAATATAGATGATATTCTATTTTTTAGTACGCATTCATGGCTGGTAAACAGTTTGCTAAAGATTTTCCGAATATTATGAAGAAAGTCAACGATGCACAGTATTGTGGGTGTGAGGGTGGCAGCTCCTCTCACAGCAACTTTACGACATTTACAATGAACAAACAGAATATTTTGATATAAAATCGAAACGTGTTGAGTGAAAAACAGTTACTTACTTCAGACCATTTCCGTCATCCCAGAAATAATATTTGGTGTTGATGTTCTTAAAATCCAAAACAGCATTTTCACCTCTCAGAATGATTTTATCCCATAAAACAACCTGCAAATAATCATTATTTATTCCTCAATTTAATTGAATTTTATTTTAAAAAATGAATACAAACTCATCTAATCCAAATATTAATGCTTCAAGTTTAAGAAACAAAATGATAAAACTATAGTCACAATTATGTACTAAAATATTTTAGTAGAATGAAATAAACTCTAGTCTAAGAATTAAGATAGAATTTCTTATAAGATAGGTTTTTCTACTTTAGTGAGTTCTTGGTAACTAACTTTTCAACATTTAGAAAGTGTCTACAATTTAGAAAGTATCAGTTACTACATCAGTTGTAATGAGAACAGATGTACTTGAAAGATATCACATACTTAGAATGGTTTGTAAAGAAACCTCACTTGAAATAGTATAGTTCAAAAATAGCTGGTTCAAGCTCATGAACATCTACTCAATTTCTAATATTTCTCATTGCCATTCTAATTACATGTGATACTTCTCAAATACAATTTGATCATACAATATGTTTTTCAATTACAAATGATTTCTATATTGATACTTTCTGTGTAGATATACTAGAATTCAACAATCTATTGTCTTATTCAATTATAGAAAAATTCTACAGCATTTCTGGGAACAGTGTTGAATAGATAGAGAAAAGAAAAGTTTGAGAAAGAAATGACATCTTTAATGCTTTAATATCAACTTACTTGATTGAGGACATTTTTCGGAGTGGAGTATTCTGCAGTCAGGTAAAGAAACAACTGCTTAACATTCCAGTTGAATAGATGGGTGAGATGTATAACAAAACGTTAAGGAAAATTTCCTAGAAAATGACATGCTATTGATAAAATAGAATTTAAATATTTAAGAATGATATAGATAGATGAAACTCCAAAAATATTATTGTTAAATTTTTCTTAATCTTAATAATATTGTATTGATTAGATCACTGTGAACGTGTAGTTTCAAGTTTTCGTTGTGAATTCTCTGGGGAATTCCGTTCGACTCTGGGGTACCGTATCCCAAATGATCAATTGAGACTGACTTTACTGATGGTCTCATGGGTTTAATAAATCTGTGATATTGAAGTCATTCTAGTCTAGTAGTATTTTAAATTTGTAATACATATCACAACATCACCTTCACCACTATAGAGAAAGTTGAGAAAAGCTTAGAGCCCCCATACACTACTTACAGTCCGGAACTCACAGTTACAACTGTAAACGGAGGACTGTGAAAAACCATTCACAACAGTTCGGACTGTGTTCTACTCATTAACAGGCATTGCTGCCTACAGTCCGATTGTTGAACCAAAGACAATATTAACTATAGTTCAAATAAACTAGTTGTCACTTGGCCTGGTGCTCAAGAACCACTCATTAGAAACGTTTTGTCGTTGAAATTCAAACTATAAGTAGTTAAATTGTCTTTGGTTGAACTATCGCACCATGCGACAGTTGACACGATCCGTCTGCCGGATTCCTCATCTATTCATCCTTTCACAGTCCCGGCCTGCAGTTAGAATTGTTAGTGGATGGAAGCCTGTATAAACTTTAAAATATTGTTTATGCATTTATTTTATTCATGAGTATGACTGATTATTAAAATTAAATATAATGATAACAATATACATAGTAAAATAAATTGTACACTATACTGAATACAACGAAGATGGGATTTCTAAACTATTTATTACTCAAGTACTTTAAAAGGATATCAGTTTGAAGATCGAAAGTCAAGTATCCCAGATCATTCTTCTCCTTGAACGCACTGAATTCTGGCACGTTCTTACTGTGAACAAAAATAATTAATAAGAAATTATATACTATTTGGCATACATATAAAGTGAATATTTTTGCAGAATATAGAAGTGCTTGATAACAGGAAAAATGAGCAGCTCAAAATGAAAAGCACAGATGAAGTACGTCAAGTTAAAAATAAACAAGAGATCGCATGGATTCAACAGCGATCGAGTCCTCATTCAAGCCAGAGGAGAACGATAAATTATTAAATTTAACATCGTTGATAAATACTATTTGTGTATCTACAAATGAGAGAATCGAATAGATATAATCCAAATATTTCTTTTTTATTCTTAGGTTCCTGGCAGAAGCTTCATTTCACCAAAACCTTGGGGGAGGGGCGAACAACGGAGGGGGGGGGGTGTTTGCCGGATAAAATGCTCATTTGTACATTAGCTAGTACAGGATATTTTCTGTAACCCAGGAATCAGGGGGGAGGGGGGCAAATGCCCCCCCTGCCCTCCCCAAATGACGCCCCTGGTTCCTGGATTCAACTGGGTGGCAATCTACTACTGGAGAATTTCATGCTCCTTACATTGTGGAGATACAACATTCAATTTTTTTAAATTATAACAGACAAGTGTCCCATAAAACTAATATTGAATAGATTCTGAAATCATCATCTTGAACACGTCTTTGGATAGACTGCATCAAGAGTTGTTGACTGAATTATGGGTTTGCTGTCGATGTACCCTAAAATTTGAATTAATAGGTATATAGTCCATATGTATGCAATATTAAAGATTGATATAAAGAATGGAGGAGACTATATTTTATACGGTACCACCGTACCAGGTTAGATCTTGAGTTACTGAATAAGGTACTTACACAACCACTTGTACAGTATTCATCGATGCATTTGTCCTGTAGTCTAAAAATACAGTTGATATGAAACATACAAATGTAAGACACGTTAACACGCTCAATGTATATGCCAAGATAGCATTCCCTCTGGTCAATAGGGAATGCATTTCAGCTTATAGGTTAAGTAGCCGACGGGTTCAATAAACCTGAATAATAGTCTAGTAGTATTTGTTCAAATTAGTAGCTGAAAGTATATAACAATCAAATAATACGGTTAGACAGATATACACAGTCAGAACTATGATACATTTGATTGGTAAGTAACTCAATCAATAAAATAAACTTCAAAGCTATCCAACCCGACACCAACTTTGAGTGATCAACAACAAAAACACGTAAATAGCTGATACGTGTCTGAAGGGAGTCCTGATCAGCATGTAAGTAATCAAGTTTTCCATCAAAAGGTTTTGAATGATAACATGTTATAAAATGCTATAAATTATTATTATCCAGTTCAATTGATTGATTTTCATCAATTTAAATAATATTTAAATACAATAGAATCATTTTCCTAAGGAAGCGCATGTCAATGCATTGCCCAGCTGTTTTCAAACTTAACCTCAAAATTTAGGACCTGTCACCTGTTTATGTGATTCCAATTTGGGATTCAGTGTGAATTATTTAGTTGTTATTGTATAAAGAAACTTTTTTATTTGCTTCTGGAAGCATTGTAGGGCTTAAATACTTGCATATTATTCATTCTACTCATTATTTGGACTTGAATGGATATTCTTCGAGTTCTTTGATAAATAAGGTGTAATATTCGAGGCTAAAATGGCTCTTGAATTAACTCGAGTAGATTACACTTTGCTTGGTTTGACATCACCGCAATGCATGAAATTATTACCTAGCTCAGGAGGAAAGTCTGTCCAGAAGGTAAACAATCATACCATACGTCCATACCCTACTACTTAAATGTAAATTTGAAATTAGAGTATATCTGTCTAAGACAGACTGTCCTAAAGACAGATAACCGTCATGACAGACTCTGCATAGAAGAGATGTCGACAGTGGTCAATGATGCCCGATCCAGTAATAATCCTGATGGTTTTTTCTGTAGCAGGAGAACTCTTCTAACACCGCTGCACCCCAATGTTGCAGGCCACACATCATAATCCCCTGAAAGAACGAGAAGTAGGCACTCTTCACATAGCTCTAAAGGTGCTGCGACAAAGTGCCGCAGCGGAGCGCGACCCAACGTTGACAGATGCAATTGATTTTTCATCAATTGCATCTGACAACGCTGGGTCGGACTCCGCTCCGGCACTTTGTCGCAGTAACAAAAACCCACCTTTAGGCACACACAGCCTCAGCCGCATAAGTACGGAGATGAAAGCCTAGTCGTCCACTGGAACCGTTTTTGTCAGAAAACGACCGA
This sequence comes from Laodelphax striatellus, assembly GCA_017141395.1. Classification (NCBI taxonomy): domain Eukaryota; kingdom Metazoa; phylum Arthropoda; class Insecta; order Hemiptera; family Delphacidae; genus Laodelphax; species Laodelphax striatellus. Next base: position 5,387,216 of record CM029541.1, on the reverse strand, counting down.
TCATTCGAAATGCTAACATTGAATTAAATGATAGGCTGCTCGGATATCGGTCGTTTTCTTACAAAAACGGTTTTAGTGACGACCAGGCTTAATAATTTCTCTTACAAAACTCTTAATAGTTTCTTTCAGATGTGTTCAATGTGAGGGTTCCATGTTAATTTCTGACCCAGTTGGAAGCCCAGGAGCCCAACAGTACCTTTACCTTTACCTTCCGGTGTCTTCCTCTCAATCCAGGGATCGGGGAATCGTCAGTGGTACTTGATCACCCTTGCTAGGGCCATCAAAAGTTCTCTCTTGATTCACAGTATTCCTCAAGCCGAATATCTTTCTATGAATCTTGTCCTCATTAAGCTCAAAATTATTTGTCTCAAACCAAGCAGAAACAGAACACAGAGACTAACTCATTTCTGTAAGATTTTTAGATGAGTTGTTCCCGTTTAACAGTGTGGTGCTGACCAATATCAAACTGAATAATATTGCTGACAATTTTATTCTAGTAAAATTTTACTGCTTCTAATTAGTTTGTTTGCAATAATGCTTTACTGTTTGATAGGCTGTAATTGGAGACCAGGATGGTGTGCTTCAAGTTCTTTCGTTGAAAAAAGGAGAAATTCAAATCAGCTTCAAAACTTTGCCTGGAGAGAAAATCACTCGAATCAGTTTGGGAGGAGCACTTGGTAAGATACTGCTATCTATGCTCACCAAGTCCATCAAGTTTCTAATAAATTTATTTTTCCCAAATGTACCGGTAATAAATGATGATTATTATTATGCTTATGGTTTTTTTTGGCGGAGAGACCCTTTTGGGTGTTCCGCCTCGCCGAATCATCCAATTTTCCCTAATGGGAAAGATGGAAAACATATTATTATAGCTTAAGAAGTCCAACACTAAATTTCAATTCCTTATCAGTCCCGAAAAATCTTCAAAATCGAATTCTTTTGATTTACAGATTCACAGCACTACACAAAACTCACGAAAGCACATTTGAAATGAAATATATTTAAATAAATAAAAATAGATGATAAATGCAAAGAAGAAAATACAGGTGTGGCAGAGATTTTTACTTATTTCAGTTGGCTGTCCTGAAGCAATGGCTGCCACTATGAGGGTGGGGGTAATTTATTCTGAAAAAGCAAAAATATAATTTTTTATCTTTCAAAAAACCTGTTTTTTTTGGACTTCAATAATGCATGTTCTGCTTATCAATACATCCCGACAGATGGAAGAAAACTATGGCGTCCTGAGCATGAGGAATGTTCTTTAGCGCCTTACACGCATTTTATTGAGCAGAAAAATCACGAGGGCTGAAATCACAACCAATATTCTGGAATGAAATTCTAGTCTTTCATTGAGGATAAAAAAATATATTTTTGCTCTTTCAGAAGAAGTGACCCCCACCCTTATAGCGGCAGCCATTGCTTCAGGACAGCCAACTGAAATAAGTAAAAATCTCTGCCCCACTCTCTATAAGGGATATAAATTTTCCTCTCTGAAATGAATTTGAAAGAATATTAATCCAAATTGATATACTGTTCATCTAAAGTCACTTTCAGCTTGCTGTTCTTGAGGGTTTCAATACAAACCCTTGCTTTTTAATCATCATCATCATCATCATCATTTATTGGATCAAGCAATACAATCTTATAGGAAAGAAAAAACAGGTGTTAACCCAAAACTTCTTCTGTTCCAAAATTATTACATATTTTCATACAGAATTGAATGTACTTTAGTTTCTTGACAGTGAAAATACCAGGTTTTTGACGATTATGTGGGGAAAAGGATCGAACACTTAGATGTCGAAGGAACTAGGAAGAGGGGAAGACCTAGGAAGATATGAGAAAATTGTGTCGCCCAAGATCTTGTAGAGAAGGGACTAACACCAAACGAAGCACATGACCGGGACTCCTGGAAGCGACTGACCCGAAACGCCGACCCCACCTGAGTGGGAAAATGCGAAGAAAAAGAAGAAGAAGAAGAAGAGTTGAGGTTTTATTAGTAGGCCTATTAGTTTTGCTCAGATGCGATCTAACCAGAAAAGTTCCATAAATTATCTCACTTTTATCTCGTCTTGTGGCTATAATATATTTTCTCTGTTCCAGGAACTGTACAAGATAAAATTTTCAGCTCCTCTAAAACAGAGGTACGGGGCTACACTAAGAAGGGAAAGATGTTTTTGAGTTTTGATACTAGCCTCACAGAACATATCAAGTCGATGTAAGTTTATGTAATTTATCATTAAAACTTTCAATGATCATCATCAAAAATAGTAGTACAGTAATTAAGAAATGAATAGTAATTAGTGAAACGTAAATCCAAAGAAAGCTATATAGATTTAGAATGCTGTATAGATTATAGATTATTATAGCTATATAGATTAGAAAGCTATAGATTTCTGAAGACCCTTACAACAGCATTATTATATATTGGTAGCAGTTGATTAGTTGCAAACGTCTTAATTATAATAATGCTATCTTTATTCAATAAATAGGTTGCCTTGAATTTCTTATGGGTCTCTGATTATTTATTCGGTTAATCTTCTTCAACAGGCATATCAGCGGTAGTGATTTACTTGTCACTGGAGACCATGTTTACAACCATTACAAAGATTGTAAAGACACAAGCTCTTATCTTTCTTCTGATAAAATCAGTGATGTCATCGCGTTAAATGCTGAAAAGGTTCTAAAAATCTTGATATTTTAATCTCACGCACCTCTTCACACTTCTTAACAACAGTACTACACTTATTGAAATAAAACTTAATTCGATCAATCCATATGTTTACACTTAGTCGATTTTGTGTGCGACTTGCATATGCTTAAGCATTGACCGCATGCTCTGCAGCACACAACAATAGATCAAGTCATCAAGTGTGAACATAATGATTGTTATGAGTACTCTATTACTAGATCAGTACTTTATAACTAGATCAGTACTCTATTATTAGATCAGTACTCTATCACCAGATCAGTACTCTATTACTAGTTCAAGTAACTGTTATTAGGAGATAGGTACCTAATAGACAGTTTCCTTGTTCAGGTATAGATTGCACTACAGAGTTCTATTGCAAAAAATGTCACCGTTTGAACAGATTTCAAAAATTTGAAGCACAGTATTTTGTAGGTGGTATGTTTGCACGAAATTTATTCAAAATATTCACAAGGATTTGACTCACCATTGGTTTAATAACTTATCAATTCACGGTAGTAGTTGAGGAGTAGTTTGCTCCAAAGTTTCAAGCGATTAGCTCTTTGTTGTAGTTTTATTCTTTTATCACTGATTGAATTGACTAAAAATATATGAATGGTTTGAATAGAAACTTTATATTTGTATTCAAGTTGCCCACGTAATATAATGTAAAAATAGATAATTATAAATGTTTTAAATAAAATGTTGATGACGTTTATTTTTTTGAATACTCATATTTATAACTTCATATTTATCATATTCAAAAACAATTGAACATAGATTTCCGGAAAAAATTCTATACTACTAGTAGTATAGATTAGTAGATTAGAGTACATAGATACATAGTATAGTATTAGGTCTGGATAGAAATTATATATTTTATATTCTTCTGTCTTTCTAACCAAAAATTATTGTTCAGTGGATAAAACTACAACCTAAGTTGGGAACAATTCGTCTACTGAATAACATCACTGTTGTCTGCTATTAGGTATAGATTATATAGTATTAGTATAGATTAGATTTTATAGTATACGATTGTATATTCTCACTTTCTCACCATATTATTGATAATTGTAGCATCAGCAATTGGGGTAATCAATTGAGCAAGAAACTGTATTATACAGGATACGATCTTATATTTCTGCTAAGTTAATTTTTCTACTCAAATAACGTATTTCGTTTATTTGAGATGTTCGCTTCACTTGCAGCTGCATAAACTAGTGCCGGTGCTGGCTTGTGAAGACAGATGTCTGCGGGTACTGGACGAGTCACAAGTGGCGCAGACAATTCCTCTCGACAGCAATCCAACCTGTCAGTATCTCTATCACAACAATGGCGGCGACTCTGGCGATTTTCTACTCTACGGAACCGAGGATGGGTCCATTGGTCTGCTCCAAATCACTAAGTGAGTTGAGCATCTTCTTTGCATAAAATTTCTGTAATTATTATGTTTTTGAACAGTATTTGTACAATAAAATCTCATCTCCGTGGTTTCTCAACCGATTTTGTTCGTTCACGTCTTATTTGAGAGATCTCCTTGAGTAGATGTTTGATAAGGTCTTACATTTTGGAAAGAGTTATAGTGGAGATGAGGAATGAACGATCAAAGATTCAATTTTTGCCATTGCTTTAAAATAGGGACAGATGAGCAGAAAAGTTTCACATTTCAACTTATAATCAGATTCATTTCATTTGGCGCTTGCTATTAGATGGATCGAGAGATATTATTTCTTGGCGTTGCTGATGACCGTAGAGTACGATGGCAAAGAAATAATATCTCTCTATCTCTATCCATCGATCTATCTCCATCTATCTAAAGCCAAGCGTCAAATTAAATGAATCTCTTTATATGATTTAATGATTAGCTGTTTTGAAACAATTAGTTTTCTTCATCTAAAATTTATCTTTATTCTTTTCTCTATCTCTATCGGTCTATCTCTATCTCTCTATCTATCTATCTAAAGCCAAGCGTCAAATTAAATGAATCTGTTTATATGATTTAATGATTAGCTGTTTTGAAACAATTGATTTAGTTTTCTTTCATTGTTCATTGCACCGGTAAGGGCATTTGTGCAGAGAGAGAAAAAGAGGAAGATAGAGGGTGAGAGAAATAAAATAGGGGAGAAACAGAGGCAGGGCGAGGGAGTGGAGGAGGTAAGAGAGAGGGACAGATAAGATAAAGAGAAAGAGTAAAAAAGGGAGAGGAGAGGGAAAGATATAGAGAAATATATAGATAGGTAGGTAAGAGGGAGGGAAGAAGAAGATTAGAGAAAAGAGGAAGAAGGAGAGGAGATGGAAAGATATAGAGAAAGGTAGATAGTGTAAAATAGGAGAAGAAGAAGGAGAAGAAGAAGAAGAAGAAGAAGAAGAGAAGAAGGAAGAAGAAGAGAGAGAGAGAGAGAAGAAGAAGAAGAAGAAGAGAAGAAGAAGAAGAAGAAGAAGAAGAAGAAGAAGAAGAAGAAGAAGAAGAAGAAGAAGAAAGAAGAAGAAGAAGGAAGAAGAAGGAAGAAGAAGAAAGAAGAAGAAAGAAAAGAAGAAGAAGAAGAAGAAGAAGAAGAAGTAGATGAAGATGGAGAAGAAGAAGTAGATGAAGATGGAGAAGAAGAAGTAGATGAAGATGGGGAAGAAATAGAAGAAGAAAATTAATAGAAGGAGGAGAAGGAGAAAGAGCAGGAGAAGGTGAAGGAGGATTGAAAAATATTTCAGGTAGTTCAATAGTCGCAGTTTTGTGCGACCTGGGATGTCATAGTTAATTATTCAATTGTCTTTTTCAGTCTTGATATTCAATTACTGTATGTTTTCAGATGCGGGCACGATGTGAAGTGGGTGATAAAGAATGAGAAGCAAGAAGGCAGCGTAGTGTCGATGCATTGCTACGATATGACAGGGGACGGAGTGGCCGATCTGTTGGTGGGACGGGGGGACGGTCTCATTCAGGTCTACTCGATGCCCACCGATGTGGGAGAAGATATCCAACCGCCTGCTCAACGATTCTCTTATGTAAGTCACTAAATTACAATAAAATAGTTTATTAAAAACTTATCTTCGATGGAAGGTAATGAGACATTGCAACTATACAGTTACTGTTAAATCATAATAATTAATTGAACGAAATTCCTAATTAATGCCATATAATATTCTGAAGACTTTGCTATTTGCAAATATTGACAACAGATTAATAGCTAGTTTTTTGTGCAGTAGCGTTCATCGAATTTCCTTACTAGCTATTAATCTGTTGTCAATATTTGCAAATAGCAAAGTCTTCAGAATATTATATGGCATTAATTAGGAATTTCGTTCAATTAATTATTATTATCTTCGATATTTTATAAACTGAATTTACCAAAAAACTATGAAATTCTACTTTTTAAGCAAATAATCCTACTTTTCCAGTTTGTTTTGGTTAGAATATCACCCAACCCCACTTATCTTTACGAAAAAACTGCCATCATAACCATTAGGATTTTATTTCGATTATTCATTATTATGTACTTTAATTATTCATTATGTACTTTATTGTTATTGCAATTTAGTTTCAACTTTTTACAGACTTGCAATGAAAGTGTAACATCAGTACAAGGTGGAGTCTTGGGAAATACAGGGTGTGATGAGATTGTCGCAACTACTTATACAGGTTAGATGAAATTTTGTTATCTTACAAAATACTTCTCTGAAACTCTTTTGAACTAGTTTTAAGATCAAGTTATTATGTTATGTAATTATCTTATAACGAGTTTAAGTTGGCCTATTGAATAATGAAATAATGTATGGAAATCATGTATAACATAACCACCTACCCATTAAAAAAAAATTAGATTCAATATGGCGGATCCAAGATGGCGGACCAGATCTTTTTATTCACAGTAAAGTAGTATTTTCAATTTGAGTACGATCCCCAATGTCACCTACCGTCAAATTACCTTCGTATAAGAAATATTAAGCCGTTTCCATATTTTTCACGAACCCTGTATACATATTTCAGGTTATTTAAAGTCTACTATTCCATTAAATGAAAATGTGACTATTAAGTACTATTCACACACACATATGTGCCGTGTCCAATCATCTTTGGTCCGTTCCCAGTAATTATTTCTGCACGATGATGTTGTTTTATCGTTGTTGACGATGGACCAATCACAGAGTATTAGACGCATGACACATGCGCAGAACACATGGCTAGAAACGGACCGGAGATGTTCGGACACGGCACGGATGTGTGTGAACATTCCTTTATTCTCAATTTTCATGTTATTCAAAGTGTTGATAATCTCATCAATGGAAAAAGCAGGTGGATCCATAATATGAATAAATAAATAGAATTTTATTGCCATTCAAAAGTAACAGTTATAGACAACGTCAAATAGATCATCTTAGATACAATCAGAATTACAGTCATAAAACATACAATATATTTATAATTTATATAAACAATATATTTTTAATTTATTTTTAACATCCAAGGAATTAAAAGTCAATAATAGTATCAGAATCTGAGAACTCTTTTATAGAATACATTGGTGTTTTCACTAACCAGTTGAAAAGTTTCATTTTAAATCTACCTACAGTCTCATTCATCAAACTTTGAGGTAACTTATTATACAGTTTCAATCCAATAATATTGTAACTTCTCATTGACTTTGATAGCCTTTGGAATGGTATATTCAGACTATATGTTGATCAAAAACTAAATTATTTCAATCTAAAAACTATTTCAGGTTGGTTCTTCGGCCTAACCACCGCTGTGGTCGAGAAACAAGTGAGCGGCGACACATCCAGCGCCAACTCCAAACTGACAAACGACGACAAACTGAAAATCATCAAACTCAGGGCTGAAGTCGACGATCTCGAGCAGAAAGTTATGAAGGTGATGAATTATAGCAGGATCCTTTTAACTTGTCAGAAAACATATGTTTTACTCGGCCATCAGTACAATACTTAACCTACAAATGCTGAATCTCGCAGATTATTGAAAAGCTCTTTTAAAAAGTTATTCTTTGGAAGGTCTTCTTTAAAAAGGTCTTTTAAAGACTTTAAAGGTCTTTAAGACTTTTAAGCCTTTTGATTATTGTGTCGAAATCACTGTTCAATTATTACCGAAACAGCTGATTTCTGACAAGTTAAAAGGATCGTGCTATACTATAAAATCAAAATTGTAAGCTGATGAGACACCTGCCTTGGCAGTACCTCAGCATGTTCTGGCGTTTTATGTCAATACAGATATTCATTTATCCGTTCATTTGTTTATTCCTTTTCCATTTATTCATCCATTCATTTATTTATTCATCCATTTATTCATTTATTCATTTATTCATTTATTCATTTATTCATTTATTCATTTATTCATTTATTCATTTATTCATTTATTCATTTATTCATTTATTCATTTATTCATTTATTCATTTATTCATTTATTCATTTATTCATTTATTCATTTATTCATTTATTCATTTATTCATTTATTCATTTATTCATTTATTCATTTATTCATTTATTCATTTATTCATTTATTCATTTTATTCATTTATTCATTTATTCATTTATTCATTTATTCATTTATCCATTTATTCGTTTATTTATTTATTCGTTTATTCATCTATTCATTTATTCCTTTTCCATTTATTCATTCATTTATTCACTTTTTCATCTATTCATTTATCCATTCATTTAACCATCTATCTTCTTATGTATGTATCTATTTGTCTATTTATCTACTTATATATTTTTATATTTATCTATTCATTCAACTATTTAACTATTCATCTATTTATCTAGTTTATCTATTTTTTTTGAGGGTGATGCCCACATGAGCTCTAGGCTTGTGCGTGGGTAATGAGAGGGGCGATGATGAGAGATGACGACTGTTTTTAGGCAGTCGGGACCGACGGCTTTTCGTCTCCTCCGAAAGACGGGAGTGGCTGTTTCTGTCAAAATCCGTTCCGGCAGCTGTATTCGATCTTGGAACCTTTTGATTATCAGATAGGCGCTTATCGCCCTCGGCTACGTACCACTCCTATCTATTCATCTATCTATCTATCTATTTATCTATTCTCCTATTCATGTATTTGTCTATTCATCTACTTATCTATTTTTCTATTTATTTATCAAGGAGCGTGAAAAGTACGAGTCAGCCACACAGGAAGACTCGCCCGGTTTCTCGACTATTCCGTTTCTGTCGATCACGGACAAGATGTGGCTTAGCAAGGAGGACGCCATCTATCAGCTGAACCTCGAAGTGCAGACGGCCATCGACAATGTTCTGTTGCAGAGTGATGTGCCCCTTGTTCTGTTGGACGTCGAGAAGAACTCAGCGGTCGTCAGTTACAGCTCTTGTGATTCGTCGGTCAGTGATTATTCATTTATTCTATTCAGGGACCTGACATCTTAGGGACTGGAAGTAAGAGAAATAAGGGGTGTAGGATGACGCTAGTTTCCGGACGGACTTTTAGCGGTGTATTTGAAAACATCGTAAATTGATAATAATTACAGCTGATTCTGATTGAATAGTGGATGGTTCAAAAGCTTGATACACGCATAACGATATTAGATCAATGATATTGAAGAATAATCCAAAAGTTTGATACACGCGTAACGATATTAGAAGTTAACCATTATTAGTGAATAACCATTCTAACCTGTAGTAGAGAATCACACCTACTTCTACTCAAACCAACCTAAAAAACAAAGAATCTAACAAAAATGTTATATTTTGCCGTAAATATTAACCATATTCTCTTAATAGTTTTGATTTATACCGCAAAAGATACCATAAACTTTTAAAAGTCTTTATAAAAATGAAACTTAACCTAAAGGCTCTGAATTCAAATACAGCGCCAAAACTACGTCCGGAAACTAGCGTGATCGAGACTCAGCCTACACCTCTTTTTAACATAGGGAAGATACAATATTTCCACTCCGTCTATGACAGCCCCCTGATTCTATTTGCTGCTATCATAATTAATTCAAGAATTGAATGATAGTGTTGTACAACTATTAAAACAAAAAGAGTTCAAGCAAAAAAGTCCTGGATTACTAATTCGCTTATTAACCCATTTCATTCGACAAAGCCATTTCAGATTTATCACGGTCAAGTTGAGGCCGCATGGTTACGTAGTGGGTAGATGAGATATCTATAGAACATAGAATATTCATAGTAATAGAACATATATGTTCTCTTGTAATGACTCAATGTTCTAGTCTAGTGTATCACTCAGAAAATATTTTTTGATTCATCTATTTACATCCAATTATTACTATTCTTCTATTACTAATACTTCTACTTCTACTATTAAACTATTTTTTAAAGAGAAATTGTATATTTTGTCTGATAAATACCAGTCTTCTCTCCACCCACAGACTCTTGCCTTCGTGGAAGAGATGCATGTTGAGTTATTTTTCACATTTTTGCCATGTACCTTAGTAAGTAACTTATGTATGCTTTGAGATGTGGAGTGGTCCGTAGTCGAGGGCGATAAGCGCCTGTCTGATAATCCAAAGGTTCCAAGATGTATTGTTATTGGCTTAGTTATTCATGATAAGAGCCTACATGTGAGTCTCTCACAAAGTATTAAAAATGAGGTACATATTTATAGAAAAATGAAGTTGTATTATATGAATTACATTTTATGTTATAGGTGATAAGTTAGATAGTTTGAATAATGAGGTATTATAGTATTATAAATATGGTATAATGTATTGTTGAGATTGTGAGAAATAAATTGAATTGAAATTGAAAAATTCAAAGTTATAGCAGGATCATTTTAACTTGTCAGAAAACATATGTTTCGACGAGCAATATCATAATACTTAAACTACAAATGCTGAATCTCGCAGATTATTGAAAAGATATTTTAAAAAGTTATTCTTCAAAATGTCTTCTTTAAAAAGGTCTTTAAGACTTTTAAGCCTTTTGATTATTGTGTCAAAATCACTGTTTACTTATTACCGAAACAGCTGTTTTCTGACAAGTTAAAGTCATCCTGCTATACATGTATTGTAGTGAACATTACGCAAATCTGTGAAGTATATATCTTTGTTTGCTTTATCTTGCAATAAAAATTTGCATTTGTAAATATTCAAATAGTGAATATTGTAATTATTGATGGACTTATGTTTCGTACGTTTTCATCCAGAGTGAGAACAAACTGCTAGCCACCTACCGTTGCCAGATGAACACAACCAGACTGGAGCTGCGCTTTCGCACGCACGAAGGCCAGCAGGGCACCTTGATGGCCTACATCACGCCTTTGGTGCAGCCCAAGTGTTGTCAGATCAGGCACTATCCCATCAAACTGCTGTCTTTACACACTCGCTGCCACCAGTTCGATTCCACTAGGTACGTTGAACAGTTCTCTTATTAAAAAACTATATTTTGAATCGATTTAAGAGGGGGCAGTAGCATAGCCCCCTTTAAACTACATGGCCGCGGCCTTCAATGTGACAACCTCGCAGTCCCGGCTGGTTTCATTATAAAATCATACTTATAAAAAACACTACAAACACATGACTTATAAAACACAGACCGATTTGCATTGCTCATGCAAGCCGATGCAGCGACGTTGTCACGTTGAAAGCAGCGGCCATGTAGTTTAAAGGGGGCTTTGACAGTAGTAGTCTGCCGTATAGAATTACGTCCCATAAGAACAATGCTTTTTTTTGTAATCTTTTGAAACATATAGCACCATCAATTCTTTACATACAATTACGTTTGACGTGTCATTTGAAAGAGAATATTATTCTTCAGTGGATGGTCTTCTTTGAATTTTAAATTTTAATTAAAAAAAACCCCATAAAATATCAAAATTAGGGAAATCTTGAAATTTTATTGTTTTTTCTCAAAAAGGAATATTTAAAATTCGAAAAAGACCACCCCCTAAAGAATAATATTCTCTTTCAAATGACACATCAAACGAAATTTTATGTGAAAAAATGACGGTGCTATATGTTTCAAAAGATTACAAAAAATAACATTGTTCTTGAGGGACATAATCTAATTTGGCCGACTACTACTGCCCCCTCTTAAAATAATAATCAATTGGATAATGATTCATTTAATAGTGTTTACAAAAATGTAATAGTGCAACCTCGATATAACGGACCCCGATATAACGAATAACCCGGTATAACGTATTTTTTTCCGGTCCCTTGAAAACCCCATAAACCTTAATAGAAAATTAACCCCTATGTAGCGTACAAAATACGTATTAGAACCTCTATATAACGAATTTTTGGTGTGTTTTTAGTAATATTTTGACCCCTGTATAACGTATATAAAAATTAAGAAACCCCTACATAACGTAGATAACCTCTATATAACGTATTCCCACGGTTCAGACCCCTGTATAAAGTATTTTATTCTTATCTAGGCCATCACTTGAGCATGTTTGAACATGAAAGTTTTCATTTACCCCCCTTCCGCTCGCCGCCCATAATAGAGTACAGTACTGTCTGTAATGTTCTATGTATTATAGCATTTTTTACTCAATTGCTATTTTTAATACGGTATTTCTATTATTTAATAGCAATTGAATAATTGCAATATCCTATTTCCTTCCACCTTTATAGAGTAGTTAACAAATCTGCATTCATTTGAAGAAGCCAAGTTGGCTGGTTACAAAGGTGGAAGGAAAATGGTATTACAATTATTAAACTGCTATTAAATAATAGCATTTATTTAATTGCTATTTTCAATACAGTATTTCTATTATATAATAGCAATTGAATAATTTCAATATCCTATTTTCTTCCACCTTCTGTAGCAGTACAGTACTGTACTGTAATATGAAACATACAGTACAGTATTTGTACAGTACTGTAAACTGTATATCTAAAAATCTACTTCAAATAGAGGTTGAACGTGTTCAATATACTTTATATGGAGGTTATAACTAACCCCTATATAACGTATTTTGCCAGACTTCAACCTCGATTTAACGAACCTCGTTTATAAGTAAACCCCTACATAACGTACGAATTTCTTGGTCCCTTCAAATACGTTAAATCGGGGTCCCACTGTATGTAAAATCTCACAGTCAGACTGCAAACCTTGGACCGCACTGCAGGTTGACAAGAGTTGGATTGCCACCCAAAAAAGGGGGTGGCCACACCAATGCGGACGGCGACGTTCATCATTTCAATCATTTTTATCCAGGGAGCTGACGAACATAACCTCATCTCCTAGGGAGTAGAAGTAAGACAAATCAGGGGAGTAGGATGTCGGCCACTATTATTGGACCTAATTTTGGCGCTGTATTTGAAAACATCTACATAACTTCTACCCAGACCAACCTAAAAACACAAAATCCGACAAAAATGTTGTATTTTGCCGTAAATATTAACTATATTCTCTCAACAGTTTTGATTTATACCGCAAAAGATACAATAAACTTTCAAAACTTTTCATGAGAATTAAATTAAATTAACATGATGGCTCTGAATTCAAATACAGCGCCAAAATTAGGTCCATTAATAATGGCCGACATCGGTCCAGAGTGTATTCGGCCAATGAGAACTCAGCTACAATTCAGTCCAAGTGAATTCGGCCAATGAGATCGAGACACAGCATGGCCATCTTTAGACAAAACTAAAGAAGGCCATGGACACAGGCTTCACCCTTCTTCAACATAGGGAAGATATGATTGTTCCACTCCATCAATGACAGCTCCCTGATTTTATCAGCTGCTCACGTATTTTCATCCGCGGCGTAGCGATCGTCCGCGCCAGTGCGTCCGTAGCTTTAGCCCCTGCGCCCACTAAGCAACTGCTATCTGATTTCAGTCAGCAACTCCCACATGAATTATTTGAACGGTTTGTCGTTGCCAGATGACTTTGGCTGATAGGTTAGATTACCCGATTACCCGAAAAACAGCCAAATGTCATCTGGCAACATTGGGTTGCTGACTGAAATCAGATAGCAGTTGCTTAGTGGACGTCGTTAAAGCGATGCTACGGCGGTCTGAAACGGCCTTAAACAACGAATAGCGTCCACATCTCTACTATGGGTTAGATTTGATTCAGTTTCTGCTTTTTTCTCAGGCCATACAACGTGCTCTCTCTGAAGGGAGGTTTCAGTTTGGCAGAGATGCATGCTTGGATCTCGTTCTGTCTACCTGAGGTGCCAGAAAAAGTCCCGCTTTCCGATCCAGCCGTCCTCGTTTTTGAATCTACGTTTGTCGGTTCAATGCTACGCTGCAGTTATAGGTATTCTATTCATCTACGAAGTTATATATTTGTCTGTTTATTATTATTATGCTTATGGCTTTTATTAGCGGGGAGACCCTTTCGGGTGTTCCGCTTCGCCGAATCATCCAATTTCCGTAATGGGAAATGTGGAAAAGATATAGGTTATGTAGTCCAACATTCAATGTCTGTCTATTGAGTTATTAAAAGTCTACATATTTGTCTTTGCAGTAACAGTTGTCTGTAAAGTTGATTCTATGTTATTAGTTGTCTATATATATTAGTATATTATATATTAGTGTAATCTTTACCTATAAAATCACATATAAGATTCTCTTTTTCTTTTCAAGGCTTTTTAAGAATAGATATTTTAATAATATTTACCGGCACTAGCGAACAAGTTTATCTTATGCTAGTGTCTGCCAAATTGCTCTTTGTTAGAAATTTTTTGTTTGATTTATAATATCCTTTGATTATGAGTTAGAATTAATATTTTATAAACACACATATTGTACTTAGTTTTTTTTAATGTTTTAATTCTAGGTTACAGATATTGCTGTTTGTATGTACTTTTGATTTTGGCAATTAATACTTTCATACTTTCATACTAGATAAAATCGAAAGTAACAACTACAGATTAGAAAATATAATTGGTAACAATTAAATAAACGATTAATAAAATAATTAATAAAAGTAATTATACCAATATTGGTATTAATAATCCAATCGTGTTAAAGTGGACATCATTATTCAAACTTCGCCATGTCAGAAAAATAAAGAAGTCATTCTATTCTAATATTAAATTTCCAATTACAGCAAAGGAGAGGCTGAGTTCCAGTCCGATAACATCTGTACCATTTCGATATTGAAAGATGTATTGACAAAAGAAGCTACTAAAAAGAAAATCAAGCTGGATATTTCTAGTTGTAAGTAACTCAAATCGTCATTTTAGTTGAAAATATTCTCATTAAAAATGTATAAATATACACTTTCATGAGTATGTTTCTAATACAAATTTTTACGAGTTTGATTGAACGGAATTCCTAATTAATAATGCTATAAACTACTCTGGAGACTTCCGCTACTGCGAATATTGACAACAGAATAAGAGATAGTAAGGAAATTCGATGAACGCTGCTGCACAAAAAACTTTTGCCCTTATAGCATTATTAATTAGGAATTTCGTTCAATTAATTATTATGATTCAAAAGCAATTGAATAGTTGCAATATCTCATTTCCTCCCATCTTCTAGTTTCTTATTCAATATGAATACTACCACAATATCGCCTTCACTACTGCACTAAAAGTGATGTATTTTCTTCTGTTATTCATATTTCCTGGCTATTGTAAAATTAGTTGAAAAACAAATATCAGTTAGTTACAAATAAAAAATGAATCAACTCCAAAGTGAATACTTGAAACTTGAGAGTGAACATTAAATTTTAAATTATTCAAGTACTGTACGTTCAAGCAGTGTATTTTTCATCATAATTATGTAATAATTATATTGTGTATTCAAATACATGGTATATATTTTTTTAGTGTTTTTTCCAGTATGAATTTTCATACTGTGTATTTTTCAATACATGTAATGTACTTTGTGTGATAATTCATTTTTAATAAATGAAATTGAATTATTATTTTGCTTTTACGGCCTCATTGGACCACTTAAATCAATCATTTCCTGGTCTTTCTTAATTTTTTCTTTCGCATTGTCCAGTACTTCTTCATTCGTTCTGATCTTCTCTTTCGTTCTTCATCTGTAATCTTCATTTTTTGGTTTGAAACTTGTTTTTATGTCTTTTAGTTTGTTCAGATTTTCGGTTTTGCTTTTCAGATCATCCAGGGTTATTTCCAGTTCGTTCAGATCTTCTTTAATTTCTCTAATCCATCCTATGAAAAATGAAATTGAATTATATTAAATTTCCTGGTCTTGCTCGTTCAAATAACGTTCATTTTTCTTTCAGCCATTAATAACGAGAGCATCGACAGTTTACTGCGTCTACTGGATCCGAAAATAGACTATTATTCGAATTTGGAGAAAAAGTGCACACTAATAGAAGCACTCAAAGATGTGGAAACGCACGAGGAAAATGTAGCCGAATGCCTAATGCCTGAATACAAAGAAATACTGAAAAACCAAAGTCAGCTACGAGCCGAGCATAGTAAATCGTCTGGATTCTTGGACAGACTCAAAGGTATGATTACACCTACAGAGACTGTATAATCACAGTGTGGACATTGAATGTCACACTTTTGATTGGTTACCTCGATCAAAACCACCATACTTTTGCCAATTCCCATAAGATTGCATTGAAATAATACACAAATCATATCTTATGTTGAGTGATTCACTTTTTACCTACAATTTTCCTTTGCCAATGTTAGTTTCCATAATATTTTAATCTAGTAGTATGTTTAATAACTTATTGCTTGTTGATTTCTTGCCTCTAATTATTTATTCAATTTTTCTATTCCAGCATTCATCACCGAACTATTCTTGGACTGGTATAAGTTCAAAGGAACCAACGTGAAATCCAGGATACCACTCCTGGTTGAAATATTGGATAACTATAATTTTGAAGAACTATTGAGTGCCTTCAAGCAATAATTAAATACAGTATTTAATAGAATATTATTGTAAAAATAACACACAAAAAATGCACAATGTGATTTGAAGCACTTGCAACGAATGAAGCTTTTTGCACCCGGAAGTTATGAAAAATTAAAACAAAAGTAGTGAAAATTACTATTCAACGAAGTTAAACTGATGGAGTTGAATGACTCGAATTACGGAAGTCATGATCGCAAGGATCCACCATCAATAAATGTGAGTAGCATACTATCATTGAAATTATTTTTTTTTCACGAAAAAAATGTTTGGAAAATCTCGTAATGTTACTACATTGTCAAAATAAATGTGACAATATTTATTTCTAAATAATAACGTATCTTGGTATGTTCACTATTATAGTGCAAGCTGTTAATAGAACAAGCTGGAACAAAATAAATTTATTCAATAATTGAATAAAAAAATATTATTTCCTATGCAGCTCTTTTAAGCTATTAATAAACTGTAAATAGTTGAGTGATAGAGCAAGCTCACCGTTTTACAAGAATATTTCAATGTTGAAAAGTTGGTAAATCCCATGGATTATGTTGAAGAACCTGTACTTGTGCATGTCATAATATTATGTAACATATATATCAAGAGTCTTTTGAAACAGTTCTATTGAACTAGTTGTACTTTTCATTACAATTTAATTGGTTTTGTCATATTCAAACTTTTATCCGCATTTCCATTCATTCCAAAATCAAATTCTCAATACCCTCCAACAGAATTTGACTTGATATAAAATTATATCTACGATTTACTAGTTAAAAAAATGTTACTTGTTTGTCACTGGAACAAAATGTTTTTTAAACATTCGTACCTTATCCGAGCTCCATTCGACTGGAGAACTATTTGTACTTATTCTGTATGTAGTCATTATTTTGAGAGAAACTAGTTTCTATTATAATAGAAGTTTCTAATTTATTTCTAATAAGTAACACTATTTTAAAAAACACTTCTAAGTAGAAATAACTTGATAATCACTTACATAGTGACGTTCGTTTCATCCTGGTGGTTAATATAGTGTTATTTACCAGTAGAAAAAATTATGTATACACAACTCAATTCTAATAAGTTTTTATTAAGGAATGTTTTTCTGGAGTTTTTCTACAACTTTTCTCAAATATATACTTTGATTTCTTCTAATAGCGGTTTTGCCGAAAGCAACATTACAAACCTACTTACCGTCTTATCAATCCTCTTCAGAATTATTGTATTTATCTTAATTTGAAGTTAGGTACTGATAAGTGAGGTCTTGGTTTACATAGAATTAAACTTTGATACTAGTACTCCAATTATAGATCTGTTTTATGAGTGGCTTCTACAGTCGAGCTGAATGGAAAATTGTACGAATTTTATCTACTTTTGACACCGTAATGTGATAATTTTTCGTTTGATTGAATAAGTTGTGTAATTTGTCATTTTGTGACATTGTTTTCTATTCGTGATTATTTGTTGAATTTCTCTCAAAACAGTAGTGTGGTGAATTATTACAAATTGTAGCAGGTGGAATAAATCGGCAGGAATAGAAGGTACGATTTTAAATTTATGTTATAAATTTGTAAAATGTATTTAATTTATGTAGTGTTGTATAAATATAATAATATAAATTATATTAGTATTATTCAGTGGAAAATAATGAAATTGTTTCAAACAAGATATAACAAGATTAGTCACATTTAGTCACAGTAATTACATTATGTTTTAAATAATAATGACTAATTGTGATAAAATATGTATACAAAAATAATTACTGATACAGTTTAGTATAATAATCATAGACTGATTATACAGTAGTACATAAGCAGGTAAGACCGGTTAGTCAAGACAGACAAAAAGATTAGTCACGTTTAGTCACAGTAATTTTGCTTATGAAGCAGCACACACTGATGCAATGACTAATCGGTGTGTTGTGAAACTGTGAAACGTGACTAATCTCGTCTTGTCTTGTCTTGACTAACCGGTGTACGCCTAGCCTAAGAGTATAATGAGCTCATGTGGGCATTATCCTCAGAAAAAATTGTGTGAGAGTATAGTTCTTTCATTGGTTCTGGTTGCATTGGTTCCGTTAGATATGTAACATAATTTAACGGCGGTTAAATTCAATTGGATTCTCGTGCAAACAGCCTTGTAACTTTTAAAACTCGAATTAACGAGTCAAGTTCTTGTCAATCACAGTTTTGGGCATAAGCCTGTTGTACTCTCCTTTGTAAATTATTGAATAAATGATTGACTGATCGACTGATTATAGTAAATCGTTACTACAAAAATTGGAAAGTAAATAGGATAACATAGAATTCTGAACCAAATTACTAGGAGAAAGTGAATAGGATAGAATATGTTTCTCAACAATCTAACTAGGATAACAAGGAAAAAAGCTATAGTCCGATTCACGTCAAGAAGTCAGCATTGTTTATATGAGGAGCATTGATGCCAAGTTTCATTGAGAGAGAAAGAGAAAACTGCACCAAACGTGTTTGTTGGGACTGTGCGACAACAATGCACAGTGCGGCAACTATGCACAGTGCGAATAGGATAGAGACATCAGCAACTGCCTTGTGCTGAACAAGGATAGCAAACTCCCATCTAAGCAATGCTGACTTCTTGACGTGAATCGCACTATAGGATCACATAACACAAAAAAAAACTTTCAAAACAAGATTCAAACTTTGTGGGTGAATGAATAAAGCACTTTCCCCCCAACAACTAAGAAGAAACCTATTGAGGAAAGGAAGTTTCACATGGAAGTAGTGAAGAGGAGGGGACAGTAAAACTTCTAGAACTTACCCGTTATCGATTTTACATCTCTCTTAAATTGCTTTTCAAAAAGTTTGTTCATTGCGAACGAATATGTGCGTGTTCACATGATCTATATTCTATTTATAGTCATTGCTATTCTTAACTTTGTTAATCCATCATTTTGGTGATCACAATTTTCTATTTTCTTCATAATATAAGGCCTATCATTCATGCTATGTATCCTATATCATTCTAAGTCATTTATAAACCATTTTTAATCTGAATTTTGTGGTTGATCCATCCTTGAGAAATTCAAAAAGGAAGAGTTTATAACAAATGTTTACAAATATCTACAATATTATTAAAAATATAATATTTATAATGAAACTTCTATATCCACGAGTAAGCTCTTCTTATCAACTATCAAACAATCATTTTAACTTTATCATGGGAAACTAAAATAAGTAGGCTAACTTCTGACATATTTTTCTTTATAGGGGAATATTGATCGAACTATGAAAGTACAGTGTAATATAAAACAATATAATTCTATATGATGTTATATAGTAGGCCTATTTACAATGAAACTGAAATATCCACTTCTATGTTCTCTTTATTGGTTGTTAAATAATAATTCCAATTTTATCATGGGAAACGAAAATAAGTGGGCTAACTTCTGACATGTTTTTTATAGGGGAATTGATCGAACTATGAAAGTGCAATGGGATATGGAATACCTGCATGTTTGGTGAGTGTGACATTTTGGAATTAGTCTTAGATAATATCAGTTTAAATATTTGGTAAATAATGTATGGCTCGGATAATATTTATTTATTGATTAATATTCAAATGATACTAAATGGAAGCTCCAACAGGCTTATTATATTTAGGATATAGGGGCGGGGGGAATGGAATATAGGCTATTAGTTCAAATATTTGGTAAATTTATGTGTGGTTTGGATAATATTTATGATTGTCATTCTGCGATTCATAATATTTTTCTTAAATGTCATAACCTGACTTTCGAGATTTTTCTGAGTAAAATTTGGGAAATAGAAGAAGTTTTGGGTCAATCCCTGTTTTTCTTTCCATTAATATTGTATTTTGATCAAATAACTGAATATATTAATATGAAAGGCAAGTTTTAAGGGGAGGAAGGATTATATAAATGAAAGTCAAATTAACAAGAGAAGTCTGAAAAAGGCGAGAATAATTAATTAATTGGAAGTTTGAAATAATTTTAGTGGTTTAAAATGTGAAGATATACTCTTGGGCAGTCACTTGTACTTCTATTCTTGTAGTCATGGAATTCGTTTATTCTAAATGCTGGATTCAATGATAAAAAATTATGATTGCCATTTCTTGCTAGTTGCATGAAAATCCAATTGAATTTTACCACCGTAAAATGACGTCATTGTCAGATTCGTTCATTGGTTCCATTAGATGACATTACTTTACAGTGGTTAATTGAATTCCCGTGCCAATAGTGTTTTAAAAGAAGTAAGCTATGAAGAATATGCTACTAGCCTGTTCCTAAAAGCTGTTAAATTTAAACGGAAGAATGTAGAAGTCTTATCGAAACGTGTCTAATCCTTTAATGCGCCTCAGAAGGCCGTAAAACCTTATCGAGTGCTCATCAGACCCCCATACTTGAAATGTTGAAGGGTCATTGAGGTACAAGCGTTCTTAAATCGCTTCTTCCTTCGCACACAGTTTTCTCTCTCTCTCTTACGGTTGAGTGTTGATGAGAAGGATGTCCTTGCATATCCTTCTCCAAGAATGGACATTTATATGTCCAAACTCCGCCGTTTCATGTAGATACAAAACCATGTTGCAATTATTTTTATTTTCAATGACATTCATTTTATAAAATACTGTATATCATACACTACAATTCAAGTCGTATTCAACCATCTATAATTAGAACTTATTACCTATATATTTTTATTTAAAATCTCCTTTATCTTATGTTTTGTTTAGTCAATCTAATACTGTAATTACTATTTTTAAATGACGTGAATTGTAACTATCATGACCTAGAATTTAAGCGACGTATTTTGTAATCTACATGAATAAAGTGCACTGCAATGAATAAGTTACACCAAAGACAATTCAATCAACGAGTACAGTAGAATTGAATCACTAAGTAATTGATCCTATCTATAAGTAGTATAATTGTCTTTGGTTGCACTTTATTTAAATTATTCAAAAGTTATTTTAGAGTGAACTTAGTATTGTATGTCATAATGTTATTCCATTTTTCTTGGTAGGCCTACTCTTCCCCGAGAGACGTTGTGTCAAGAGATTCTTTCTCTCTGTTCTTTCCTGCTGTGTTATTCACTTTTTAATTTAGCTGTTTGTTTATGCGTGAAAATGCAGTAGCGTTACATTGACAGGGGATGGTGGGAAGATTAATAGCTTCCCTTGAGTCGGTAGAAATTCAAGTGGATGATGTGGTATTTGGGGAGGTTTTTTGGGGGGTTTCAGGGGGTAGGGGGGAGGGGTTTGGGGCGTAGTTGAAGTGTAGTAGAGAGGGGTATTTGGGGAGTAATTGAGGGGAGGGAGTTTTTAACGGAGAGTGTTTGGTATTTTAGGAGGGGATTGTAGGGGGGTATTTGGTATTTTAGGCGGATATTTGGTATTTTTGGGGAATATTTAGCTTTTTAGGAGGGTATTTGTGGATTGAAGGAAGGGTATTATTTGGCGACTATTTTTTGTTGGGGATAGGGTGTATCTGGAAGTCCTGGGAGGAGGATAAGTTGAAGGAGGAGGAGGAGAAGACGTAAATGAGAGGAGTAGGAGAAGAATATACAAGAGGAGGAGAAATTGTTGGATGAAAAGAAAGAGTAAGAGGGAAAAACGAAGGAGTTAGATAAAGAGGAGAAGTAGGAGGAGGAGGGGTGAAGAAGATAAATGAAAAGAGTAGGAGGAGCTGGAGGAGGAGGAGAAGAAGAGAACAGACGAGGAGGAATTGTAGGATAAGAATCAGGAGGATGAGGAGAAGGAGAAAGAGGAGGAGGTGATGAAGAAGAAGAGGAGATTGTGAGGAAAACGTTGAAGAAGAAGAAGAAGAAAAAGAAGAAGAAGAAGAAGAAGAAGAAGAAAATATTGATAAGAAGAAAAAGTAGGAGATGGATGGAGATTTGAAATAGAATTTTTTTCGAGGGTGATACCCACAGGTGCCATAGGCTTGTGCGCGGGTAATGGGAAGGATGATGATGATGACAGATAAATTTAATGACTGCTTTTTGGGGAATCAGGACCAACGGCTTAACCTGTCCTCTGAAACACGGATTAAGATGAAGAAGAGCAATAGCAGACGAGGAGGAGGAGGAGGATGAGGATGAGAAGGAGGAGGAGGAGGAGGAGTAGATAGATAAAGAAAAGGAGATAGTGGATGAAGTAGAGAATTAAGAGATAAAGAAGAGGAAAAGGAATAGGTAGAAGAGAATAAGGTGATGTACTGTTTTGAGAATAGCGCAGACAACAATCAATACCTCAGGCTCTGTATTTTCCGGAGTGCATAGGAAGCTCATAGGATACGTAATGCTTGTGTATCATCAAGTCCCATGGGGTTAGAAAATTGGTTTCGACGTTCTCAGGTTATACTTACTGCTGTTATAAAATTGTATGAGATTTCGTTTTCAATATGAATAAATGAGGGAAATCCTGGTTTTGACGGGATATAAGGACATTAATTCAACAAATCCTAAAACTAATGAGATTTAGATTTACAAAATAAAATAGAAATGATTGACAGAAATAAAGATAGAATGAGTAACAAATTGAACTTGAAACTTTTATTATTATTATGACTCGACATTTGAACAAGAACATTTTACCTATATCCCACTATACCCTTTTCGAGAAATTACATTGAAAAATAATAGAATACTATCCATGCTTTTATGCAATTTTCAAAAACTGAACATTTCAAGTTGATTTTCAAGAAATGAATTTATCAATAATAGTTGATAGTTAAATTAACTAATAGTTTAAGTTGAATTAATTAATAGTTAATAATACAGTAATAGTAAATAGTTGAATTAACTAATAGTTTAAGTTGAATTAGTTAATAGGTAATTAATTAGTTAATAGTTATAGTTGAATCAACTATTAATAGTTTGGTGTAATAACTTTGAAACTTCTATTCCAATTAAAAAACTGTTTACCAAGCCTCTGATTCAAGGAACAATATCTATATAACCACTGTTCAAGAAATAATTGATTCTCAAGTAAAAAATGAACGAATAAACAAAAACGCTAGCAATAAACAATAAAACAAACCCAAACAAAAGTAGCCTACCATTGATATAACAGAAATATTTCAATAACAGAATAATTTAATTTGATAAAATCGGGATTATCATATTATTAAACTATTATTTTCTTAATAACAATCATATTACTAATGAGGTCACCTAACCACTTTTTCCAATTTTGTATTGTATTTATATGTTGTATTATTGTATTGTTTTTGGAAATTGTGTGTAAATAAATGAAATGAAATGAAATATTACGATATAATTAATATCATGTGAAATATTTGCTTGTTGAAATGATACAAGAGTTTTCCCTGTATCTTACGAGCTTCCTCTTCGTATCATACATCTCAGTCGCCTCACATCATGTCTGCATAGAACAGTAGTGATAAGACCCACTTATCTGGAGTGCCACAGGGTAGTTTGATACGATGGAATGTGTCTCGACAGTATGTTGCGCATTCCTTGAGACAAGAAACTATCCTCAATGCCTCCGGGCTTTCTTCTTGGTGCCTTCATACCTCTCATCTTCATAAACAAACTGTCATTCGATTCTGAAAGCCGGGTTGAAAACACGTGATGGAAGTGAATCGGTATCAGTGATTTGAAATTTCCTCAGTATGAACAAACAGTTCCCTGCAGATTGTTGGTTATTTCTGTGTTGCAGTAAATTAATTTTTGCGGGTAGATTGCCGAAAACATAATGAACTGCGTTGATGTGTTTCCACTTATTAAGTCTTCCACGGGTAACCAGACCGTTAATCAGTTATGTGAGGGCTGTCATGAACGATTACAGCTGGCTAATGCCAAAGCAAGGCCAAGGAAAAGCAAAGAGACCGCGCTCAATGGTTCAGGTCAGTCGGAATCAATCTTCAACAATTTTTGAGAAGTTTTCAAAGGGTTTAAGAAAATCCCCTCTATATTAATAATGAACTAACCTGAATTATAATGAATTAATAAATTCTCTATATCCTCTATTAATTATATTCTCTATATCTCTATTAATAAATCCTCTATATTAATGAATTAATTATGAATCTCCAGTTTCAGCTCATGTGGGGTTTTATGGTCGTTGGCTCTGTATTACTCACTTTTTTCAATAGGTTTTGAATTGAATTTTTATTCTCAATACAAAGAAATACACACACATACACGTTAGAAAATCATCAAAATAATAACCATACTGTATTGTACAAAATAATTTGAAAAAATTAAACTGATTGAGAACATACATTCCAGCATGTAAGATATAACTTACAGACCGCTGGAGGGAGTCTTACAAGTGATAAAAACCAAAAGAAAGTCAAGAAAATTTTAAGGGAAGTATTCATAGGAAGAGTTTATAAGCCTATTGCCGTTTTAAAAGTCAATTGAAGGCAGTAGCCGATCCAGGGGGACCAAGGAGTAACGAGGTCTATAAAATATGCTCACCTTAGTCACCTGTATTATTAAATTCCATTTTATCTACAGTGAATTGAACATCCAAGTGGGTGTAGTATTGAAGGTGATATTGAGGTAGTTATCCATATTGAATAAAAAAACTTGAAGTTGTCAAAACCAGAAATTTGTGATTTTGACAACTTCAAGTATTTTTTTAGATAATTAATTGCACGAAAATCCTAATTAATTGCTATTTAATACTCTGAAGACTTCCACTACTGCGAATATTGACAACAGAATAATAGCTAGAAGGAAATTTGATGAACGCTGCTGTACAAAAAAGTTTTGTTCATCGAATTTCCTTCTAGCTATTATTCTGTTGTCAATATTCGCAGAAGTGGAAGTCTTCAGAGTATTATATAGCAATTAATTAGGGGTTTCGTTCAATTAATTATTATGATTTAAAAACAATTGAATAGTTGCAATATCTCATTTCCTTCCATCTTCAAGTATTTTTATTCAGTGTGGGGTCTAAAAGTCTTTTATGTACGAAGTCTTAAGAAACGCACAAATTACAAGAAAATAAAAAAGGAACTAAATAATTAATAATTAATTGAACGAAATTCCTAATTGATGCCATATAATTAAGCCATATAGATGCCATTAAATAATTAAGAAATATTTGAATCAATGAAAATTTTCTAGAATAGTTTTCTTTTGTTGTAAGAGACAAAACTTTTGTGGGGTTTTCCTTAAACTGTCATGGAAATTTATTAATTTTGGGGCAATATAAATAATAGCCTAAGCAAGCTCTTTACGCATGAAGTCTAAGTTGGTATGAGACTATTCTCTTGTATTATACTTGAGCTTTTGTTGTAAGAGACAAAACTTTTGTGGGGTTTTCCTTAAAGTGTCATGGAAATTTATTAATTTTGGGGCAATATAAATAATAGCCTAAGCAAGCTTTTTACGCATGAAGTCTAAGTTGGTATGAGACTATTCTCTTGTATTATACTTGAGCTTCAAATCTAGTTTGTTGACTCCTTTAAATTACTGCACTAATAAAATGAATGTGGATGCTGCAACGAGTGTTGGCTTTATTGCAGGCAGGTTTCCGGCTTTGGAACATCAGCCTGGTCATTCTGCTAGTGTTGACCTTCTGCAATATTCTGCTCACCATTCGTCTGCTGCACTTCGAATGTCCGCGACAAATTCTCACGCAGGACACCGCCTCACAGGTAGCCGCTGCGCTGCCGCTGAAATCGCAGCCCACTGCTGCACCCCAGGTACACTCCAAAAATTCAATCAAATCAAATCTAATTTCTTATATAGCAGGATCCAATTAACTTGTCAGCTGAACCAGTAATAATTAAACAGTGATTGACACAATTATCAAAAAGTAAAGTCTTAAAATTTAAAGTCTTTAAAAGATTTTTAAAGAAGACCTTTTTAAAGAATAACTTAAAGAACAAATGCTGAATCTGCGAGATTCAGCATTTGTAGGTTAAGTATTGTGATCATATGCTCGTCGATCATATGTTTTATGACAAGTTAAATGGATCGTGCTATACTTTTCTAATTAATCATTTCAAAAAGAAGAACCCTGTTTCATCAATTAGATTCCATTAAAATAGATGTGAATGTAGATTCTTAAAAAGATGTGTTCTAATCTTCCTTATATTTATATCAAGGAAATGAGATTGTCTATAATTTTGTTAAATCATAATAATTAATTGAAAGTCTAATATAGATTATTCTGAGGACTTTATTTGAAATATTGACAACAGATTAATTTTTAAGTATAATCTGAAAAATTTGGAAATTTCTTTATTATATAATTATTATTTTATTTGAAAGTTAATATGGATTATGCTGACATTAATAATTTAAGATTTTATTTTAAGATTTTAATTTGAAAATTGAAAATTCAGTGTTGGATTAGATAATGTTTTATATTTCATATTAGAGAAAAGTTAGCAACTGTTTTAACTTATTCAGATAAATAAATAAATCTGTTGTCATTTCAAATAAAAGTCTGAATATTATATGGCATTAATTAGGAATTTCGTTCAATTAATTATTATATTTATACGTGGTTAAGTGGTAGAGTGGACATTATTGTCCAAACTTCGCCACGTCAGTAAAATAAAGAAGTCATTCTATTCTATTTACAGTTTTAGAAAAGCATCAGGTCTCTTGCTAGAGACCTTCAACTTATTATTAAACGCAACACAATATTGAAACAATGTCATTAATTTCATGTTGAGTGTAAATGACTAATGAAGAGTTCCACCTATTTTAGGAGAAATCAACAGTTATATTGGTTCAAGGCTGGTGTAGAGATCTAAATATCTACTTTCCTTGTTTGGTTTGACTATGTAATGAGTTATAATAGAAATGAGTTGAATGAGCTTCAACTAAGTTGTTTCAGAGATATTTTATTTTCAACGAAATAGTTTTAGTTCTTGTCTTGAAAATTTCACAACTCATCCAGGAATAATATTATTAACAATATCTTTTTGCACAAGTAATTGTGATATTTGCGATTGTCTTATGGAATAATTACTACTGATAGTTGTATATCTATATACAATACATTAATTGTTAAATTCAATTTTCAATTTAATTCACTTTATTGGCAAAAAAGGAAAACGAACAATTCACTCCTACATGTTACATACACATGTGCAAAATGAAAATAAAATGTACATAATATAATACATGTATACATATATAGGCTAAGAAATAAAAATAACAATATATAAATAAACTATTGAACAGTTTTTGTACACTTATAAAAACTGTCCAATAGTGTAAAACTTCTCATTTTTCAAACTCATGGGTCAACAAGATTTGTCCCATTGCCTTATGTCAGACTGATCAGTTTAAGTCGTTTTAATTCTTTTAAAGTAATTGTTTTTTAGCTTCGAGTATGATTTTACACCCACAATCATTGAAGCATGAGAAACTTAGTAGCGTGCAGTTTAAATATGATTAACTCAGACAGTGTTGACTAGGAGAGCGGTGAATAACCGTGGTAAATCAAGTCTATTAAAACTTCGTTTTATGAAGTAAGTCAATTCAGATAAATGTTGAAACGTGAACAGTGCATCTCTTAAACCACAAAATAGCAAGCGTTACTGTCTCCATTACTGGTCCCACCATCAAATTATTTTTGAAATAAAATAGAATCCATTAAAAGTCCTCTATCTTCATTGAAGAGAAGAGAGAATCTTAGAGTAATTGTTAATGATGTCTTCTGGCGTTATTAAACCATTTTTGAAACAAAATAAAATCCATTAAGAGTCCTCTATCTGCATTGGAGAGAGGATCTTAATGAGTAATTGTTAATTAGGTATTTCGGTGTGCTCATTTATTCTCAATTTCCTGTTCAGAATAATCATGAACCTACAATTACTGTAGGCTTCTCAATTTCAATCTGTCACTTAAATTGATGGGTTGAAGATTTCCTGCATGAATATAGAATATTAATCTATTTACAGAATCGTGGACAAGAGGCAATAAGACAAAATTCTAATTGCTTTTAATCTTACCGTGACCTTGAAACATGATTTCGTGTAAGGCCCGTATGGAGACCGTCTTCGTTTAAACTAAGTTTACTCTTGATTTGAACGGTAAATTTACTTTTTGAACTAGGTTTAAACTGAGAATCAGTAGTTTAAATCAAATTTGAACTAGGTTCTGCTGAACTTTATCGGTTTCATATCCACAAGAGCGCAGAATCTGTCAGCCGCCTTATTTCTAGTTCTATACCGCCCATACTGTAGTCCTATTCAATATTCATGCTATACATTAGAAACGTTAATTTGTTTGATGAAAAAATATTTACAGGAGGCTCTGGAAAAAGCTATTAATATTAATTTTCCTCCTATTGTTCAATTGTTAATTTGTTTAATGAAGAAATATTCTCAGGAGGCTCTGGAAAAAGCTATTAATATTAATTTTCCTCCTATTGTTCAATTGTTAATTTGTTTAATGAAAAAATATTCTCAGGAGGCTCTGGAAAAAGCTTTTAGTATTAATTTTCCTCCTAGAGTTCAAGGTAAATTGAACATTCAAGGTAACTGCAGTCATTCATGAATAAATTAATTGTTCTCTCTTCAAAAAGTATGAGTTACAATTTGAAATAAACTCAATATTGATCGCATTACATCAAACCAGCATTAGTGTCCATGGATAATGGAGCGTCATAGAATATGCATGATGCACTTTAATAGTGCAGTAATCAATTTAGTTGATAATAATATGCATGCGTCATAGAATATGCATGATGCACTTCAATAGTGCAGTAATCAATAGCTATTTCAGTTGATACTCTCATAGCTTATCTGATCGTTCGTCAATTTTTATCGTCCGCAATTTGAAACTCAAAATTTATATGCCTACTGATCCATAAATTTTTTATGTTTTGGATCATTTCATAAGCTCGCTTGTATAGTTAATTCCTTATTCTAGCTCTTATCAGAAATCGGAAATCTTATTGACAAAATTACACAGTACAAAAATGATGAATAATACAATAAATTTCGTGTCACATGGATTTTAAAAACCTGTGCGTGACACCGAGTTCTTTATCTTTAGAATTACACATTATGATAAAATTTACACTAATATACTGCTTAGAAATACCTTAATTGCTGTAGGACAGTAAAATGACATTATGAGAGAGAAAAACATTGCTATGTATTGGTAATAGAATATATGGATCATCATAAAGGTAGTATAAATAACCTGTAGTATATCATGAGCAGTAGGCCAAGAATATATCTTTGTTTAGGAAAGGTAAGAGTAGACCTTTGTTTAGGAAAATGAGAGTGTTGACTTTTCCAGCTCTGTATGTGTACTGTTCCATTGTTTCTGTTCACTGTAATATTGGTTGTTTTGACATGAATATTGATTGCCATGCTTATAATACCAGGAATGTTGGGAGCCTAAGAGTGCATAGGTATAATCACACCTCTTCCCAGAGAAATTATCCTTATATGTCTGTCAAACTGTATAATTATCTACCAGTTGAACTAAGGGAATTACCGATTACCCTTCTAAAAGCAAGGATAAAGGATATTCTAATAAATAAGGCAGTTTACCAAGTGAGTGAATATTTTGAAATAGATTGGAAACTTTATATATAAAAATGAGTGCATCCTCTTCTAAAACTGTTGATATTTTTATGTTATCTACCTGGTTGTCTCCAGTTCCTGACTATATTTGTTATTTACTTGTGTACATACAGCTTTTATGTATTGTAATGTTTAATGTAACGACTAATGTATTGTAACAACCCTTGACGTTGTCATTAACACTTGTGAAACTGTGTTCCACGACAATAAAGAATTTATTTATTTATTTCTTTATAAATTAAGAACATTTTAGTACATTTTTATTCATTATTATTACCATTAAATAGTAAGTACATGCCTCAACTTCGCCCACAGCACTTTTGTAATGTCTTTATTTCTATATTTTTATTTTGTATTTAAATTATATTGTGAGTTTTTATGTTCAACACAGTTATTTCCTTGGTCTATAGGTCTACAATATGCAACTCAGCTTAACACTTTTACTATTACAACACTTTTGTAATGTAAAAAGTGAAAAAATACTTGTTTCCATCTACCTATATGTCTTGAATATTATTAAGCTATCATGATAACCATTGCCTTTTCGTTGTCCTATCAACAGGTAGCTCCATCGTGTGTGTATGACCAGAAGGGGGGCTGCAAGGGTGAGTTCCGGCTGGACCCCCGGCTGGGGCGCTGGGACAAGGGTCACCTGTACAAGTTGTTCGACTCGGTGGTGGTGGGGGAGCGGTTCGCCGAGGTGTCGGACGAGTACTCGGTGTGTCTGGCCACGCAGAGCTCCCTCGAGAAACTGCACTCGTTGGTCGAGGTCACTCATCACTGGACGGGGCCGATTTCGGTTGCTTTGTTCGCCGCTGGAGACGGGGAGATTCATTTGCTCAAAGGTCGGTTGCACTTTTATCCTTTAAATTCAAATAACTGGTATTTCCTGTTATACGACACGTCTACTCATCTAGAGATATCGATAGTCGATATCGAACTTCAAAAGTATCGATACTCCTCGATATGAGAAAAATATAGATTATTAACAACAAACAAAACTTACTTTTAATAAAAAATTACAACATTTATTACATAAATGCGTCGAACTTCATCGTATGTCCTTTCTCACAATTACGTTCATTATGCAGTAAACACTTACGGCCGCTTTCCCCGAAGCGGCTTAATTAATAACAGCTGACGCTCAATTTTTTTCTACAATTTTTCTATTTTCCGAATGAGGCTAGATGTATAGGATAAGCAGCGTTGGGGAAAGCGGCCCTTACTTTTTAAAAATGTGATAGCACTCTTTTCGTTGGTAGGTAGATCCCAGATCAACATATTGAGACTGAAAAACTTGAATAATAGTAAAAAAAACCTTTTTTTAATTGCCAGCTGATATATTTAAATTCAGTGGGAAGACGAGAATCGATAATTTTGAAGTTCGATATCGACTATCGATATCTCTAGATAAGTAGACGTGTCGTATAACAGGAAAGTACCAAATAACTTAATCAATAATCATTTACTTACCATACAAAAAATAAAATTTCAAATCACAAAAGAAAATGAAATTGAATAAATAGTTTTATAATAAATTAATAATAATGAAATAAAATAATAAAAACATAAAGTAAAGAATAAATAATACAACATTACAAATAAATGTATAATTTATATGTATACTTAAATTCAAACTCATATGTATATATTTTTTCAGAGAATTACTTGTAAAGGCATCACCAGCATCACTTTATAATTTAGTGCCTT
Organism: Laodelphax striatellus; assembly: GCA_017141395.1. Classification (NCBI taxonomy): domain Eukaryota; kingdom Metazoa; phylum Arthropoda; class Insecta; order Hemiptera; family Delphacidae; genus Laodelphax; species Laodelphax striatellus. The sequence continues at coordinate 5,355,508 of CM029541.1, read as the reverse complement.
GCTTATGAGTTGACAATGGTTTATGTCAGTCGATTGGCAAAAAATGATTCATACGGTTTTTCCTTAGTTGACTAGAACATTAATTAGGGCGCCTAAGGTGAAATATAGGTTATTTTGCAAAAATTTTGTGTATAATAAGGTATTGTCTATCACATGACATAATTGGTTTCTCAAAATATCAAATTTGGAAAATAATTTCTTCATAAAATCAACTCAATTTTCAATTCAAATGAAGAATTCGTTATTCTTCTCAAAAGTTGATATTTTGAGAAACTAATTATGTCATGTGATAGACAATACCTTCAAGCATGTATGCTCAAAATTTCATGACTGTATTTGCAATCAATTTTGAGATGACCTGTTTCAAGAGTTTTAACTTTAGGCGACCATATCTCAAAAATTAATGAAAAAAAAATTCCTCTGAAATGTATTTCATTTCGATAGCTTGATAGTATCCAAATCGTAAAACTTAAAAAAATATCACCATAAAAACGTTTTTTCTAAGCTGATGCTCAGCCTTAATGTTAAAATTGAATTTTTTATGATCAGATTTGATAAACTTGAAGATTTGGTAGTTTGTGCATCTTAGTGCCTTATTTACTACTTAATAGTAAATACTTTACTTTACGTAATACTTTGAAAAATATCACAAAAAGTTTTTTTATGCTGACGCACATCTTAATGTAATAATTTACTCCACTCTTTGTTCTTGAAGAAATGATTTGATTATTAAAATCATCAATAGTATCAACATTATTTCATGGGTGGGCCGTATATTATTAGTACAGTTTTCAAGAAAATAGAATATTGTTGTTACGGTTGAAAAGAAGTGCGTGTGTGTAATGGGCCAGTCCCTCACATTCATCAAGTAATTTATCAGAAACCATGGGACAATTTGTTCAATGCTAGTTGATGACTCACCCGTCATAAACCTTTAACAAATTACAGAGTCTGACTCAGTCACGTTTACTTTTCATTCCCCAAAGAGCTCGCAAATAAATTAGATTGCTCTTGTGAAAATTGAGAGATAGGAAATTAAAATAATGTTTTTACTTGTCCCTGTTGTTGTAATTAGGGCAAAAGCATACTTTGATGTACTATTTCTAAAAATGGCCAAAATTAAATGCACTAAGGCTAGGCGTACACTGGTTAGTCAAGACAAGACAAGACGAGATTAGTCACGTTTAGTCACAGTAATTCACATAGTTGCTTATGAAGCAGCACACACTGATGCAATGACTAATCGGTGAGTGTTGCTTCATAAGCAACTATGTGAAGTACTGTGACTAAATGTGACTAATCTTGTCTTGTCTTAACTAACCGGTGTACGCCTAGCCTTAATGAAACGTGAAGTCTTTTCTATCATCTTTTCGAGGGGATCACTCTAATGTAGCTGGTGAAAATTTAATTAGTTGTTTGTTAATTTTATACTACTCTTCATAACATCGCGTTTACTAAGATAATTTAAAAATGCATGTAGATTTTTGCCGTGATAAGTATGAGTAATAAAATTAATTCATTTTAGAAATAGGAATTCCAATCTAAATCCGACTCTTGAATGAAGACTTTCATGGACGATTTCACTAATGGCAATCTTATATTGCTTTTACGGGCACTTTTACACCAATGACCACACTGTGATTATACAGTCTCTGTAGTTTCTCCCATTGCAAGGGTGGCCATTTTCAGTTCAAGGCCTTTTTACGCTGAATGTTATTCATTCAAGTTTTGAATTTTTATAGAAACCAGTGTTCAAGCCAAACAACCTAAATTAGACAGGAAAAATGAACTGATTTGTGTCGAATGTTTGTCAGAAAATATGTCATTCATTCATTACAATGTTTTGAATTTTTATAGAAACCAGTGTTCAAGCCAAACAACCTACATTAGACAGGAAAAATGAACTGATTTGGGTCGAATGTTTGTCAGAAAATATGTCATTCATTACAATGTTTTGAATTTTTATAGAAACCAGTGTTCAAGCCAAACAACCTACATTAGACAGGAAAAATGAACTGATTTGTGTCGAATGTTTGTCAGAAAATATGTCATTCATTCATTACAATGTTTTGAATTTTTATAGAAACCAGTGTTCAAGCCAAACAACCTACATTAGACAGGAAAAATGAACTGATTCGCGTCAAATGTTTGTCAAAAAATTAGCAAAAGTTTATCAACAATGTGCATTCAGCTGCAACATGGTATAATGTTTGATGATTTTGCCTACAGGCTACGTATCCTACCTACGTAGATGCTATCCACCGATCCGGGAACGTGTGAGCTTCCACATGGGTTTCTCGAAAGACAACGTGCCAACCATCCTGAGTGGTTCGGAACCCACCGATCAGTTCGACTGCAACCATCCCGAGGTGACGCTGAGGCTGTTGGTCAACAAGCGGTCGACCAATACGGTGCGATGGCGCACCAGAAACCCCTACCCGCAAAACCATCTCAGGAACCTGGCCAGGAAGAACTGCCAGGGCAAGTATGTGTTCATGACTGATGTGGACATAGTGCCCAGCAATGGAATGGCCCAAGATTTGGACACTTTTTTGGAGAAGGCTTATTGTAAAGGTAATGTATACATGTCTATACTTGCAATATGTATATTGTATAATACGTGTAATATGTGATTGAATTGTGGTAATTGACCGAGCGAAGAGAAGACTGAGCGAAGCGAAGTCTGAACGAAGTGAAGTCTTGTTTCAAGTCGATTGGCTTTCGTCTGTTTGTGGATTTGTGTGTTTGTAACGCATTTACGGCTAAACGCATTGACAGATTTCAATAAGATTTGGCAGGAATAATCATTTTGAAACTGCACGACGATGTATGTGTAAGGTTTTTTTTCAAATTTTGCATTTTAAGGACGAAATAGAATGAAAAGAGAATGGATACAATAGATATGGAACACGTGATAGGATTTATGTTGAATTGAATATAAACATCGTCATATTATGGAATGATCATCAGCTGGGTCATGTTTTTCAAGTGTCACTCTTTGAGTAGTTGTGAAGGTGATATTGTGGTAGTTATCCATAATAAATGAAAAGACAAGATGTTGTCAAACCACTGATTTATTAGAAAATCGAGATACCGCTTTCGGTTGTTACACCATTATCAATCTCTGGTAAACTGAAGCTTAACATACAGAGCAGCAGTATTTATACTAACGGTAAAGCATTCAATTTTTCATTTATTATTTTTCAAGTGTGATTAATTAATCAGTGTGACACTCTCAAATTGTAAATTGACGAAGTCTATGTATTTCTTGTAAATATTGGATGATGGATAAAATTCTATTCTATTACAGGATTGTGCGCCTATGTTATACCCACGTTTGAACTGGATGAGAGGGTGCGCTTCCCGCGTAACAAGACTGACCTGGTGCGACTGGTGGGCAAAGGTCTGGCCAGGCCGTTCCATCAGAAAGTGTTCATCTTCAACCAATTCGCAACCAATAGTTCAAGGTCAGCTCTGTTCATTATTCGGAAAATCGGAAATATCAATTTCTGTTACTATTAGATTAGATTAGATTATTTACTTTATTCATGTAGAATACAACACAGTGTTTTTCAGCTTAAATTCTAAATCAAGAATTCAATGAGTTATGTCAATGAACGTCATTTAGTAAATGTAATACAAGTAATAAAAGTAATTACTAATTACAATTAAGTACGAAATATAAGCTTATTAAATAAAATGATAATATCCAATGAACGTCATTTAAAATAGAAGTAATTACTAAATGTCCGCCAAACTAAGCGAACACACCCATAGACATAAGCTTTAATTCTAGATAGTTAATTACGTCTGGAATTCTAGAGTATGATACTTATGTAATAAACATCATTGAAAATAGAAGTAATTTCAATATTCGACTCGACTAAAGAAAAAAAAAACTATGAAAGAGAGAGAGAGAGAATAGAATAGAATAGAATAGAATATTCACTTTATTCATGTAGATTGTTAAAGGTATGTCGCTTAAATTCTAGGTCATGATAGTTTTTTTTTTTTTTTTTTTCAATTGGGTTGGCTTTTGTAACCTTTAGCCACCGCGACCGCTATTCGATCTTTTGTGGCATCCCTCTTGGCTTATGCCATGTTCCATAATCCAAGGCCAGAGCGGAATTTACTCAGGGCCTTGAAGTCCAGTTCTCTTGCCTCCTCTGGTAGGAGGGTTGCCTTTCCAAGAAGTCTCCTCATTTGCAAGAGTGTTGACATTCCAGCAGCAAATGTGCTGTTGATCTTTGTTATGACCCCACCTTCCGAAGCTGTTCAACTTCTATCAGGGATGGTTCGCACACCCTCAGATTCCATTGCGAATCTTCAGTTGTAGTGCCTTTCTCTACATGAACTGCTTCCCGGCAGGTTTGAGTCAGCAAACTCTGAAACCTGTTCCAGGTCGGTAGAGTTTGGGGAGATCCCATCCTCGTTAGATGTTTGAGGCTGTTCAGCCTCTTTACCTTTATAGGTATCCATAAGATTCCCACGAGTAGCTGGAGACTTATTCAGTCACCCGGGCAGAGCTCCACGTTCACCCAGGGAAGGCTTCTGAAACTGGAGGTCGCCTGCATCCAGAGTTCGCATACTGCTGTCAGGCACTCCTGACCATGCAGCCGTCGGCGTATGCTGTTCCACCATATGTGTTGGCTTGAAAGCAGCAGTTGATGCTTCAGGTGTTCCTACTTGAACACCCCACTTAAGCTGGGACGCAACGGTGTTAGTTGCCAACCAGCCTACATCTACCACTTGCATCAGGAACCCGGAGGATTGCCACACCCCGGACAGAATAAATTCTGCCCCCCTGCGGGTGTCATGATAGTTACAATGAACGTCATTTAAAATTAGTATTTACAGTATCGAATTCACTGAACAAAACATGAGATAAGGGAGATTTTAAATGAAAATATGTAGGTGTAAGTTTAATTCTAGATTGTTGAAGTCGACTTGAGTTCTAGTTTATGATATATTTTATGCTGAAATGAACGTCATTGAAAATAAAACTAATTGCAACATGGTTTTGCATCTACAAGAAATGGCGGAGTTTGGACATATAAATGTCCATTCTTGGAGAAGGATATGCAAGAACATCCTTCCCATCAACACTCAACCTATTAGCACAGACAATATAAGAGTAGGACTATAGTGCTTTTCATCCTTGAAGGCAACTATCGAAACTATCCTCGAAACTATGTACTAAGGTCTCTCTATGCTGCTAATCCACTAACCTGTCGAGACAAACGTTTGTCGATGCTACGGTAGCCACCCGTTTTAGTCTAGGACTTGGCTGAATCCCGAGCTCATGAACCGGCCCTAAATGTTGGAAAGTGTTCATTTTCAACCAAAAGTTCAAGATTTGCTTTTCATCCTGTTCATTTTTGTAACAATATTGGAAATATGAAATTTCTGTTATTACTTTTGAAAAAGAATGAAATAGTCTCTGATTTCACTTTTCATGACAATCTGCTAGTTAATAATTCACAATAGTTGTTTTTATATACGACATAGCAATCTTGAGTTGTGTAATTCATTTACTCAACTTTTGTGGTTTATTTTGTGAAAAATGTTGGAAAAATTCAAGATTGCTATGTTGTACAAGACTATAAAGTGTCAAAGAAAATCATTATCGAATATTAAATTTAATTGTTTTGTTAAGTCAAGTCAGAGACCCTGAACTGATCAGAAGTGACCTGAAAACTCTGACACCAGACCTGAGCCAGCCTGGTTACACGGAATTATTATTATTATTGTTTTGCATGATGTGAAGAAATAAACATGATTAGATCTTTTTCATGTTAGGGTTGGTCAAGAAGACAAGAAGTTAAAATTAGTCGTTTAGTCGCTGTTAGTATTTGACACATGCTATGAGCAGCTCACACCGATGCAATGACTAATCGGTGTGCTGCTCACAAGCAAATTGCGTGAAGTACTGTGACCAATCGTGCACTTAATTTCGTCTTGTCTTGTCTTGACTAACCGGTGTACGCCTAGCCTTAGAAATGGACGTAATGTTTTAGACTAAAACGCAGTTTAACTATGAATTGAGTGGTTTAAACCATGAATGACAATGTAAACCCACGGTTTTAACTTGGTTCAAACTGGAAATCCACAATCAATCAAATCATTTATTTAGCCTTGAAACAAAATACAGCAAACTTGAAAAGTACAATGAAAAATAATATAATTAATAATACAATAGATATAACATAAAACGGTATTAATATACAGTTTCAATGTTGATTACTAAAACTTGGTTTAAAAGAAGTAGGTTCATACGGTCCCAAATTGAACACTTATTGTTATTTTGCCATATTTTGATGGTTTTCAGGTGGATCAAAGAGATTGGCTCGAATGAAATCCACGTGAGCCATAATGTGACAAATTATGAGTTCTTGTATGAGCCATTCTATGTGGCATCTGATACGGTACCACCTCATGATGAGCGATTCATTGGATATGGATTCACTAGGAACAGCCAGGTGAGCTTTTAAAAAATTAATCAAAAAATTTTATTTCAGTCCGACATTCGTATTGTTGCATTATGTCTCCTCAAATATTTGTATTGCTGCAATATATAGAGTGGCGCATAAAGAACGCATGTTTTTCAAAGTACCGGGTTATCATAAAAGAATGGTGCGGTTTCAAAATAATTGTGCGATTTTCTGACAAAAATTTGACGCGAATCAGTTCATGATTCCTGAACAATTTAGTTTGTTTGGCTTGAACACTGGTTTCTATGAAAATTCAATCTTCGCACCATTATTTTATGATAACTCTGTATTATAAGATAATTTATTTTAATCATAAATTTGTTCATAACATGTCTATTTCTTTTGTAACTTTATGGCAAATAAATTTGAAATTTTCAAATTCAAATTTATCTTACATACACCAAAATACTATGCAAATATCGCAATTTGTGAATTTTTATGAAAAACTCCAAAACAATAGAGTACCTATTTTTTTAAAAATTACATAGGAAAGATGGCGCCCTTAATGCCTGAATGCTCATTAAAAGCCTCAAATTGGTCCATAACTTTTAATACAGCAGCAATTTTCTCATGTATTGCAGTATTCAAATCTTCAATTGAACGATATTTACGACAGTAAACTTTGAATTTCAAGTGAAGAAGAATCATATGCTAATACGCTCGACTTGAAACTGTCTAATAAAGCTCCGTTGAACGACGATGGCAGATTATTCTATTTGAAATATTGTTCAAAAGCAAATACGCAATGTTCCAAGGTCAATTGTGCCATTGTTACTAAACGGGATATCTTCACATTGTCCTAGGCTGTAAGGCTAGGCGTACACAGGTTAGTCAAGACAAAACAAGACGAGATTAGTCACGTTTACTTCACATAGTTGCATATGAAGCAGCACACACCGATTAGTCATTGCATCAGTGTGTCTGCTTCATAAGCAGCTATGTGAATTACTGTGACTAAACGTGACTAATTCCGTCTTGTCTTGTCATGACTAACCGGTGTACGCCTAGCCTAAGTCAAGACAAGACAAGACGAGATTAGTCACCTTTTGTCACAATAATTCACATAGCAGCTCACGAAGCAGCACATACCGATTAGTCATCGCATCAGTAATCAACTGCTGCTTCATAATCAACTATGTGAATTACTGTGACTAATTTCGTCTTTTATTGTCTTGACTAACCGGTGTACGCCTAGCCTAATAGCTAAATGCACTTGATATTCTCTTTTTAATATTTTTCATTAGAAATGTAATAAAGTGAATGGATTATTAGAATATTCTATTCGCGCAAGGTTAATCAAGAATCTGAAAGACTTGCCTCTAAATTTTGTTCAATGTATTTTTTTTTTTTTTTTTTAATATTTTAAGCCCTCATTGGAGCAAATCTAGTCGAAATTGGTAAGATCATTTTCGGAAACGTTTCTTCTGTGCCCAATATGTCTTCATTCTCTCGGATCTCTGAAGTCTCTGCTCATCTGTGATGTTGTAATTTCTCTGTTTTGGAGTTTTGACTTTTAATTGAGTTTTCTCATTTTTAAGAATCATTTTTTCTTCCCTATTCAAAAAATTATCCTCCGTAAGTTGAAGTTCCTCAAGATCTTCTTCTATCTATTTCAGCCAGTCACTTTTAATTTTATTTTTCTGTTGGTATGTTAATGATTGTATTTTAATGAACTACATTGTGGATAATTTGCTTCTTTGTGACAGGTATACGAAATGCACGTAGCCGGCTACCAGTTCCAGGTGCTTTCGCCCGTGTTCAACTGCCACTGGGGCCTGCAGGTGCGCAAGAGTCGGCCATCTTGGCGCGAGGCGCAGAACAACCAGAATCGACGTCACTTCGACGCGTTCAAGCGCGAAATTTACGCGCGCTACAACAAACCATTCCCGGCCAAACCCAAGCCCAAGCCGAAAACGGACAACGACAAACTAAAGGACAAAAAGATCAGATGAGTGACAGCCGCTGTTGTGCCGGGCGCGTCAACTGTGATAGATCAATCAGGGAACTCGGAACTGAAGCCAGTAGAACAGTCAGGGAATACGGAAGTGAAGTCAGTGAAACAGACAGAGATAGGTCGATTCTCACATATCAGTTCGGTCAGGCCCAGTATAGCAGGATTCAATTAACTTGTCATAAATCAGCTGATCCAGTAATAATTAAACAGTGATTTCGACACAATAATCAAAAGGCTTGAAACTCTTAAAGACCTTTAAAGTCTTTAAAAGAATAACTTTTTAAAAGACATTTTTAATAATATGCGAGATTCAGCATTTGTAGGTTAAGTATTGTGATCATATGCTCGTCGATCATATGTTTTATGACAAGTTAAGTGGATCCTGCTATACTCTGTGAATGGTCCGTCGCCATTGGCGTATGCGCAGAATAGGTTGATCTGAAACCTAAGGCTAGGAGTACACTGGTTAGTTAAGACAAGACAAGATCAGTCACGTTTAGTCACAGTAATTCACATAGTTGCTTATGAAGTAACACACACCGATGCAATGACTAATCGGTGTGTGTTGCTTCATAAGCAACTATGTGAATTACTGTGACTAACCATGACTAATCTACTCTTGTCTTTCCTTGACTAAACGGTGTACGTCTAGCCTAATTCAATAGGCCTACCCTAAGGCTAGGCGTACACCGGTTGTCAAGACAAGACGAGATTAGTCACGGTTAGTCACAATAATTCACATAGCTGCTTTTGAAGCGGCACACACTGACGCAATGACTAATCGGTGTGTGTTGCTTCATAAGCAACTATGTGAAGTACTGTGACTAATCTTGTCTTGTCTTGACTAACCGGTGTACGCCTAGCCTTATGAAGCAACACACACCGATTAGTCATTGCATCGGTGTGTGCTGCTTCATAAGCAACTATGTGAATAATTGTGACTAAACGTGACTAATCTCGTCTTGTCTTGTCTTGACTAACCGGTGTACGCCTAGCCTTAGTAAAGAGCAGGCAGGCAACTTGTGAGTGAACCCAATAGAACAGCTAGGGAACTCGGAACTGAATTCAGTAAAGTGATTCATGAGCATACAAGCATAGTATATCATTGTTTTGCGGAGTCACTACATTGATATAGATAACTTGTACATTATGTGGTCGAAAACGATTCCCCTCACTCAAATATAATACAAACACCCTCACACACCAACACACACATACAAACATTCACATCACATTCCTTTTATCGGCTCAATTATTATTCGCCTATTTATTAATTTGTTGTTACCAAAAAACCGATCCAGTAAAATTTGTCCTTGGCATATCAGTATATTATACAGTACTGTATTATCATTATTGTTAGAGCATAGACATTATGAATATGAACTGTTTGTATTAAAGCTATTTTTTAAAACGCGTTTGTTATTTCTCATGTAAATCTGTCATCGTGTTCCTTTTTGAAGTGGCTGATCTATTTTGAAGACAGGCGAAAAAGAGAGATGTTTGCTTTAAGGCGCTTATTGACAGGGAAAGTAGAGAGAGAAAGTAACTTTCTGGAAGTACTTGCTGGAAGTAACTTGCCTTCTCTTCTTTACTTTTTAATTTTTAACTTTATTATTTCCAATCATTAAAACGATGTTTCTTCTGCTCTACTTTTTAATGTTTTTTTGTTTTCTCAACACATGCTATTATTTCCACAAATCATCTCAACGAAAACGTGATGCGTTTCTTCTGCCCTACTGGCTGAAAGTGGAGAAAGTGATCACATGACCACCCACGTGACCCTCTACTTTCCTTGGAGTGGCAAGTAAAAACAAACAAGTTTGATTTTACTTCCAGAAAGTGATTACTTTCTCTGAAGTGGAAAGTACCCCTATAGACAGGGAAAGTAAGGGGTAAGTTGAAGAGGCAAGTACTTGCTGGAAGTTACTTTCTCTCTCTACTTTCCCTGTCAATAAGCGCCTTAAGGGTAAGACCTTGGTATGTTACTAAATAAGGCGCAAAAATTCAGACACAAAAAAAACTTTTCATATTTTTGTCTTTCTTCAGAACAATTTTTGAGTTGTTTCTCAACAATAATTAATTCAAAAATTACTTCAACGACAGAAAACCAGTTGAAACTACATCCAGTTAACTAGTCGCAATCAACTAATTCAAGTCAACTTGTTTCTCAACAAAAATTAATAGAAAAATTACTTCATCAAAGCACAGAATAGGAGAGATTTCTCTCTATCTATCTATTAGAGCAGATCTCTATCTCTATCTAGAGAGCAGATCTCTCCTATTCTGTGATCAAAGGCAGAAAACCAGTTGAAACTATATCCAGTTAACTAGTTACAATCAACTAGTTGAAGTCAAATTGTTTCGGTCGACTAGTTTCACCACAATTAAATAAACACCAAAAACATTCAGAAATCAAGTGCACATATTAGCGCTACTCCTCGTTTGATCCAATGACTTTCTGGTTTGTCGGTAGGAATATCAATGGCTAGTACGTAGTTAGTGGAATGTCCGGTGGTAGATAATACTCCTGCTCGTTTCAACGTTTTATACACGGGACAGTGATAGCCAACGTTCTCATCCCCTGATACACTTTGGTATGGAATCAGCCAAATTGGAGGCATATCTGAAAAAACAAACATTTTCAAATCAAAACTCGATTTCATATGAAAAAAATATCAATAACGTTTTATAATCTTCAGTATTATTACATAGTTTATTACAGTAAATTAATTGAATGAAAGAGTAACTTAATTGGAAAATTGATAAATAATTATCAAACTATTATTTCACATTCATAGAAATAAACTGTGGAAAGAAGAGATTCAAAAATTTAATAGAAGAGGTAATAAGGAATTCGTCGAAAAAGAAGAATAGTCCTACATAGAAATATGTATTGTATGTATATTTTAATATGTAACAAGAATAGTCAAGAAGAAGAGGAATAAAAATTGTTGTCAACAAATTTATGAAGAAGAAAAATGATACAAAAGACAAATAATTATAAAAATAGAAGATTATTGTTTTAACACTAGAATTGACGACATGCAGTCAAATTTTACTGTAAATAACATAAATGTTACTCACTGGACTGAAGCGCTTTCAAGTTCCTTTGAACTCTTTTTCAACAGTGAAGGTCTTGTCGTTATGGATATAAAAATTCAGAACTTCAATAGAAGATTATACATAATATATTGGCTTATTAAGCCTATTCTAATAATGTAACAAAAATTAATAAGATGATTACTAATATGAAAAAAGGAAGTAGTTAGCCTAATTATTATAAAATAGAAAGGAAATCTAGTGGCTAGTGATCAAGAAGAAGAAGAGAAAGATCAAGACTTTACTTGGAGTGAATAATACGATCGAGGAAAGTTTTGTTTTATCAGGTAGGAAAATTTAAAGTCCTTACCAATGTATAATTCTTTCGGAAAAGACTCGTCCAACTTCTGCGCTTTGGGATTCCATCTAGCTCCTTCCAAGAAAAGACCATGAATGACACATCCCTCGTTTGGCGCTTTTTTAGGTTCAGTATCAAGCACCTGAATTTTGAAAGCAAAAAGAAGTAATTTTACATTTTCAGGGCCTTCAAAAATACAGTACAGTAGTTTGGTCCTTGGAAAAGTTCCCTCTCAATAATTTGTCTATAATTTATATTTATTGAGTGTATACGCATCAAATGAACTATAAAAATAGTATAAAAAAGAACTTTTTTCAACATTAAGTTACTATTATGAAAAGTAAAACGAACTTCAACTTTCTACGTTCACCATGTTCCCAATCAAGGGAAAATTGGGTATACGGCAAGGTGATATTCATTTAATTTGACGCTTGGGTTAGATAGATAGATGGATAGATAGAGAGATATTATTTCATTGCCATCGTACTCTATGATCATCAGCAACGTCAAGAAATAATATATATCTCTATTTTTATCTAATGCCAAGCGTCAAATTAAATGAATGTCACTGTACCTATAGAGCGTTCAACCTTTCAAATATTATTCATCCTACAATTATTATTAATTGGAGAAAAAACTGTTAGTGGTAGAAATAATTTTATATAGCTTGTTAAGTGTATTTTAAACTTTTTTTCACATTTACAAAACTACTCACGGTTATGCTAATCGGACGCGTTTCGAAGCGCTGAATCCCATCTTCAGCATACAAGGAGTATCTCGTTACTGAAATGTAAAAGTTTGAAACACACACAAGTTAAACATTACTCACGGTTATGGTTGTCGGACGCGTTTCGAGGCTCTGAGCCCCATCTTCAGCATACAAGGAGTAGCCTATCTAGTTACCGTACTGCTGTTAATGTGAAAGTTTAAAACACACTTATCTACCTCTATTTATTCAACAGTTCAATAATTTAGGATGCTTTAATTCGGATTATCCAAAATAGGTTTCTATTATAGTAGGCTATGAATCGTTAGGCTAGTCAGTCACATATTTGAGCATATTAAATTGTTGCATTGCACTATAGCTGCTTAACACAATGTTATCCAGCAGTGCTTTGTTCCCATCACTGGGTTGCGAAGACTAGCATATCGTTGAGATGTCAATGTGCTCACCACACGTTACATCTTTTCTGGTCATTCTGATCATTTCATTTCTGCTGATTTCAGTCAGAGTGCGGATGTGAAACTGGCAACAACTGGAGCCTTAGCCCACATAGGGCTGTTGAGCCATTGACAAACAAAACAAAATAGGTTTCTATTATAGTAGGCTATGAATTAAGAAGAAAATAATAATTGCAATTAGCGCTCACCATAAATTTGTAGCTGATGGAGTCAATTGCAATGGCCTTTCTTCTAGCATAGTTCTGGAGACATCCGGTGAGAAACGCCTGCGGAAAGTAGAATCCAGATATCCAGAAACTGGATGGAGTTCCATTTTGTATCCAATTGTTGATGAAATCAATCCTTGCTTGAAGGTCGCTCACCCACGCGCCTGAATAAAAAATATATACTTCTTGATTAGGCCTAATGACACCTGAGTTGTGGTTTTTTTTGTCAATGACTCAACAGCCCTATGTGGGTTTAGGCCTACCAGCTGGTTGCCAGTTTCACATCCACTTGACTGAACCAGCAGAGGTGAATGATCATCAACCAGAAAGATGTAACGTGTGGTTACATTGTTACCATTCGTTAGTTATAGCTACCAAACCGGCTACGTCAAGACAAGATACGAGATTGTCACGTTTAGTCACAGTAATTGCATATAGCAGCACACACCGATGCAATGACTAATATTGGTGTGTGTTGCTTCATAAGCAACTATGTGAAGTACTGTGACTAAACGTGACTAATCTCGTCTTGTCTTGTCTTGACTAACCGGTGTACGCCTAGCCTTAGTGATTTATTCTGGTTATAGTTCTAGTTTAGGTTTTAATTTCACAGTACACAGTACTCAATTATTTGAAAAATCGAAAATAACTATTTTATTGTAAATTCTATAATTCTAAAGTTTTTGCTATACGTTGTTCTAACATTGTAAGCTTCTATCATTTTTATTCAGTTTCAGTACAGTAAGTACAAATAATTTGTATTTACTTGAAGTAATTAACTATTTAGTGTAATTGCTTTGAACATTTTAATACACACCCAAAGGTTTAAGAGATGGATATGCCTTTGAGGCCCACATATCTGGAACGCTATTAGTGAAAAGGCTGTTCAGAAGCTTCTCAAGTTTTTCAGAGAGAATGGCAAGACCTTTCAAAGCCTTGAGCAGATCTTTCAGTGTGGAGTGGATGATTGTCAGTAATTTCTCGAATCTTATCACTTCTTGAACCAAAACTGTGTTCAGAGACTCTTGGTAAAGTACTGGATACCTGAGGAAGGCAAACCAACATAAACGCGAAAATTAATATAAATTTTGCCAATATTATTAGTTTATTTTCTATCTTACATATACATAGTACATTTTGATGTTTTTGATAGTTGTTAGGATAAATGTGATTTGATGATTTCCTTCTGCCCTGAGAGATGAATTATTTTTTAATAAGAGAAGAAATAGGATTTTTAAAGATGACTCCCAGATATTTCTACTCAACAAAAACTGGAACTTTTACAGTGACACCCATATTAAATTTGCATTGTAAATTGTTCATGAACTGAATCGAATAAGTATGCAATATTAAAAAAAACTTTTTTATTCACGTCATCGAATTAATATTAAGTTACATTCAGTCATACATAACAAGTATCATTTATTTGAATTATACATACATAAGATATTTTTATTCGTTTTATCTATGAATTTTCTATTGTTTTCTTTTTTTACGAATTTTGTGATTATAACATACTTGGAACTCGATCTTCGAGATTCTTCTATGAAGTTATCTAAAACATCTCAACCTTGCTTTCAAGAGTTGCTATTTTGGATGATCATTATTTTCAAATAAGATTGTTTGAAAGACAGCCTTTTTAAATTTAAATAGATGATTACATAGCTTCAGGGGATCACCGATTGTTGCTTTTAAATCTCACTTGAGATTTAATCTTGTCTTTCAAGTTGTCCTACATCTATACGATACTACAAGAGAATCGCGCTCCTTGCGGCCAAAGAATGAACTTGTAGCTGATATAAATATGACAAGCAAGATATAGTAATAGAAATCAATGCTCTATGCTAGTGAGGTGGCAATTTCAAACGTTCGGTGCTTCAGTTACATAATTATCATTTTCCTGCAATTCCCACAGTGTTCGAAGGTTTAAAAATGACTAGAAATTATAATTAACCATCTGATAAATCTATTGAAACATGCTGCAATCACTTAGCTACCGTAGTTTCTGAACTGCAGCCTTTTAAACTCAATAAAATTATGTAATTTCAGGTTTTTTGGCGATTACTCGCGGAATTTTTTAGTTACGAGCTTGAAACAAATTTTATATTATTCTTTGGATAAATTCGCATCGTATGAGTTGTTTTTTATTTCTTAACTAGATATTATAACTCCAGAAAAAAATAAAACAATACTTAATTTTCTCATCTTTGGCGGCGTGTAACTCAGTAACGAAGGGTTTCCGGGTATGGGTTTATCAGATGTTCCTATCCTAGAATTCAATGAAGAATATTTTCCCTACAAGGATATCGCGATTTATGGAAGTTGAATTTTTTTTTTTATTTATATTTTTTATTTCAATGACCTTGATAGATGAAACCTCGGAACTAGCCTCGCTTAATTTCATGATCTATTTTACATGTGATTGATATTTTTTGGAACCTTTTCTACTTCTACAGAATCCAGGAAAAATGAAAATCCACTTTTCCATGATCATGAACACTTTTTGAATTTCAATCATTCTGAAGCAAATTGAAAGTTTCATAATCTGAAAATGTTATCAAACCTTGCAAATGAAATGGAGAATCGAATGAAAATATTTGCGAGTGTTTATCTGTGCTAGTTTTTCCATACGAAGTGAAAATTCACGGAAAATCATGGATTTTTAGACGCGTTTTTCGGTTTTTTCAGCATATCTCAAAAACTATTCAAGCTACACTCGTAAAATCAGGCTCAAAAGATGCGCCTTCTCAATCTGCGTCATATGGGACTAAAACGAAACCTTGAAACCATCTGACAACGTCAGAAAAAAATGTTAAAGAAGTCATTTTTTGCATCTTTGGCGATTTTTTACTCAATAACGGTCCATTTGCGGACCATGGTTCATCAGATGTTCCTATCCTAACTTTCCACGTAGAATCATGTCAGTTATTTGTAAATCGTTATTTCGAAGTTTCAAAATTTTTAGGTACAGTGTGCTGAATTTGGTCATTTTTAAGCGAATCCATATACCGCATAATATTACTATATCGAGCTTGTCATATTTATATTCGACAACGTATTTGGTTTCTTATTTTGCCGCTAGATGGCATAGGCTTTACAAGATTGTGTGCTGTAGCTCATGAAATTGAAGACGTAGTTCCATATTTTGCCACTAGATGGCATAGGCTGCACCAGATTGAGTGCTCTTGCTCTTTGTCTCATAATAATATGAATGTTTCACTTATTTTCGCCTTACTAATTATTTTATTATTGATTTTTTGAAATTCCAATTCTTCCCATACAAAACAAGAAGGTAGAGTTTTCAGCTGAACACACAATGTTTCATCCATTTTATTGGATTATATCCCAAAATTGTTTTGGTCGAAAATTATCTGTGAGGGAAGAAATGGCTGTGTATTTTTATAAAGTGATTTTGGTTTAATTAACTAATTTTCTTTCTGAAAATATGCTTGAAATTGAAAAAAATAGAGGAAGGATGGAATAATAAAACAAGAAAGTATTGATGTTACCATTTAATATTGCAGAATTCATCACACTTCCAAATGCTGTATAATTAAAATACAAATTTTATTCATAATATTTGCTTATCTACAGGTATTCTAGCACAGGGGTGCCCAACCTTTATTAATTAAGGGCCACATTTTCAAAATTCAAAGAGAAGGCGGGCCGGGGGAGAAGAAAATCGGGGGGTCTGGGGGGTCCCCTCAGGAAATTTTTCAATTTTTACCCTCATAAAACACATTTTAATGCTTCCTGTAATGTAAATTTTTCTTTTTGGTTTTAGCTGAAAGAAACTCCATGTTAATGTTTCATGTTCCAGTTTTGTAAATATTTTTGTTTTTACGGCAACATGGTGGGCCACATAAAATCGACTCGCGGGCCGCAGGTTGGGCAGGCCTGTTCTAGCAAATGGATCAAGGATTATAAAGCATAAAGTTATTTTTCACTACACTACTATGAGTTCAGCTGTTTTCGTTATGTGTTTACAACCTGCGAAACATCATATTTTCAACAGCTGTCTATTGTTTACTACCGAATGTAACATTGTTTACAACGGAGAATTTGTCACTATCAACAACTCAATAACGTAAACATAAATATCTATTTCTAATAACAAAAACTGTAAAATTAATGTGAATTTTCATTTAAAATAGTAGACCTGGTTTTAAAACATGTTTCTAATTATTTTAATAAACAGTTAACATTCCAACAATGAGTTTTTATTCCGTAGTGTAGTGAAAAGTATTGTTCAAAACACGAGCGAAAGTGTGTATAGCAGGATCCTTTTAACTTGTCAGAAAACATATGATCGACTAGCAATATCACAATACTCAACCTACAAATGCTGAATCTCGCAGATTATTGAAAAGGTCTTTTAAAAAGTTATTCTTTGAAATGTCTTTTAAAGACTTTAAAGGTCTTTAAGACTCCCCCCTGATCCCCGCTTTCCATCCCCCCCAGCCCTCCTTCCCTTTGATTGTTGACAATGTGACCCTCGATTAATAAAGGTTGGGCACCCCTAACCTTTAGTATCCGTGTCTATACCTCTATAATAAATATACCAATAAATATATAAATAAACTAAATATAACAATATAATAAACTAAATAATATAAATAAACTAAATATAACAATATAATAAACTAAATAATATAAATAAACTGAATATAATAAACCAATCCAAAAACAACTCACATTTTCTGTATCCTAGCTATTTCCTTGGCGCCCCTTGGTTGAGGAATCAACTCCAGTATGCTTTGCGCCAGCTGAGCTGTAACATCCTCCTGATTGGTTGCTTGTTCCCCCACCACTCTCGGTTGCATTGACAGCAGCACACTCAAGCTTGAGTAAGCCTCCGCTTGGGCGCTGCTGATGTCTGCGTTTGAGTGGAGTCCGAACAGGGCGGTTGAATCATTCACCGGCAGTGTTCGAATGTAGGTTACATAATCAATTATGGCTGTGTCCTCAGGAAGCTATCAAAAATATGTAAAGATTAAAGTTACAAGGAAATATGTAGGGTACATAATCAATTATGGCTATGTCCTCAGGAAGCTATCAAAAATATGTTAAGATACTAGGAAATTATTTCATTTTTATTTTATTGTACTCCCCAAAACAATGTAGAAAGGGGGAAGAGGTTGGTTTTGTGATTTGTGCCGATGTCTAATTGCAAAATGAGTTGAGAAATTATGGATGTGTCCTCAGGAGGCTATCAAAAATATGTAAAGATTAAAGTTACTAAGAAATTATTTCATTTTTATTTTATTGTACTTTCCAAAACAATGTAGAAAGGGGAAGCGGTTGGCTTGGGGATTTGTGCCGATGTCTAATTGCAAAATGAGTCAAGAAATTATGGATGTGTCCTCAGGAGGCTATCAAAAATATGTAAAGATTAAAGTTACTAGGAAATTATTTCATTTTTATTTTATTGTACTTTCCAAAACAATGTAGAAAGGGGGAAGCGGGTAGCTTTGTGATTTGTGCCGATGTCTAATTGCAAAATGAGTTAAGAAATTATGGATTTGTCCTCAGGAGGCTATCAAAAATATGTAAAGATTAAAGTCACTAGGAGAATGGGTGAAGTGAATAAAACTAAGTTT
The DNA here is from genome assembly GCA_017141395.1 of Laodelphax striatellus. Lineage (NCBI taxonomy): Eukaryota > Metazoa > Arthropoda > Insecta > Hemiptera > Delphacidae > Laodelphax > Laodelphax striatellus. The sequence goes on along the minus strand of CM029541.1, from coordinate 5,336,678 downwards.
CTAGGGGGTAGGAACTAGACCTTAGATCTAGCTCTCGCTAAAAATCGAGTGAATAAACTATTGCTAACTGTGGTTAGAAGAAGCTAAGGAAAACCTTAGAACAGTCCGGTAAAACTCTAGCAAGTGCTATAGGGCTAGCATGAGCTAAGGTTAGATCTGTCTAATCATAAATCATATGTTATTTTGTAGTCTTCACACGACTCTCTCATGTGATGCTCATCATTATAAATCAAGTATAAAAAACTGATAAGAAGGAGACTGGAAACAGAAAAGATAACTTCCTGAGAGTCAGAACTGTACGAGTTCTTTAGCTGCAAGGGAACCCCTACTTCCTGCAAAATCCCAGGTGGCTTCAACATTGGAACAAAACCTGCTGTGGTTGATATATCAACAGTGTTGATGGAAATTAAAAATACATCCAACTCATGTTCATCTACCCAAACACAAGTGATACCAGATAAAAGAAAAAATAATCAAAAATGTGATTGATCAAGAAACAGAAGAAAAAAGAATTTATCTCTTCCTTAGCTCCAACTCTTTTTTTATTCTCTTACGTCTAGGTATTGAAAACATTTTTTTTTTAATTCAAGGCCATGTGTTAATGGAAAAGATGTCCTTGGACATCCTATGGACATTTCTAGAATCTATGTACTTATAATTGTTATCTACATGAATAAAGTAATCTAATTTAAAAACGTAGGGTTTTATACTGCAACAGAATGTAGTTGCAGATAGTGCAAAAGAAATTACTATTTTTTCTATCCTCTTCTGTTATCCCTTTAAACTGGTTTTTCATACGATTTAGCAGTCTTACTTTTTTAAGGCTCTACTCAAACTTGGAATCGCGGAAATCAGAACTTTCATCTTCCCCTCTTTTACCTTTAATCTTACTTATATTCAATACTAAAAGCTATATTTAATCTTGGGAATATTTAATATCTGTAGTAATCTTGGAAATAAGTTTAATTAGAACTGAATTACGTTATGAGATGTTTGAATGATATGATGCTATCCTATCATTTTATTGTGTAATTTGCTTATCATGTATGGAATTATTTCAAGATGTATTTTGTACTGATTTTTGTGCAATGAGTCTTTTCAGACCTAGTACAAACAATAAATGAATAAATAAATCTCATTGCTTATAGTACTTCCTTTTTTGACGCACAAACAGCGACTGACTAAAAAGCTAGCATGCCCTGGACTAGGCTACTAATTTTATTAGATAGTTCTTACCTCAAAAGCTAGAAGTCGCTCTTTATTCACTTCGTTTTTAAGCAAGAGCTAAGGAGTCCGGAAAAGCGTAGCAAGTTCTAGGCCTAGACTAGTCTAACAAACTTTAATCACTCGAAGTTTAGCATTTGCTTACAAAAACCTTAGACCTAGCTACTTCTAGCTTTTATTCACCTCACCCATTATTTCAATTTTATTTTATTGTACTCCCCAAAACAATGTAGAAAGGGGGAAGCAGTTGGTAATTGCTTACTTATCACCTTATTACTTGACGTGTTGGTTAATTACCTGATGATAAATTCTGTCTGCTCCATCAAAGGAGTAATCATCATTCATAACTTCGGGTTTGTAGAAGTCGGCCAAAACATTCATGATACATCTTCTATCCCAGTCATCCGTCACACGGCCGCCGTAGTTTATTTCTCCTGCAGTGTACGAAAGTACCTGAAAAATTATACAATGAATAATGAGGGGAAAAGATGTGAAGGCTGTAAACTGTCATAATGTTTATGAGAGCAAAATGTACGTTCTTTAACTGATGCTTTGGCGTCTAGGTGTAGAATAAATTATTCTTATAGCTTGTTTTTTGTACTTTATGAGAATTGAATCCAAAGTAAAAAAACAAGCCTTATGAATAATTCTACACCTAGACCTACTACTATTTCTACTTTCTTTTCTACTTCTAATTCTACGATCTTCACCTTGAATGGAACATCAGAGTACTCCTCAATGAACATCTGCAACTGGGAAATGCATATACGAAGATCGCCGTCAGTGAACTCGTAGGGAATGTTGAAGCCGAGAGGCCCGAATTTCCTTCTCTCAAGGCACACGCCATGGAACAGACAGAGAGAGAAGAGCAGCCACTTGAAACTCTGCACTTTCGGCTTTCCTGATGTCAAGTAGTTGTTGTACTCCATCACTTGTCCTGTGAATGCTCTCAACATGTTTGCCTGCAAAGGGATCAGTTTAAACTTATTCAAATTCAAAAACAGATTAATTTTGGTAAATACAGCAATACAAAAAACTTTATGATGAGGTGGAAATTTATTTATATTAGACAAGACTGGAAAGAAGAAATATGAAGAACTATTTGAAGAAAAGTTTCAAGGAACGTACAGATTTGTACTTTAAAACATTTCATTTATTAACATACCATTTCCAGAAAATACAAAAATAGAGTATAAATACAATTGGAAACAGTAGATAGGTATCCTCGTTGAAAATCCAGCATTGTGACTGTGACATTGTTAGTTTACAATTTCTCATTCCAAATTTAGAATGTTTTTTTAAAATTTTAAGCTTGTACCGCATTGACAAACTAATTATTCCAATGCTTGAAAATTGGATAATTATTTTTCATAAATTTTGTCTTGAGTTATGTCAAAAAATATTAGTGAACTAGCTCAAAAGAAATTCAAGAGCATGTGTTCAATGAATAATCCCATGCATGTGTTCAATGATTAATCCTATGCAATAGAAACAATTTGATCTGTGTAAAGATTAGCCTCATTTTACTTATTATTATAAGTATAATCTTTATTATTGAAGATTAAGATTATTGTTACTTTATTGTTCAAATAAACCCAATCCCGCCCTCAGGCTTCATGCCCGTGCGGATCTCATATAGGCTATTTATTTCAACGATTGTTCAAGTACTGTACTTTTGTTATTGTATATATATACAAGCTGTCCCGGCGAACTTCGTATCGCACTCTTCCCCCTCCAAATGTCCCCCCTCTTCTCCCCACAAATGTCCCCCCTTCATGTCATCCCCAAAAAAATGTCATCCCACAAATGCCCCCCTCCATTCCCCCCCAAATGTCACCCCCACATATCCCTCTTCATGTCAACCCCCTCTTTCCCATCAAATGTCACCCCCCTTCTCCCACCAATTATTTTTTATATTTATTTATTTATTTATTTTTTATTATTTTATTTTTATTTTTTATTTTTTTTTTTTTTTTTTATTTTTATATATATATTTTTTTTTTATTTCCGTTCTTCAATTTTTTATCAGTCCTATTCTAATTAAAATAATTTTTTTTTTATATTTATTTATTTTTAATTTTTTCATTCTAATTTATTTTATTTCATTTTTTTAATTTTATTTCCGTTCTTCAATTTTCTATCAGTCCTATTCTAATTAAAAGAATTTTTTTCATATTTATTTCTTTCTTTTAATCTTTTTAATTTTATTTATTTTTTTATTCCGTTCTTCAATTTTATTATTAGAAACAATAAAAAATGCATAATACGAACGATAACACATTCTTAATAATTGATGATTGTAGCGTAAAAAATAATTAGAGTAGAAAACCTATAGCAAAAGAAACGGTCCAGAGCGGGGTTTGAACCGCAACCTCTAGGTTATCACGCAGAGACTTTTGCACTGAGCCACGGAGACTTAGGATATGCTTACAATCTATCTGATCTTAAATTGCGATCATCTTTCCGTTGTAGGTACACGTTCGTGCCGGCAAGTTTGAACGTAGCGCTGTGAAATATTTGATAGGTTATGTCATTAATGTAATAACTATTTATTAATTATAAAGGGATTTTCTTATATTTTAATAGATATTATGTTAACCAGTGCTTTAAAAATTCAAACGAATCCAAAATCATCTAAATCGGTTCAGCCGTTCTCGAGTTATAAGCGAGCGTACAGACACCAACTCTCTTTTATTAATATATATAGATATAGAAGATAGATGATTGTAAATTAATAAATGAAATATTGATATTTTATTCAAAATTGTATATTAACATTGTTTGTAAAATTTTGTGAAAAAATAAATGATTTCGATTAATTGGACAAAAGCAAAAGTAACAATCAAACACAATTCACCTTGATCCCCCGCGGTGGTTCAACAGTCATTTTGCTTCCGTTCTGCAGAATTGAAACGGGAAAAGAAGGACTTGGAGCTGAGGTCAGCCACACCCTGAAGTCCTTGTGAACAGTGTCAATGGGAATGTTGTCGATTAGATACTCCAGCCGAGGCATCCAGCTAGGTGCCAGGTGACAGTTCTGCAAGTTATATTCAAATCAAGTAAAAAATTATTATTTCCAAAACATGAATTTTTTCCATCGTATGGCTTTTTATCGGTGGGGAGACCCTTACGAGTAGGTTCCACCTCGCCTAATTGCACAATTTTCTGTGTCGGTCACCCATCCAAGAGCAGCCTTGAATATTTGTTACTCAACCACATGATTAAAAGACAAATTCCACTTGTCAGCTGTTATATAGGGTTGCTGACTAAAGTCAGATAGCAGTTGCTCCGTGGGCTCACGTTCGTGGATTACTTTGCGGCGGGCCAAATACAATAAGATAATATTTATTTCAATTGACGAAAAACAATAACAGTACAATCAAATACAAAACTCTTCAAAAATACATATGTATTTATACATTTATATTGGTACATTCATGTGTGTGGAAAAGTCTGCAATATAAATGTTAATAGTTTCAATTTATGTTAAGTTATTTTTTCAATCGTTGATCATTGGTTTGATTTGTTAATCATTGTTCATTTAAATATTACACTTAACTGTGCTACATTTCACTACTAAACAATCTAGGTATTACAAACTGGTATTACAATCTTATAGACTATATTTCACTAGTATTAACTGTAAAAAGTTTTAAAAACTTGATAAGAATCATACGTCCTGTGTTATTAATATGATAAATCTACCCCTATAACTATGCAAATGCCACTAACTTTTTCATTTCAAGACTACATAAAAAATCAACTCCAAAATGTGCGCTCTTTTAGCCAGAAAGGCTTAAAATCAACAAAATTGTTAAACCTTCGGTTACTTTCCAACCATTATAGAACAATAGAGAAAGGATGATTATGCATGATAATATTTCCTCTCTTTCACAGACAATGGGACAACCTTTCCAATGACACCAACCTGTTGCTTCAGGTAGAAATTAAATGTGGACCCGTGAGAGGAGTTTAGACAAGCCAAATTGACTATACATAGTGTATAGTGTACATAGGATACATTGGATATGTTTTAGTACTTACTTGGAAGAAAATCCAATTTCCTATTTCAAGAGATTGCAAGAGCATATTTTCGGCAATCGGTCCCTGACCCTGCCCAAGTGAAATCGACATCATACGTTTTGTCATTTTATTCTGAAAAATAGCAATCAATTTATTGTGACTCCTTTGTTGTTGACTAATTTTCAACTTGATGAATTCCAACATTCAACTTTATTATTGAGAATCATAAATATAAGTAACATTGAGAATCTACATAGTGTAGATTAGCATTCCCGTATCGCTTACAATAAATACATATTTATTAATTTAGCATTTTTGAAATGGAAAATATAATCCTTTATTCGGCGGAGTTAAGACGAGGGCGATCCTTGTATATCACTGAATCATTCAAACATTGACATTCACGTTTTTCGATATAAAAAACTAAGGCTAGGCGTACACCGGTTAGTCAAGACAAGACAAGACGACATTAGTCACGTTTAGTCACAGTACTTCACATAGATGCTTATGAAGCAAAACACACCGATTAGTCATTGCATCGGTGTGTGCTGCTTCATAAGCAAGTATGTGAATTACTGTGACTAATCTCGTCTTGTCTTCGTCTTGACTAACCGGTGTACGCCTAGTCTTACTGTAATAAGAAGTATGTTTTTCAACAATAAGTCTCTTTAAGCCTATAAGTCTCTTTTAAATTATAAATTTCATTCTACAAATTATTTATTTCTAAGTAAAACTTCTGTATTATGTATACTATTGTATTTTGTTACAAAGTGATGTAGTATATTTAAATGATCCAGCTTTAAAACTTACAGGTTAGCAGAACCATATAGTCTTATTATTTCTCAATAAAACTAGATATATTAGAAAAATGAATAATTTTTGACTGGAACAAACGATTCCAAAATGAGATTTTTCAATTTCTACCTTGTCAGCAAATTTGTACAAATCAGCAGCAGGGTCGGTACCAGTTGATAGTACAAATATCAAAGGCGTGGTACTATTTGAATCGCTGAACATGGCCTCCAAATCGGTTGTCCTTGGTTCGATGAATTGTTGTCCCAAATGCAACACCAGAAACTGTTGTATTGCATTTGTCACTTTATCAGGCCGCAAACATTTCAGAACAATCATTTTCTTGAAATCGTCCAATTTCGAGTTCCATTCACCAGGTAAGGGCATTCTGTTGAGAGAATTACAGATTTATAGAATTATGGAATTGAAAAATTAGAGAATTATAGAAATATAGAATTGTAGAATTATAGAATTATAATTCTATAAATAATATAAATTTATTTATAATTCTATAGAATTATAGAATAATGAATGAATGAATATAGTTTAATAAATAAAATTAGTTGGTTCATGATTCTCCAATATAAACCAACAGTCATCTGAGAGAATGAAATTTTTATAAATGAAAAGTCACCTCGGAATTATCAGAGGTTGACAAGAAAATATCATAGAACTTCTCTAATTAGTTAAGGAGGAGAGATCAATCAAACCTTTTCAAGGCTCCATTAAAAAATACTGGTAATAAATTCGAAAATCCTTTTACAAGGAAAGTTCATTTCACGTTCTCGCTGTGGAAAGGTCAGAGTTCTTCCTCCACCATTGACATTAATGGAAAATAGTAGCTGACTTTTTTATTTCAAAGCCGAATAGAAACTCATTCAGCTCAACATTCTTTCAAGGTTCAAGAGTTTTCTTGGCATCTGATAGTCTATAAAATAATCTTCGACACTGAATGCCCGGTTTTTCAGTCGCTCAATAGACAGTTTATGGATCCAATAGCACTATTGAATCAATAACCATGTGTTTTCAAATGCAGAAAAAAGTTATTGATTCAATAAGTTTATTGAACGACTGAAAAACCGGGCATGATTTATACTGATTTTAAAACTTTCTACTTCAAGTGGAAAAACATCAAACTCTCATTTTTGTGAAGACAGTTTCGTTATGATAATATCCAACAACAGGACAATATGGTTGTCAAAACAATGTGAATTTGAAGTTTTTTCACGTTTAAAGTTTAAAATTAGCGTAATCCAACCAGTAGAAAGAAGAATGGATCAACAATCAAATAATCCGACTAGTAGCATATTTGAAAAGAGATATTTTAAATTTATGAAATTTACACTTGACTCGTTATAGATTTTGTGGAAATCTCCGCTTCTCACTCCATAGCCTTCTAAGATTAATAAATAGAAAAATATTGTTTATTCCACAATGATTAATATGAATTGTGGAATCGAATATATTTGTTAAAGGAACAATGTTAATGGAACAAAATTTGTCAATAAATTTCAAAAACCAGGAATTTAAATATTTAATAAGCCTATTGCCTATTTCACAATGATTGATTATGAATCATTGTGGAATAGACAATATTTTTGTTCCATTCGTTTATCTTGGTTCAAATTTCACGGTGGAAATTGAGTTAATGGATTCTTGAAAAAACAATCAAAGTTATATGACATCATAAAAAATAGTTTTTCAGTGAAAACTGAAGAAGAATCTTCAGAATAATATTAGTTAAAACGGTTTCTAAGCCGAATGGTGACAAAAATTAGAACTCAAATAATTCAATTGTTTGTATTGAATTTTATATTTCTTGTTTGGTAGGTGAACTCAGTTCAAATTATTACAACAAACTCGCAAAATAAAGCAATAAGCTACTTCATTTCATCAGCTTCAAATTCATATCAGATCCTGTCATAACTTTCTCTTGATATAACATTTTGATAGCTCCTATCATAATTTTCCCCTTGATGTTACAACAAATACAACAGAATCGCCGAATAATACAGTAGGTCACTTCATTTCATCAACTACAATCATAATTTTTCCTGGTTTATTAATGTGAGAATTATCTGTCTCTATAAAATACACAGTATGTTTGACTTGGTAAATTAACTTATGTTATAATATATTTCCTTGGATATATTTCATTGGATATTTCCTTGCAGGTAAATAGATTTTGTAATATTTTTATCATTTATTCTGTTATATTATTCTTTGAAGATCTAAATAAAAGTTTTTGATTTGATTTGACATAACTTAGATGTGCTCTAATTTTGTATGACAGTGGAACAGATTCGGGGCGAGATTGTTATGTTCAGCACTATGATTAGTCAAGACACAAGACAAGATTAGTCACGTTTGTCACAGTAATTCATAGTCGCTATGCACACACCGATGCAATGACCAATTGGTGTTGCTTGCCAACCATGTGAAGTACTGTGACTAAACGTGACTAATCTTGTCTTGTCTTGACTAACCGGTGTACGCCTAGCCTTAGGGTAGTAAATAGGATTCCAAAGGAATAAATAGGAGCTATAGGAATAGGAGAATGAAGGTGGAATAGAGGGTTTCCTATGTATTCTCATTCATACCTTATTCCTTAATGATATTCCTCATAAATTTTGTATTTCTATTATATCTCTAGTCTTTATTAAATTTATTGTACATTGCTAAAAGATATTGTCAATTCTACTTTTTTATTATTTACAGCACTGAACAGCGGTTTCAGTGAAATGAATAAATGAGTAAATACTACTTGATAATGTGCCGAAACTATTAGGAAAACGTGACTCAATTGTGTATTTGAAAATTAGTATTCAATTTATTGGATGAATAAACAGTAGTTTTCTCTCATATAATCATCCCCCCCTCAGTACTCACGCACAAGCCTGAAGCTCATGTGGGCATCATCATCAGCGAAATTTTTTCAAGCTATTTGGTTCAATATCTTTTCTAAATGAAAGTTAGGAAGTATAATATTCTAAAAAAATTAAGAAGCAATAATTTTATTATAACCTATTCCATTGTATTGAAGTCGTGAGGATACTCCAATAGACTTGAAAATATTTTTTCCCCAAATTTAAATTTAATTCCACAAAACAAAATACAAAAAAAGAATGAAATACAGATACAGTACAATACTCACAGATTCTTAAAATACAAGTGAATTACAGTGATATTAATCTAATTTGACGCTTGGCATTAGATAGAGAGATATTAATTCTTGACGTTGCTGATGACCGTAGAGTACGATGGCAAAGAAATAATATCTCTCTATCTATCTATTCATCTATCTAATGCCAAGCGTCAAATGAATATCACTGTAATTAATTTAATATTAATTTATTTCATTTAAAGAACAGAATACTCCAATAGCCTAACATCAAATAAATTGTGAAAAGTTGAAAACTACTGGCATACCGGTAAGTGAAAATTAATTGAAAAAATAATAAATAATTGTACTTTACTTTTAAATAATTACATTATTATACATAGGCTACCCTTATTAAATTTAATTTTACCTTTGGGGCTCTGCAGAGTCAAAAATTTGCCTGAAGCCTTCTGCATTTTCACTGAATGATTCAGCAAAATCTTTAAAAACTGGCAAATTTCCAAGAGATAATATTTCTTGCCATGCTCTCACTGGAAGCCAAGACGGGGCTGGATTTGGGATATCCTTGAAATAAACAAAATTACTTGTAATCTTGTAATGCCCTTATTTTTAACATCAGATAAAATCATGGGAAACTAATTTGGGAATGCTTGATAGACTCTTCATACTAATAATAATAATTCCGTGTAACCTGGCTGGCTCATACTCTTTATACTGTATGGTTGAATTAAATTGTAGCAAAATAAATAGGTATATTTATTAATTTAATTTGGCGGATGGCGAATAACATTCATTTAACTTTCTTATGATAACGGTTGATAGTCTGTTGAGTTATTTCCATATTAATACTGTATATAACATGTAAAAAACATATTTGAAAAAGAAATCAACAGAACATTACCAGTTACCATAGAAATGTTGAATGAAAGTTATTTGCCATCCGCCAAATTAAATGAATATTACTGTACTACTCGTATATAACTTTATTACATTAAGGTACATTATATAAGAATATACTATATTATTATATTTGAAACAAGTATTTAATATTCAATTAACTCATCTAGGCTACTATATTGCTAGAAAATTTAGAGAACTCCAATTTCAGCTGAAATGCTGAAGTTCAACATTAAACAAAGTTATGGGAATCAAACTGCAGTAAAGATTACCATTTGAAAGCATATTAATAAAGGAGTTACAGTAGTAGGAAACAAAATATCCATTAAAAATCAGTAATCCTTTCAGTAATCCATAGGAGATACATGAAATCTAGAACATTGCACTTATAAAAGCATTATACATTGTACATTTATAAATTGTACATTGTACTTATTAAAGCGTCCCATAGAACTACAGAGACTGTATAATCACAGTGTGGTCATTGGTGTGAAAAGGTCCATAACAGTGTGTTGGAACATTTTTTATTTTCGCCACCGCCATACTTTTGCCAAATTTATGAATTTTGATATGGGATTCCAGGCAAACAAAACCTATCCACTCATTTGACGAACTAATTTCAAGAGAAACAACTAAAAAACATTTCTAACATTAAAAATAGTCTCCCTATTTCTAGTATTGTTTTAAAGCTTGATTATGATGAAAACCTATCCACTCATTTGACGAATCAATTTCAAGAGAAACAACTTTAAAAAACTTTTCTAACATTAAAAATAGTCTCCCTATTTCTAGTATTGTTCTAAAGCTTGATTATGATGAAAACTAACACTGGCAAAGGCAATTTGTGGGTAAGAAGTGAATCGCTTAAGCATGATTAATAACATAAATGATTTGCGAAACATTTCAATGCAAATTTTATGATACAGTAATTGGCAAAAGTATATTTATGGTGGATTTGTCCAAGCTAACCAATCAAAAGTGTGACAGCAAATGGCCACCCTGTGTTATTCAGTCTCTACATGAAAATATATACCCTGTAACTAGGAAATCAGAGAATTTCCATATTCATAAATTTCCATGTCCTTATAAATTTAACATTATTACATTAGCTGTTCGTTCATGAAAATAATCCTTGAATAATTGGTAACTTTGCTACGGAGCTATTATTAATACCGTCATTTGTTTTTAGAATGGGGAAATGGTTCAATTTATTCTCAATAAAGATTAAAGAGAGAGAGAGTGAGAGGGCGTGCAAGAGAGAAAACAATAAGGATCCGAGAGGAGAGAGAGAGGGGATCTAAGAAGAAGAAGATGCTGGATATCATTTTAAGGAGCTTATTGAGCTCTTATTGAATTATTAAGTTGGAAGCTTTTGAAGCTTCCAGCCATGGTAACATCTTATTGATTCCTTCAAGTGCCTTCAATGACAATGTTGCCCTACATAATTCAGTTAGTCTATTGGCTTACAAAATTGTCCAGAAATTTTTATCAGTATCTCGTGAATATTTCATTCTCACATAGAGTGAAAATGATCAGTGAATGTTGTGGAATACAAATTCTAGAGATAATTGGGCCTAGTCACCATTCTTGTCAAGATTATTTGTAACGGTTTATTGAGAAATTCAGGTGAAAAGAATCAACTACACTATTTGATCAAGTATTAGTGTGGAATATTGTTGAAATAACAATTTTCTCAATGGATGATTTAGGAATGAAACATCCCTATAATCGACTGATTCGATAAACAAGGTTTTCTAAAAATATTATGATGGTTTCAAAATTGAATTATTACTATTGATTCAACAATAGAATTTAGGATTCCAAAATTCAGAAATTAAATTATTATTAATAAATTCAAAATGAATTATTATGTTATACAGACATGGAGATGATAATTGCACATCTATTCAATAGATGGTAATTATATCCATGGCTGTATAATTATATATTATTTCATTTAAATTTATTTCATTTTCAATAATATTCCATTATTTCATCAAATCAATATGATAAAAAGTCTCTCTTAATTCAAGATTCAATACAGCAACAATTGAAAAATATTTGAATAACTTATGGGGTGCATGAAATTTCTTTTTTTATAGAAGTTTGATTTTATTTATAGATTATAAGTTTGAATTGTATTTAAGAACGAAGTATTAGAAAAATTATAGTTGAAAAGTTTCATATAAATAATTATAAGAAGCTCTAATACAAATCTGTACAGTGATAATAATGATAGTAATAATATAAATTTGTATAGTGATCACGAGATGAATATAAAACCTCAAAATAACATGAAATTCAAACTATACCTTTTTTGGCATACCACCAGCTAAGAAAAACATCCAATCATGAGGATCCAGAGTTCCAGCATCAAGCATAATCCTTGCACAAATGAGAAGGGCATACTGCAGTTTGTTTTTCTCGAATAAACTCTGGCAAACTTTCGAGTAAAGATTGAAGGTGAAATGATCATTTATGGTTTCCACTCGCTCATCTATTTCACCTATTATTAGAAACAGAAAATTGAGTATTTCCGGTGACTTTCATGAACTGTGAGTTCCCAATATGAATTCATATTGAGAATAATATCATTATTCAGTTTTTTTGAAAAAAATAAAATGATTTGAAAGTAGGCTATACAGAGACTGTATAATACTGGCCACTGCAATGCGGTCATTTGTGTGAAAAGGTCCATAACATTGTGTTGTTATCACTCTATACAGAGTGGCGCATAAAGAACGGTTGTTTTTTAAAGTGTTATAAGAAAGTTGATTTTTATCATACATTCATCTTCCTTACACCAAAATACTAAGTAAATAACCCAATTTGAGAATTTGTATGAAAAACTCCAAAACACTTGAGTATTTTTTAAAAGTTACATAGGAAAGATGGAGCCCTTAATGCGTTAATGCTCATTAAGAGCCTCAAATTGGTCCTCAACTTTCGATTCTTTCATGTATTGCAGAATTCAAATCTTCAATGTAACGATATTTACGACAGTAAACTTGATTTTAAGCAAAGAAGAATCACATGCCAATAAGCTCGACTTAGAACTCTCTGCTAAAGCTCCGTTGAACTACGATTGCAGATTTATTCTATTGGAAATGTTGCTCAACAGCGAATTCGCGATTTTGCAAGGTCAATTGCGCCATTGTTACTAAAAATGGATACTTTAATATTTTAATCTACAAAATGGTGTCGCTCTGCGCTCACAGACAGCTCCAATCCACTGATATTATCCTACTCAAATCCATCCATTCTTTTTGCGCCACCCTGTATTATTACTCAAGTTAATTACTACCCGCATTAATTTCAAAGCTCCAATAAATGAAAATTATTTTTCCAAAATTAGGGAAAATCTGAATCCACTCACCAGACTTCTCAGTTTGAACCGTACTCTGAATGAATATCTGTATAAACCATTCCAGGGAATACTGGTACATGGGATCAACGAAGGCTAGATCTGCCAAACAAAAGAAGAGAATCTGCGCTCGTTTGGCTACCGGGATGTACAGACGTCTGGTCACTTCAATGTTGGACTCTGTTATTTCGGCAGCTTCCACTTTGGCCTGTCAAAGAGCAACAGACAAAGGATTGACAGGTAACAGACAGAAGAACAAAAAACAAAAAAGATTGAAATTTAAAATTATACTCTGTTCACGGAGTCGAGAGACGGCAAAAACAAGATGTTTGCATTTGTGTGCGTATAGAAGCGATGACTCACAGCGGTTTTCGATCAATTTTCTGTCCAATTCCAATTCACAATACGTTCATTCAAGGTCAGACTGGAATCACGTACTGCAGAAAATAATAATATAACGAGTATTTCAGTAGTTCTTTTGTGAATCGGTCTAGCTGCTCCTAGCTAGACTCTCGCACGCACAGGTTTATTTACATCGTCTCTCCTTTCCCTGAACTGACTATTATAGAAATCTGTATGTGAATAAAATATATGGATAAAGCAATAGAGTAGAGAAAGTTGAGGTATTACTAATTAAGGTTAAGATAAGATAAGATTAGCTTGGTTAAAAAGTAGGTTAAGCTGATTAGCTTTTCAGTTATTACCTTAGATTAGATTACGATCAGACAAAAATGAAATTAAGCTTGTATTAAGCGATGAATAGAGAAGCAATAGACTGAAATTTGGAATAAGACATTTGTATGTGAGACATTTCAAAGAATAAATTTGAGAAAAGCAATTAAAAGATGAAGACAAAGATAAGGCCATAGTTGACATTAAATTTTGGATGTTTTTTATTCTACACAATTTCCTTCACGTAATCCATTTACTTTTATATGATATTTGTGACGCCCGTACAATACGGCCCCAGATATATTTATCGATTTTAAGTGCTATATTTGTTGTATGATCCACCATTGCTGATAACGTCTTTGCGTGGACCGCCCTCTGTTGGAGTGGCTTATTTTGTCCAGGCCAATAACATTCGTTCACATCGATAAGTTATTCAACTACCAGCAATTGTAGTACTTGCTACATATGACATATAATCCATGATATACTCGTATAATCTGCTGCTATTAACTTTAATTTTAGTTCATCAGAGTTTTTCATTGGTGTGACAATCAAAACAGGTTTCTCGTTACTCTAATAAACTTATTTTTGTAACAAAATTGAGTCTTTTTATTCAGTCCGTTATACATGTCATCATTTTAAGGCGGTTAAATTCAATTGGATCTCGTGCAACTGACATTATTGATTATTGAAGAAGAAGAAGCTGAAGAAGAAGAAGAATACGAAGGAGAAGAAGAAGAAGAAAAGAAGGAGAAGAAGAAGAAGAAGAGAAGAAGAAGAAGAAGAAGAAGGAGGAGAAGAGGAGGAGGAGGAGGAGAAGAAGAAGAAGAAGAAGAAGAAGAAGAAGAAGAAGAAGAAGAAGAAGAAGAAGAAGAAGAAGAAGAAGAAGAAGAAGAAGAAGAAGAAGAAGAAGAAGAAGGAGAAGAAGAAGAAGAAGAAGAAGAAGAAGAAGAAGAAGAAGAAGAAGAAGAAGAAGAAGAAGAAGAAGAAAGAAGAAGAAGAAGAAGAAGAAGAAGAAGAAGAAGAAGAAGAAGAAGAAAAAAGAAGAAGAAGAAAATATTATATGTATTTCAAAAGTCGCTTTTCAACTATTTCAACTATTCAATAGGCCTAGTCGTATTTCATATTCGATTTTGTGCAACTGTCTATACCATCACACTTTTACGTGCTATTATGCGATTATTTACCATTATTATGCGATTTTACAGGTAAATTCTGTAGTAGACAACTAATAGCCCACTACTAAGCAACTGAATCCAGCTATTTCTGCCATCAAAAGCATCAAACCCGTTAATTTAGCAAAGCTATCCAGCTGCAGCTCAGAGTGTGACATTGCTCTCTACTGTGTCTGCACCATAATTATAAAGCAGAGGAGCTTTGAACTATGAACGCCATTAGCACTAACTTGAAGGGAGTTGAGCTGTTGAGTAATATACGCTTTCAAGCTTGGTAAATTAACTACTACTACCAACGTAATCGAGTTACATAGACTGGTAGTGACACAATTAATTATAGGCTACATAACAACTTCAACTTCAGCAACTTCAACCACTTCAACAACTTCAACTTCAACAACATCTATCAGATAGAACGTCTGATAGAACATCTGATAGAACGGTTAATGGGGTGTAACTATTTCATTACGAAAACAATTCAAACATATTTCAGAAACGGTGATTCAATCATTTATTGTGTTTAGGGAAAGACACGTAGAGACAGAATTAGAAATGAGGATATAAGAAGAGAACTGAACATGGAAAGCATAAGAGGGAAGATAGAAAACATGAGAATACGCTGGTTTGGTCATATGAAGAGAATGGGAGAGGACCGGCTTCCAAGGAAAATGGAAGAGATGAGGATTGAAGGAAGGAGACCAAGAGGACGACCTCGACGACGGTGGAAAGACACAGTGGTCAACGAAGTGGAGAAGAGAGGATACAGATGGCGGCAGGTTGAGGACGAACGATGGTGGCAAGACCGAAGAAGATGGAGAGGCATTGTTCATACCCAGACCCGGCACTAGCTGGAACGGGACACGGATATGTATGTATTGTGTTTTCCAAGACGAATATTTTATTTATTTATTCAGCAATGAAAATACTTGAACAATGCTTGAACTGTGTCTAAAATTCTTCCATGAATCGTAGCCTAATTTGTAAATCATGTAGCCTCCAAACCTACTATCTCGTGATAGGCCAGCAATGAATGACTCAGCTAGTTCTGAATTCGACCGGTAGATGGCTGCAGTTACTGGGTGATTTACAGCTTCAATCTTTACAGACACGCCTCCAAGCTCCGCCTCTCTCCCCTGGTCGGCAATGCACAACGCAGCTAGTTCTGAATTCTGTCGTAAGATGGCAGCAGTTACTGGGTCATTCAAGTTACAACTTTATTATTCCGCCGTCTAGATGTCAGAGGTGTTCTACACTCATTCTTATCCAATGAAAAAGAACAGATTCTTTCTATTGTACATGGACATTCGATATTCGTAATTAATAAAATAGTGTATGATATTGTGAAATACTTATTTCAATAGTATACTCAAATTTTCAATTCAATTTTGATAAAAGCGATTAGTTTGACAACCATCAATATTTATGACACAAGTAGATTTTTCATTATCAATCATAGGGAATTCTACAACAGATTTTTCGAGAATGACTGGTCCAAAAAGACTGAATTTGGTATACAAAAATAGATGAGTACTTTAAAGGATGTGATTATGGGTTTTAAGATTTCCCCACAAAATTATATAGGGCCTACAATTACAAGAAACGTATTATCAGCAGTTTTGAGTCAAAGGGAAGATAAAGGGAAGGATGAGAACAGGAAGCCTATTTTTGCCTCTCTAATGATATGAACTAAGTGATTGTGAATTGGATTCGTGCATGTGAAGAAACTTTGAGGTGAGTCCAAAACTTTTTATGGAAAATTTCTCATTTTTTGATAGGCCTATTTTGTTTTTGAATCACATGAATCGTTGGAAAGGAAGTGGAGGAGTTTGGAGTTATGATCAGAGAATTGGAAATTGGGAAACTCTTTTGGAGTTAAACTTTTCTACAAAAAAAGTCCATAATTGAGTTTTATTCAGTTCCCATACCCTGTAAAAATTTATCAAATGTTTGGGGGGGAGGGGCTCGAGCCCCCAAAGCCCCCCCTGGCTACGCCCATGTACTGAACTGACCTTGATTTCTTCACTTTTCACTTTTGATCCTTCCAAAGTGAGGATAAGATCAATATCATCGACAGGGGATCCTTGAGACGAGCTCAACTTCAAAAGTATTCTGTCCTCAATTTGTTTCAGCTCGTTTTTCATCTCAGCCAATCCCACCACAATGGCCGATCTTTCTTCTTCAAGGTCAGGCCTTTCTTGCATCACAACCAGAGCCAACATCTGGTCTTCGAGGCCACTAGAAAAATAATAATGTATAGCAGGATTAATTTAACTTGTCAGAAAACAGCTGTTTCGGCAATCAGTAAACAGTGATTTTACGCAGCTTTGACACCAAAGTCTAAAGTTTGACAAGTTAAAATAATCCTGCTATAAGAGTAATTTGCATGGACGTTTCAAGAGTAAATTTCAAAAGTATGTTAGTTTCAAAAGTGTACTATGTCACAATTACTACAGACATACTTTAAAAGAAAATAATGCAAAATTCCTATGAAAATTCAGTGATTGATTAGATTAGATGATAATTGATCTATGATAGAAAGCGGGATATTATAAATGAATATGGGAGAAGCCATTATACTTGGGCATATTTTGCATAACAAGCTGAACATATTAGCAAGTTGATTAAAACAAAAACTCAATGGTAACTCAATTTAGAAATGGATTTATTTATTATCATATGGTCTTAAATGAGTTTACTGTAGAGTTTATGTATGAATAAGATAAATTTATGAATTCTCTGAATGAGAATCTAAACTCAACCGGCGTAGAAGGACATATGAAATTAATATTTTTCATATCCTTTTTGAAAATGAAATAATGATTGGAAGTATTTGAATATTCCAGAAGATGAGGAGGAGGAAGAGAAAAAGGAAGAAGTAGGAGAGAATGATGAGGAGGAGTAGGAGGGAGGAGGAGAGGAGGAAGAGGAGGAGGAGGAGGAGAGGAGGAGAAGGAGGGAGGAAGGAGCAGGAGGAGGAAGAGGAGGAGGAGGAGGAAGAAGAGGAGGAGGTGGTGAAGGAGAAGAGGAGAGGAGGAGGAAGAGGAGGAGGAGGTGGGAAGGAGAGGAGGAGGAGAAGGAGGAAGAGGAAGACGAAGAGGAAAAGGAAGAAGAAGAGGAAAAGAAGAAGAGGAAGGGAGAAGAGAAGGATGAAGAGGAGGAGGAGGAGGAGAAGGGAGGAGGAGGAGGAGGAGGAGGAAGAGAAGGAGGATGAAGAGGAAAAGGAAGAGGAAGGAGAAGAAGAAGAGGATGAGGAGGAGATGGAGGAGGAAGAGGAAAAGAGAGAAGAAGAAGAGGAAGAAGCAGAAGAAGATGTAGGAGAAGAAAATTTGTGAGAGAGAAAATAATAGAAGTAAAAGCAGGGTGTGAATAGTTTAAAATTTCCTTCTAATGTCATGAACACCACAAAAGATACAATAATTGCATTATAAAGTTGTGCTGAATTCAATAATATTGCCATCTCTGTGAACGGATTGACCTGATGGGAGCAGTACTGTACTTTTACAATATTCATCAGGGCACGTGACGTAAAATGCATGCAGCTGCTATTAACTAACTGAACTGAATCCCTGCAATAACTTTATTTTACGCGCGTGACATGCATCTCAAAGTCAGTAGCAAAAATTTAATAACCGAGTCTAGAAAAATTGCTATGTTGAAATGTTGCAATATCATGAAAAAGCCAAGTTTCCACATGAATCAGACAGCTTCATAACAGAGTTCATGAACTTGGCTCTGAATAAAGCAGTGTTCATAAAATTCTACATGAATAAACGGAGTGCCACAGCAAATTTCACGCTGCACAAGTTAGCATTGGAGAAATGAGATGTTCAACCCTATTGACTTGGCACAAGATTTATTCAACTATGAGAAGATTATTTGAATAATGGAATGATTTCTTGTCTTAATTATTTTAGTTCAGAAATTGTAGAATAAATTATTGGCTTATATGTGATTTTATTTTGTAGATCAAATTTATTTGTTTTGGAACCTCTCCATTGTAATGTGTTCCAATGAAATAGATAGAAATTGAAATTGAAATTACTCCATAATCAAGATGGCTTCTTGATTATATTGTCAATTTTTGTTGCGAGATTTGAGTGAAATTTGATGAAAATTTATTCTTGTTTTATGAATTTGCTTTTTAGGAATAGTATTAGTGATACTTTTTGACTCTTGGTAATCATCATTTAATCAACATAAGAATTTGCTTGTTAGAAGCAGTTGTATTCTGTTGGTTTTTCTCGTTATGTAGAACTGAATGGATGAATTTTACTACACTTTACTAACAACACTATATCATTTGACTTTAAAATAATTGATTAAGAAATTCTGTTATTAAACTGGATAGGATAATATAAGAATAAGAGAATGAGAAGTAAGAAAGAATAAGAGAATGAGAGACCTAGAAAGAGGAAAAAACAGAGAAAATAGAAAATTCTATCTAAGTTTTGAGTTGATTCTTTGTTTTATTGCACCATTTCATTATTTATTAAAGCCAGTCTTAAAATTGCTTTAGAAACGGATATTTCTATATGGAATACAATAATTCAAATGAATGACAATATTAAACGAAAATATTAATGCATAATAATCAATTGCAGATGAGTCCAATTTATGCTATAAGTAACTCACTCTGAAGGCTAACTCAACAAAGGAGTTCTTCATAGACTTATTTTGATTTTCGTTGAGTTAATTATCATGTATTTAATAGCAGTTGAAAAATATCAACTAACTCTGAAGAATTCCGTAATTACGAAGTTTTTATAGCATAATTTGGATTCTCAATTAATTATTTACTATGTATTCAATTTTCTAGTTGGAAAATATAAAATATTTTGATTGCATAAAATTAATTATCGAGTTATTGATTGAAAATAAATTGACTTTATGTTATAAATGAACATAGTATAGTTTGAGTATAGCTTTAGTATAGTTCTAGTTTAGTATAGTTCTACTTTGAGTATAGTTTAGTATAGTTTTGAGTCATGAGTAGGCCTATAGTTTCGTTTACCTTGGAACCAGCGTAAAGTTAACAAGCAAAACTTTTATGGATACTTCTGGCATGTAGTGCGGATTTGGCAATTTGGTTGTGATATAAAGTCGGAAGGTGTCACAATAGGGAACATTGAGGTCTCCAATTCTCATAACCTGCAAAATATCTTCATTTTATTGTATTGAAAGAGAAATTTCCAATTTATAATGTTATGGATATGGTTGATTAGAACTTTCTAAATACAATGATTATATAGTCAAAATATAGATACAATATTCAGTGGAAGAAAGTTGTTGGGTAACGTTATAAGAAATTGTGTCGAGGTTTCATGATCAATTTTATATTTGTTGACATTGATGCAATCTAATGGTTGAATTAACATTTCAAGTTCAAAATATGAATAATATATCTTATACATCTTTATACATTATTAATGAAAAGCAGCTCAGGCTTGGTTATAACTTTAATTAAGGGATGGTTCATGAGCTCGGGATTCAGCTAAGTCCTAGACTAAAACGGGTGGCCACAGTAGCATCGACAAACGTTAGCCTCGACACTATATGTACTAAGGGCTCTCTATGCTGCTAACCCACTAACCTTTCGAGACAAACGTTTGTCGATGCTACGGTAGCCACCCGTTTTAGTCTAGGACTTGGCTAAATCCCGAGCTCATGAACCGGCCCTTATAAAATGATACTAAATAACAGGTTACCAAACCATTAGAGGAGAAATTTGGTTTGTAAGTATCTAGACCTGTTGCACGAAACCCCATCTTAATATCTTCATCTTCATCTTCTTCTTCATCTTCGTCTTCATCTGCATCTTCATCTTCTTCTTCTTCTTTTTCTTCGTCTTTTTCTTCGTCTTTTTCTTCTTCTCCTTCTTCTTCTTCTTCTTCTTCTTCTTCTTCTTCTTCTTCTTCTTCTTCTTCAACTGTGTGCACTCAACTCCTGGAACTTATACCGTGTTTCTAGTATCCGTGCATTGTAATTTTGAAACGCTGCATGCAGTTTTGAATAAAAATTAACGGACATTCTATGCTGTAAGACAATAAAAATAGTTATATTAATAAAAACAATTTCCCAATTGATTAAGAAGATTACCAGTTGATTGTTCTGTACAAATGTCTGTCGTGTGAGAATGGTGTCCAAGGCTGGATCAAGTTCTTCAAGGACATTTTCAATCAGAACTTCTTTGCCGAATCGAACAGCTGACTGCAGAGCTCTCATCAGATCTTTATCAGTCAGTTTGCTCACCTTCATAATTTCATGAGAGTTAGTTAAAGAGTTATAGAATATGCATCAATCATAAATAAATATGGGATCATCGAAACATATCCGTCACTTCTCCTTCATCAATCATGGAATGCCGTGATCGATATTCGCTCAAGCATAGAAATCATATAATAAATGAATAAATAAAGATATTAATCTCAGTCGAAGAAAAATACATACAATACATTCTCATAAGGAAACTAAATTAAAGACCGAGAAACTATTAAGTTTAAATATTAAGTAGTAATTTCAAGGAGTTTTATCAATACTTGAAACAAAATAATGAATGTAGTTCAATGATATATTGAATTATTATCTATATGTCTATCAATTATCAATTTTCATATCAATTATCTGTTGTAACAATTGCAATTTCATTGTTGTTTCCTTATGAATACTTTGTTGTTGAATACCTTATGTATTCATATGTTAAGGAAGTAGGTAGGGTTTTTCAAAAGCTCGAATGCCAATAAGGCACACGTACGTACTATCTTATTTATTATTAAAACTCGTGGCAAAGCGTTGTATACTTAACCGGTCATCGCCGGGTATATGTCCTACAGGAATAGGCGATGACCGGTTAAGTATACCACGATTCGTCACAGATTAAAACCAAGTCTTACAAAACGTAGTTTTAACTCGGGTTTAACTATAAATCACAGATTAATTTTGGATTAAACTGAAAATCCACAGTTTGAATTAAGTCTAAAAAAATTTAACTTGATTTTTACTGTGGATTCTCAGTTCAAACCAAATTAAAACTACGTTTTGTTAGAAATAGTTTAAATGAAAATAGCGCATACGGGACTTGGTTGAATTTGGGTATTTATGCTTAGTAATAAGCATTATCATCGTTTTTAAATCATGTTTTACTATGCATAGTTGATTGAACCTTTTGTTTAATCTGTTGATCCACTGCAGTTCAAATCACCTTAGTAAATAAGTTAGACATTTTAGTTCAAAATCAAACTAATATGGTGCATCTAAGACAATCTGGTTCTCCTTATCCAATAAAAATCAATAACGATCGTCCGAATTTCTAGAAAGTGATAAATCACTTTTCTCTCAATCTGGCTCCAAACCTCAAGGGAAAACTTGAGTTGAGTTTGATGCCTCAACTGACAAAAACTTTGCCGGCAGGCTATTTATTTTGTAGTATCCTTTTGACGAGTACAAGAACAAACTTTCTTCTCGCGTGTGTGTTTTCTAACCTCATGTGAGTTGAAAGCAGTTCCTTCTATCTCAAGATCACACATCACAAATAAAGTTTGAGCATTCAGTCTGCATTGTAGCACGCAATTTCTGGGAACGATGACCATATGGTTGATCTATGGGGACATAATAAATTCTAAACAAGTGGAAGAAACAACCAGACAGTTTTACGGAACCGGGGATGAAGAACTTTACAGAAGGATGAGAAACAGATAAAAAGAAAGAATATAGGTTAATGGGGTGTAACTATTTCATTATGAAAACAATTCAAACATATTTCAGAAACGGTGATTCAATCATTTATTGTGTTTTCCAAGACGAATATTTTATTTATTTATTCAGCAATGAAAATACTTGAACAATGCTTGAACTGTGTCTAAAATTCTTCCATGAATCGTAGCCTAATTTGTAAATCATGTAGCCTCCAAACCTACTATCTCGTGATAGGCCAGCAATGAATGACTCAGCTAGTTCTGAATTCGACCGGTAGATGGCTGCAGTTACTGGGTGATTTACAGCTTCAATCTTTACAGACACGCCTCCAAGCTCCGCCTCTCTCCCCTGATTGGTCGGCAATGCACAACGCAGCTAGTTCTGAATTCTGTCATAAAATGGCAGCAGTTACTGGGTCATTCAAGTTACAACTTTATTATTCCGCCGTCTAGATGTCAGAGGTGTTCTACACTCATTCTTATCCAATGGGAAAGAAAAGATTCTTTCATTCACTGATTTCAACGTTCGATTAAAAAGAAAATGATAAGTTATAATCAAACTTTAAGGTACGCCTACGGCAAAAATTCTATCAAGGTTCATCTTTAATTTGAAACCATATACAGCAGGATCCGTTTAAGTTATTCTTTGAAAGGTCTTCTTTAAAAAGGTCTTTAAGACTTTCAAGCCTTTTGATTATTGTGTCGAAATCACTGTTTAATTATTACCAAAACAGCTGATTTCTGACAAGTCAAATGGATCGTGCTATAGAAGAAGCAATGACTCACAGCTGTTTTCGATAAAATTTCTGTCCAATTCCAGTTCACAATACGTTAATCACTGGAATCACGCACTGCAGATGATAATAAATAATATCATTTCTATAGTTCTACTGTGAATCGGTCTAGCTGCTCCTAGCTAAACTCTCGGACGCACAAGTTTATTTTACATCGTCTCTCCTTTCCCTGAACAGATCTTAGCAAGGTTTATCTTCAATTTGAAACAATATACACAAACACATTTCTAGCTCTAGAAATAGCAATCGAAGAAGTAAACCAAGGATTGCCTGTTTTCATGTTTTTTTTAAGTATTACCCCGGTCGTACACCGGAGCAATAAGCAATAGGCAACTAGCAACATATGGATCATATGATTGTCTACTCTTTACAAACCAATAGTTCAATGCACACCGAAACAGCTGCTGCTTTAAGGTGGGTTTTCGTTACTGCGACCGAGTGCCGCAGCGGAGCCCGACCCAGCGTTGCCAGATGCAATTAATGAAAAATCCCCACTATAAATAGTTGGAATTTTTCATCCCCACTATAAATAGTTGGGATTTTTCATCAATTGCATCTGGCAACGCAAGCAGCTGCGGCGTCTGCAACAAACAGCTACTCTTTACAAATGTGCAATGTGTGTGCATTGGACTATTTGTTTCTATAGAGTAGACGATCATATGATCCAAATATTGCTTATTGCCTATTGCTTATTGCTCCGGTTTACGAGCTGCCTTAAGGGCTATTAATATGAAAGATTAAATTTGAATGCAAATTCTCACAATATTCTTGATCCAGCGGTTAGCCTGGCCCTGTGGATCGATGAACAAGGGCCACCGTCTCGAGTGAAACGACAGTATCGCGTTCTCGGTCGACAAATAGTCGCGGGGCAGTGCGGCCAGCTGCCACTGTCTGATGGTGACCGCCTCGCCAAGGGTCTGCACGGGGGTGCAGCGAGCCGTGTGCGGCACGTTCGTCTCCTCCAGCTGTTTCAGCCATTCAGACAACAGACCGCGACGGTACTTGTCGGTGAACGGTGTGAGATAGGCTACAGCGCCTGAAAAATGAAACTTTATTCAATTATACACTCGCTTATTTAGTTTTTTATTAGTTAATTTATTAGGTTTATTTATTTATTCATTTTTTATTATTCATTACAGTTCGTATAAAACTACACCTTTTCCAACTGTATTTGAGAAAGTGTCAATTCAATTTGAGAAAGTAACAGTTGTAATTGAGAATAGTGATTTGTAATTGAGAAAACATCAGTTGTAAATGAGAACGGTCAATTGTATTTGAGAAGATATCACATGTAATTGAGAATGGTGAATTGTAAATGAGAATTCGTCACTTGTAAATGAGAAGTTTAAACCTTGAAAAAGGTCAGCTGGTTCTTTAATTTGATTTCTCAATTACAACTGACATCTTCTCAATTTCAAATGATACTTTCTCATTTACAATTCACCATTCTCAATTACATGTAATATCTTCTCAAATACAATTGAACGTTCTCATTTACAACTGATGTTTTCTCAATTACAAATGACCATTCTCATTTACAATTGATACTTTCTGTATCTGGACTATTGTCCGAAGAGCTGACCTTATGATTCAATGTTAGTATCATTGAATCAAATGGTCAGCTGTTCGGACATCGGACTTTCTGACAAAAACGTTTCTAGTGAATGGTTCTTGAGCACCAGGCCAAGTGACAACTAGTTTTATTCGAACTATATAGTTCCAGTTTACAAGGGGTTCGAGTAACTTAAGAAGTATCTTAACTTGCAATGGAGATATCGTATTAAACTCTTTCGTTTTCGTTTTATTCTCTACAAAATATTTTCTTTCTATAATAATTTGTTTTTGCTATTCTACTCTAACTCTGGAAGTTCATGAGGTATTTATGAAAGAAAGAAGAAAATTTGTAATTGTTCAGCTATTGTAGGTTTGACACGGGAAATTTTTGCTTACAAATGCGTATATCTTGTAAGTCCTTTATCATAGAAAATCGTGATTGGTTTCCAATTTTAGATAGCAATTTCTTCTTCAGTTTCCAATTAGCAATTAAAATTTTTTTATACAAGTCACTAACGCTTGTTTCTGTAAGTCGAAGAATTGACAATAAATTTGATGAATAGATTTGATAAATTTGGTGACGATATACATCCGAATTGACGTTATATCCGAGGACTTAATAACCAAGTTGCACTGTTGATTAATTCATGAAAAAGAACAAATGATACTTTTGTATGAATGAAAATAATTGGATCACCATTACTACAGCATCGTGGACTGGAACAAAATATCATTATTTAATACGAATCTCCTTGACTTTGAGCAGTAGTTAATTTCGTTCTAATCAACTCCCCGTTGTAACAGGCTTTTCATCGTAATGGAAGCGACTTTAGTGAGACGTTCAGCAGTGCTCTAATCTGATGAGAGGCCGTCTCACAGCCAGCACTCACCGGCACTGATGAGAATATCTCCAACCATGTTTCCGACAGCTCTCTCCAGAACGCTGATCGTATTGATCCAGCGCTCTCTCTCGTCAGCAAGTCCATTAATGAGCCGAAAAGCACGGTCCATTCGGTTCTCGCACAGTTTGGCATTCGCCTCCAATTGCGCCTTATGGTCCATGGTCTCCTTTAACGCTTTCTCAAGCTCAGCTAAACCGTCGGTTACCTGGAGACAGTAATTTTTTACTATTAAAATATCTGGGATCAAAATCGTAATTGAAAATTCTGTTCAGAAAATATTTCTGATTTTTCAAATACCTGTAATTTATATAATGAAAACACTTGAACGTGAAAAATATCACTGTATTTAGTCACTGTATATATCACTATATATATCACTGTATATTTTTACTAGGGTCAAAAATATCACTGTATTTAGCAGAGCAATTTACAAACATATTTCGGCATTATTGTGCCATCTGTAAATTTCTCTACTAAATAGAGTGATATATACTTGTATATTTTTAAAAAAATATTTTAAGCCCTCATTGGAGCAAATCTAGTCGAAATTTGTAAGATCATTTTCAGAAACGTTTCTTCTGTTATATTTTTATTCGTATTATAAATATCATAACATCTCACCAGACACTGGGTCAGAACCTGCAATTCACTTTATGTTGAATCTATTCATTTTGATGTTGACCTATACAGCCAACATAAAATATAATTATGGTCGTTTGAATCAAGGTTAGTTTAGGATGATAGTGTTTGAAAATTTAAATTATCGTGAGAAAATAATGAGTGTCAAAAATTAATTTTGTGATAATGACTCAAAAAGTTAGTGATTATCACTCAATAATGAGTGATAAAATTAATGAGTTTCACAGTCCTATAGTTGGACGAAAATGCAACAAAATTAAAACACCGTAAAATGACGTCAGATTTGTTGGTTGGTTTTCGTCAAGGTGTGTAGAATAAGGCTAGGCGTACACCGGTTAGTCAAGACAATACAATATGAGATTAGTCACGTTTAGTCACAGTAATTCACATAGTTGCTTATGAAGCAACACACACCGATTAGTCATTGCATCGGTGTGTGCTGCTTCATAAGCAGCTATGTGAATTACTGTGACTAAACGTGACTAATCTCGTCTTGTCTTGTCTTGACTAACCGGTGTACGCCTAGCCTTAGATGCGGTTAGATTCAATTGATTTTCGCTGGTTACCTACAATTAAAAGTTTTTTCAAACTCAATACAGTGCACAACAACTTCATGAAAAACAGGCAAAACAGAGTTCAACTATGCAATTGTTACCATTCACGTGATGATGTTATTCGCTTATGTATGTAGGCAAATATATATTTACATACTAATATATACCAACTGTACATTGCAATTCATGGGGTTGAGGGATCATTCAGGAAGCTATCACAAACGTTCAGGCTCAGTCAGGAAACGACTGGTATCCTGGTAGCCTGTTAATGGAAAACGTGACTCTAGGCTTCTGGGATCCTGTTACTGTCACTATCAATGTGTCATGTCTATGTCGCACACTTTTGCTGTCTACGTTGTCAAAATGAATGAATGGATCATCTATTTCTAATGATAAAAATAGTAATCTGTATATAAAATAGGCGAACATTTTTTTGAAATTACAACTCCTCCATGGTTTCTCAACCAATTTTGTTCGTTCACATCTCATTTGAAAGATCTCATTGAGTAGATGTTTGATAAGGTCTTACATTTCCAAAAAAATTATCGTGAAGATGAGGAATGAACGATCAAAGTTTCAATTTTTGCCATTGCTTTAACAATGGGATAGGTGAGCCGAAAATTTTCACAATTCAAATTATTATTTGATGATAATCTGTTTTGAAACAAAAATTTTATTTATCATCATTCATTGCACAGGTGAGTGAGAACGAGAAGGAGAAGAATGAGAAAATGAAGAACGAGAAGAAGAAAAAGAAGTACATGGAAAAGAAGGAGAAGGAAAAGAAAAGGTGAGAAGAAGAAGAAGAAAACAGGGAGGAAAAGGAAAAGAAGATAGAAAAGAAGGAGAAGGAAATGGAAAAGGAGGAGAAGAAGGAGATGAAGAAGGAGAAGCAGTAGGGGAATGAGAAAAAGATTGAAAAGAAGGAGAAGGAGGAGATGAGAAGAAGAGAAGAGGAAGGAGAAGGAAAAGAAGGATGAATAGAAGAAGAAGAAGAAGAAGAAGAAGAAGAAGAAGAAGAAGAAGAAGAAGAAGAAGAAGAAGAAGAAGAAGAAGAAGAAGAAGAAGAAGAAGAAGAAGAAGAAGAAGAAGAAGAAGATGGAAAAGAAGGAGGAAGAGGAGAAGAAGATGGTAAAGAAGGAGATGATGAAGAAGAAGAAGATTGAGAGGAAGAAGAAAAACTAGGAGAAGGAGGAGGATTGGAAACTATTTCATGTAGTTCAATAGTCGCAGTTTTATGCGACCTGGGATGTTCTAGTAATAGTGAATAGTTTTACTATGATTATTGGTAGAATAGTACATACAGATCATACAAAAGGCCTGGTATATAGATCCTAGGTATCTATGAATATAAAGGTATCTTTGTAGAATTCTATAGATTTAGAGGCATCATGTCTATGTAGGATGTGTTGGTTTCCATTCAAAGGCCTCCTATACATAATCTATTAAACGACCTATCGATCTTCTTGCTATCGATTTAACTCTGTAAAGGTGTAGCAGGGTGTGCACAATATGTGTCGGTATCGATATGTGTTAGTATCGATACTTCATTGTTTCCGTCATTACCGTGTGTTTGATGAACTGGGTTTCACTGGTTGTCATGATATGAGCCATTCACAGAGAATAACGTGACCCTATTCATTCACAACCAGAGCTAAAGATTGATTACGGTAGGTCAGTAGCAATTATAGCTAAATTGTCACAGTGATTAAAATGCCTCTACACGGTGAAAATATTCTATTCAATGTTCTAATATCTTTATTCATGGTTGTTGTGGATATCCATACTTCGTGTACTGCAGAGATTAATAGAATAAAATATAACTTCTTGTTCAATCTCCACTCTGAGTCACATACCATAGCAATGAATGTTACTGCTTTTTTGTTATACGGTAGTTTGTGAATGTTGTTATACTGTGTATGATAAAGTAGTTGCAAACATTCAGTGTTTTTTCTGTGTATTAGTGAAGGTGACATTGTGGTAGTTATCCATACTGAATAAAAAGACTTGAAGTTGTCAAAAAAAAACATATTTAATAAAACAACGAGATACCGGTTTCGGTTGTTACACAATTATCAATCTCTGGTATACTAGAACTAAAATACAGTACAGCAGAATTTATACTCGAGACCTGTTACTTGTTTGAACCGCCATTGCTATGACGTTTGTAGAAACCGCCCATTGTGGGAGGAGCTTATAATCTAGGGCTAGGCCAATGGTAGGCGTTCACCCTGATAGGCCGTTCAACTCCCAATCATAGCGCTAGGTCACGAGTATATATATTACGAGATACGAGTATCGTTTGGTATAACATTATTCAAAATAATGTAATTAGTAACTTATGGTTTGTAATTGAGTAACTTATCGATGAACAGACTGTTCTGACTGATTGTTTTGTTAAGAAAGCTAACAATTCTAAAAGACGTTTCCATCGAATTATTCCATAATTTTTTGTGATGGGGATGATGCCCACATAAGCTCTAGGCTTGTGCGTGGGTAATGGGAAGGATGACGATGAAAGATGAATGGACCTACAGCTTTAGGTGGGTTCCCAACAACCGGGAAGCGATTTTGTAGCTCATAAATTGTAAAAGAGGGAGCCGGTCACTGAAAATAAGCCCCTTTTTCCACTAAAACCGTTTCGTATAAATATTGTTTATAAGATATTTTTTTATTTTGAACAAGGTAAAAGCTGTAATGAGTTGTAATAACAATGATTCATCTCAATTACAGATGCGGTAGCAAAGTGAGCGAGCTATATAGACTACTTTGTTGAAAATAATGCGTTCTCTTTCTATATCTATCTATACTACAACAATGAAACCGTTTGATCCCTGTACAATATTTGGAACCACTCTCTTTAATATTCATACTCAATGTAGATAACAAACGAATAGAAATTTTTTATGTTTTTTCTCTCTCATAAACTGCTGTTTCATATTCGTTTACTCGTAAAGTGTAATAATTATTGTGAAAAAGGTTCAAGTGAGCATGCACTCATGTGGAGATAACGTTGAATGCTAATTGAGGAAAACCAGTGTTCAGTTCAGGGAATTGCGGCTTTGCGTTTTTCTAAAAAGACAGTTTAACATTCTATGAATACATTTAAAGCTACAACAATACCAGCAAGCTCATAGTATTTTTTTGAGAGGGTGATGCCCACATAATCTCTGGGACTTGTGCGTGGCTAATGGGAGGGTGATGATGGGAGATGGGGATTACTTTTTAGCAAAGACAATTCAACTACAGTTATAGCGGGATCCTTTTAACTTGTCAGAAATCAGCTGTTTCGAGAAATTGATTTCGACACAATAATCAAAAGGCTTAAAAGTCTTAAAGACCTTTTAAGTCTTTAAAAGACCTTTTTAAAGAAGACCTTTCAAAGAATAAGTTTTTAAAAGACCTTTTCAATAATCTGCGAGATTCAGCATTTGTAGGTTAAGTATTGTGATATTGCTAGTCGATCATATGTTTTCTGACAAGTTAAAAGGATCCTGCTATAGTTAATATTGTTAACTATAGTTAATATTTAAATATAGTTAATATTGTTAACTATAGTTAATATTCAACTATAGTTAATATAACTATATTTGACAATAGTTAATATTGTCTTGTCTCCTCCAAAAGACGGGAGTGGCCGTCTGTGTTCAAAATCTGTTGTCGGCAACTGGAATCGAACCGGGAACCTTTGTGTTATCAGATCGTTGGAAAAAATAATGTGATTATTTTCAAATAATGAGAATATTTAAAATTACCTCTTTCATCCTGGCTCTTTTTTCGTCTAACACCTCCATAACGGTGGACAATTTAATTTTGGCTCCAGCTAGTGCCGCTTTCTTCGGTAGAACGGTTTGATTAACGAAGAAATACTTGTAAATCGCATGCACCCACATACAAAGCGATGTACAGGCTTTTGATACCTGAGTAAAGTTGAGAAAGGGTGATAATCAAACATAAAATTGGTATAAATTAATAATAGTTTATTTTATAATGTTATATGAAGTAAATATTATTTGGAATGGATGTTATATGAAATGAATCTTATTTAAAATATATGTTATATGGAATAAAGAAATAATATGAATCACATAAATTATATGAATAAATCATTTCGTTTAATCATACCTTTACACTTTTGTTGCTTGTTTATGTAATAATTGTGTATGTGAATACAATAAATAATTAAATAAAGAATTTTCATTCTATAATATGAAGAAAACTCTCATTTATAGAAAAGATTGTACTCTAATAATATTATCAAAATTGTACATTCAGGCTAATTCTCTTTTCTTTGTATATATTATTGTAATTGTAAGGCTAGGCGTACACTGGTTAGTCAAGACAAGACAAGACGAGATTAGTCACGTTTAGTCACAATAATTCACATAGTTGCTTATGAAGCAGTACACACCGATGCAATGACTAATCAGTGTGTGTTGCTTCATAAGCAACTATGTAAAGTACTGTGACTAAACGTGACTAATCTCGTCTTGTCTTGTCTTGACTAACCGGTGTACGCCTAGCCTAATTGTCCTTTCTAGGTTCCGTTATGACTCATATATAAATATATTGAGTTGGAATGGTGATGAATGTTAGATGTTGTATTTGTTTTATAAAATTAATGATTTGATTTGTTCGAATAGAATACAACGCTAATCTAATTTTAAAGAAATGTCCAATCTTAAGAGTGATTGGAGGTCAAATTGATTTTGTCTATAAAACTAGGCAAGGGAATTTGCAAAAATGAAAAAGTGCTGATTTACGGAATAAAAGCTTCAAGTTTGAAAGAGGGGTGTTTCTTGATAGAAATATTGAAAAAAGGAATCTAGAAAAGTTACTTAAACATCTCAAATAGTAATAAATCACACTTAGGCTAGGCGTACACCGGTTAGTCAAGACAAGACAAGACGAGATTAGTCACGTTTAGTCACAGTACTTCACATAGTTGCTTATGAAGCAACACACACCAATTAGTCATTGCATCTGTGTGTGCTGCTTCATAAGCAACTATGTGAATTACTGTGACTAAACGTGACTAATCTTGTCTTGTCTTGACTAACCGGTGTACGCCTAGCCTTACCGTGATAATTTTTGATGGCTGAAACTGGGGATTATTGATGTAAGGTTTCAGTTTATTGATAAGTGATTCCGACATATTCTCTTTGTCATAGTTCATGAGCGAATTTAGAAAAGCTCCAGGATCGTTCAGCATATTCCTTCCCGGCTCCCAATAGTCCAGGATCTTCTGTCCAGGAATCGGGCCAGATAGCTGTAGAAATTAGAGATTAGAAATTGGAAATTAGAAATTAATAATCGAAAGTTAGAAATAAGAAATTAGAAAGTAGAAAATAGAAATTAAAAATTGAAAATTAGAAATTACTATTATAAATCAGAAATTATTTTATGAAAGCACTTCATAAACAAAAATGTTGTATTGGTTATTATTTATCCTACTTCCATAATTCCATTATTACTTAGGCCGGATTTCACCAAACCACGCTAACGATTCGTTTCATTAACTATTCGTTTTTGCAAGACTGAATTTTGGCGCTGTATTTGAATTCAGAGCCAAATTTATGTTAAATTCAATTTTCATGAAGAGTTGAAAGTTTATGGTATCTTTTGCGGTATAAATCAAAACTGTTGTGAGAATATGATCAATATTTACGGTAAAATACAACATTTTTGCTAGATTTTTCTTTCTGCTTCTCCCCAGAAGATAATATATAAGGTTATGTTCGTAACTACATTTCATTAACTATCAGCTGGTCCTTAATGGCTTGGTTTCACGATTCTAGTAGATGTTCAGATTACTGGGGGCAGGTTGGAACATATGATGATCTTCTCTATACAAACAAATAGGGCAATGCATACTGACTGGTGACAAAATTTGATTACACCACACGCCGTAACAGATGGAAGACTAACGGTCTGTTAAAAAATTAACTGCCCAATTTTGGCCAGTTACTTCTGAAACAGTTCGTTAATGGTAATATGGCGGAGTTTTGTTTACTGATGAATCGAAACTTGTCTGTTGAATATTATGTTGATATTAGATCATTAGCGGTTTCTACTATTATGTTAATAAATAAGAAAACACAATACACTTTTGTGTTTATTAAAGTGGAGTTTGACAATTTCAAAAAGTGTTTTCTATTAAGGAAAGATTCCAAAACAACAAAATCAATTTGTCTACAAATTTTATGATTAGGTAATTTTGTTATATTGTATTAGAGTTTTTAGAGTTAATATGGAAATGCAAAATCAAAAACTATACAATAATTCTTATTATTTGAATTTGTTAGGCTGATTTTTATTTTCAATTGAACACAACACTAATCACTCTTCAACATAAACACTGATGTATTCTCTAGGATATATTTTATTGGTCACATGTGATCCCATATTCTCATGCTTCTGTGATTGGCTATTGCAATGGAGTTACGAACATAGCCTTGTAGGTAGGGAGAAGCAGAAAGGTGTAGGCCTATACGATTATGTCGGCCTTTATCCCAATAATGAGTAAACCCACTTCTCCCCAAACCAATCTTAAAACCCCAAAATGCTGTATTTTACCGTGAATATTAACCATATTTTCCAACAGTTTTGATTTATACCGCAAAAGATACCATAAACTTTCAAAACTCGAGACTCAAATTTGAATGGCGTCATCCGCTTTTAACATTGGGAACATTGGGATCTTCAGTTCTCTTTTAATAATAGCTCCATGGTCAGTTATCTTCTAACGAAGCGTTTAGTTGTTGGTGAAATCGGGCCTTACTTACTTATTTATTGAGTGATGTAGACATACTAAATGAAAGGTTTATTAATTTAAATTTAAATTATTGCAACACTATCTTATTATCGCTGTTCTATTCGCAGCCCTAGACGGTCGTGTAGTTAGCCTCCCCCTGTTCCCCGGTCCCAGCTCTATTCTGGGTTGCAATTCTCACACGCAGACTAAAATCTGATTGAAAGTGTACTATTCTCGAAAAAACATTCGCCTGGCTGGATCATGATCCAGGTTTGGCTGATCCGGGATCACATTCGTGTTTATGGTAATGGTGCAACGCGACTAATAACTTGATCTAGGATCAGCTTGAACCCATATCTGGTGATCCCGTGATTTGATCTTGGTTGGTGCAACCCAGGATTAGGAAACCTGATTACTCCAAAATTGTTTTTCAGTTTTCCCAAAAATGGAGAAAATGACTCAAACCCTGTTACTCTAGTACTTCAGACTTAAAGGTCAAGCATTTATTCACTATAATAAAGATAAAAAAAATTGTAGAAAAGTATAGTAAGATAGGAAACGTAATTTCAAAAAGTGGCCGAGAATTGGCTTTCAATTTTCTAAAAATGAAAAAATGACATGAACCCCGTTTCATTAGCACTTTGAGAATAAAGGTCAAGCACTGTACTGTGCACTCACTTCACTTAGAAAAAACAACTGAATGGCTGATAGCCTATAAACCACATTGCATTGCCAACTAAGAAATATTGCCAACCTAATATCTTTATATCCAGATATCCAGACCTGCTGAAAAACCTTCTACGGTTTAGCGGGACCATTCTTTTGTAATGTCTTTTTGTAAATAAAATGATAAAATGATTGATATAGACTAAAAATATCGATATATATATCATATAATATATGAGGCTTTCAACTACTACACACAGCACTTTTGTATTGTACAAAGTGGGAAATGAAGCTATCTATATAATTATAGAATCTATCTATACAGCGTTTACGAGTCACTTGACTGGAACGATCAAAATGTGAAAAAAGAGAGGGGGTAAAAAGGTTGGAAAAGCTGCAAGAAGATATAATAAGTGAAAATGGGGTTACGGCCTCTGCAGACCACAGGAAGGGAGTAATCTACTTACCCGCCTCGGTTTTATGTCCATGATGATACTTATTACTTCAATAACTAGGACAACTCCAGCGGGAGGCCTTTTCATGGCTTTCACTTCGGTTACATCGTTACGGTTGAGCGATTTAAGGCTATCCTCAGCCGCCCGCAACATTGGCATGGCTTGTTCTATTTGGAAGAAAGTGAATGTAATTAAATATATAGGAAGAATAGATATAGGAAGATATATCTCGTGGATGTAGGAAGAATAGTTGTCATCTAAATAAAATAGTCTTCATAGTAGCCTCAAGAGCAGACGTTTCACTCACCATCACCCCTCTCATTACCTTGTGCAATCTCATGTGGGTATCAAACTCACAAAAAAACAAACGAATAAAAATAATAAATAAATATACAGTATTTTAATATAATATAGACTTGTAATTAAAATAGAATACAGGGTGGGTGAAAAGTATGGAAACGGGTAAGTGTTATACAGAGTGTTTCAGAAGTAGTGTCGAACATTTCAGGGTATTGTTCCTGGATCATAGGAGACTACAAATGTCGTATTTGAAGTGTCCAAAACTCAGTGTTGATCCTTATAGCTGCGATTTTGTTTTTTTCACTTAGGAATTTCTATCTCAAGAACGAAATGTTGTATTGATCTGAAATTTGGCATGAATATTTATGCTATAAAGAGTCAACTTTAAAAATGAAATAGAAAAATTTCGATGTAAATTTTCAAAAAAGCGGCAATTTTTTATGGCAAATTTCAAGAAAACCGTTTGCGTTAAAGAGAATTTACAAGAGACAAAGAAGTTAGCAAATTTTCTTCCAATCGGTGTGTGCTGCTTCATAAGCAACTATGTGAAGTACTGTGACTAAACGTGACTAATCTCGTCTTGTCTTGTCTTGACTAACCGGTGTACGCCTAGCCTAATATTTTCTTACCTAGATCGGCAGCAGCATCATCAGCAATCGCCTGGGCGTCACTTGCAATTTTCAGAGCATCAGCTTCCTGTACTTCAACCATTGCTTTTGTTTCTTCCGCTACAGCCTACGCAAAAGCGAAACAAACCATGAAAACAATGACTAGGTAGTTTTGTAAATACAAAATTGAAGTTTGTCAAATTCAAAGATTCTATCATTCAGTGGTTCTCAAGTGTTTCCACAACCATATTAAAATAATTTTTATCAGCACAATATTGGTTATTTTTACACTAGTTTTTAGGTTGAGGTGGGTTTTCGTTACTGCGACCGAGTGCCGCAGCGGAGCTGCTATACTATTCATAGTGGGGATTTTTCATCAATTGCATCTGGCAACGCTGGGTCGGGCTCAGCTGCGGCACTCGGTCGCAGTAACGAAAACCCACCTTATGATGTATTGTTTCTCTCTCATACTTATAATGTTATCTCTCTCACTCATGAAAGGATCAAATGTAGTAGGACGGTTTCTCCTGTGTTTGTATAATTATGATTGTTTTACACATAAGATTCTATTTAGCTTTCCTGCTCAGGCTTATGCCTTTTTTCCTGATTTTGTTTAAAATGTTAGTAAGTAAGATTTAATTTATTTTGTATTTTGTATTGTGGCAAAAAGGAAATAAATTTGAATTTGATTTGATTTGATGATTTATTTATATAACGTACGAATTTAACCCGTGCAGCGCAAAGCGCCGCTTGCTTGCTCAGTACTGTATCGTTTGGGAATACAGTATCATTGAAACAGACTTGTATCAGGTTCCTCTAGATTTCATATCAAATCGCAAAGTGGTGGAAGCACAGTAGAAAGGAATACGCCAAATGTTTTTTGATTTAATAGATTGTGACAAAAAGGAAATTGATTTTAATTTGAAAGATAACCACGTAACTTCAGGTGATCACTGATTGTTGCAGATTTCTCGCTTTAGCGCTAGTTTCTACAGGTTCCTATTCGTAGATCGAATAATCTTGTGATACATGTATCATAAATTCAATGAGATGCCTACCGTATCAGCCTCAATCTGCTTTAGCATGTCTTCAGCAGCTACTTGGGCTGCTTCGAGTTTCGGTTTCATTTCAGCCAACTCTTTCTGCAGAACCTGAACCTCTTGAGCTGTGCTCAGCAGTTTGTCCAAACCTGTTTTTGTCACAAAGAACAAAAATATAATAATTATCAAATTATGTTATACCCCAGCCATAGACTAACTAAGTATGGATGGATACCATAGACTAACTAATATGGATCTCTGATTATACAGAGTGATTCAAAAAGAATACCACAACTTGAAAAATTTGTAAATTATGAAAGAAAAATCATAGTACCTTCTGTTATACATCATTACAAAGCGTATTTAAAGAGGTTTTTTTTCACTTACAAACAAGTTTAGAGATGTTGAAAATAACACACTCCAGACACTCGAGCAATATCAACCCTAAACATCCCTCAAACTCGTTCCACACACTCTGTACCATACCAGGCGTAACAGTTATGTAAACTGGTGTTATCCCTTGTTTCAAATCATAAATGGTGGATGGATATTGATGATTTGAAACAAGAAATAACAGCAGCTTACCAAACTGTTACGCCTGATATGTTACAGAGAGTGTGGAACGAGTTTGAGTACGTATCGGGTTGATATTAGTCGAGTATCTGGAGGCCAAGAAAGCCAATCAGAATCAACCGCCGTTAAATAATGATGTAGTTTTACTGAGCACAATACTACTGTTGTTCACTAAAATGTTGTTCACTGTGAAATAATAATAATATTATCACAAGTAATTAAAATAATATTACCACAAGCATTAACACAACATTATTACGAATTACAAGTAATTATTACTGTAATAATAATTGAAATAGACACTCTCTCTTTATTGGATCTTGAAGATCCAATAAAGCATCAGATACAAAATTGATACTGTGACTGGACTAATAATCTTCAATATTGTTACTCCAGTGAATAATAATGAATAATGAATCTTATTTCCATTTATGAAAATAGGTGATAAGCTGTAGTTATAGATAAGTTATAGATGTAGGTATAGAATAAGGTAGATGTAGGTAATAGATAAGTAGGCTACTCGATAATATAGACGTAAACTTGAAATATATTGAGTAGCCAATTTTAAACTTTTCTTACATATAAAAGATTCACAATTGTACATAGTAGTATGTTGGGAGAGCGTTTTAATTCTTAAACTACCGTTATTTCAATTCCTAGGCTGTTATAAGTAGGCTACTCGATAATATAGACGTAAACCCGAAATATATTGAATAGACAATTTTAAACTGTTCATATAAAAGATTCATCCTTGTAAATAGAAGTATGTTGGGAGAGCGTTTTAATTCTTAAACTATTTCAATTCCTAAAGTAGTTGTTACGTTGAGGTCAAGACTATGAGGAATACAATATCTATATATTGAGGAATATATATGAGGTCAGTCTATGTTGACTTTTTCCTACATACAACTTTCTATTCATGATACTGTCTTTAAAGGGAGGTCTCGACGTGTAACGTGGGTAGCCTACCCGTCCCCTTCAAGCTGCTAATGTCTTCAATGCTCAGCATAGTACAATATTTTTTAATTTGGCGGATGGCGAATGACTTTAATTTAACGTTTCTAAGGTAACGTGTGATGATATGTCGATTTTTTCACATAAATACTGTATATAACAAGAAAAAAACATTTTTAAAAAGAAATCAACAAAATATCACCCGTTACAATGAAAATGTTGAATGAAAGTGAACCATCCGCCAAATTAAAAAAATACTACTATAGTTATTTACTGTTTTGTGCTGTATGCAGTCTACTGAAAGTTATGTACTTTACATTTTGCACTGTATAATGTTAGGTACCGTAATTGAAAATTTTAATATAGTAATTATTTATTTATTTAGTCAGCAATGTATAATTAATAAAATGTTAAGGAGTCATCCGTACTAATGACTGCAGTGTTATTATACATGCTCTGTAGTACAGGTGATATTTCGTTACGGTTTCGTACCCCTGGAATGTTAAAATAATGATTAATTATTGGCATTGATACTAATTAGTTCCCAAAAAGGCCTATTTTTTCCTTTCATTGACTGGGCTATTACGGTTTCGTACCCCTGGAATGTTAAAATAATGATTAATTATTGGCATTGATGTAATACATCTATCTACTCTACTCTATACATAATTCTAAAGTGAGAATCATCAAAAACATACCAGCTTGAAGACGTTTGATACCCTGTTGTAGTTCTTCTTTTTTCTTTGTCATCATTGATCCATAGGAAGACAGCAACTCCAAATAGGAGGTTGGTGTTACGTAGTTATGTCTTGAAAGCTCCTGGAAACAATACCTTAATTATATTATATTCATAGTCCAATATCTGAAAATATTGGTATGATGTTATACTGCCTGAATAACAATCTGGAAGATGACACTGAAAAATAAGAGTAAGGCTAGGCGTACACCGGTTAGTCAAGACAAGACAAGACGAGATTAGTCACGTTTAGTCACAGTACTTCACATAGTTGCTTATGAAGCAACACACAACGGCTAGTCATTGCATCGATGTGTGCTGCTTCATAAGCAACTATGTGAATTACTGTGACTAAACGTGACTAATCTCGTCTTGTCTTGTCTTGACTAACCGGTGTACGCCTAGCCTTATGAGCTTAATAATAATCATTTACTAATGATCCAATGATAAATAAAATTTGCGTTTGGAATCAATTTAAGTTTGGAAATATGGAAGGAATAGAAGACGCAATTATGAGCGGTATTTATACAATTAGCAAAGCGACAATACTTCGAATGCATTGTAGATGTTTTTAAGCCCTTTCCTTTCCTATGTTGAATGACCAGTTTTTTTGCACACAAATCCACCGTGAGCGCTTGGGTCAATTTAGATATCTTCACCAACTATAGCAGGATTCTTTTCACTTGTCTGAAATCAGCTCTTTCGGTAATAATTAAACAGTGATTACGACACAATAATCAAAAGGCTTAAAAGTCTTAAAGACCTTTTAAGTCTTTAAAAAACCTTTTTAAAGAAGACCTTTCAAAGAATAAATTTTTTCAATAATCTGCGTTTATCTGAGATTCAGCATTTGTAGGTTAAGTATTGTGATATTGCTCGTCGAAACATATGTTTTCTGACAATTTAAAAGAATCCTGCTATACGTGCACACATCGAATGGAAGAAAGGAAAATTCATTGTAAATCAGAGGAAAACATAATTGAACAAAAACATAAAATACCTAATACTTGAACGAAAAATTATGTATTCAATACTACTTTTAATACTGTGTTAGTAATAATAAGTAGAAATCAAGGAGAATGTGATGAAAGTCAATGATTAGTAATCATTTGAATTACTCGTTTAATGCAGCTTCCATGAAGGCAATCATCAAGGCTTCCATGAAGGCTTCATGAATCGTTCAACTGAACGATGCCAGAACTCATCATCATACACTCGAGCACGAGAATCAATATTTCTGAGTAATATTAAAGCTGAAGTGTTAACTTTAAACTTATAGCACGTTTCCAATCTATCGAAAGTACAGATTACATTAATAGCATTCCATTATACTCAATTGTTCTTGGAATGCTCTCAGTGATTCAACATGAAGGGTCTCCCGATTCAAATCCGAATAGAGTTTAAAGCTCTCGCTCTCTTTCTCTCTCTCCAAGCTCCGCCGTTTCATGTAGATACAGAACTATCATAATACCGTTAGCATATCGAATCTCATATCTGTTAATCCATACCATCAAATAAATTTTCATAGTCTATTTTTTCTTCAGTCAAATCGAATATTGAATATATTTATGGTGTTCCTTTAGTATGACGGATGGCGAATTTTGCTCGATTTATACAGTATATACAGAAATTCAGTTGAGTGGAAGTTGCTCGCGGTCCGCCAAACTGAATAGATGTACCTGGATATTATCATTTTATTAGTGAGCTCTAAATTAAATTTACCAGTATAAATAAAATTTTATTTAATAAGCTCCCTTAAATTATCTTTTGTACTTAATGGATACTGTAATTACTTTTATCCTAAATGACGTTCATTGTATATTATCATTTTATTGTAAGCTCCCTTAACTTATCTTTTCTACTTAATTAATACTGTAATTACTTTCATTACACCAAAGGACGTTCAATGAAATAACTACTGTATCTTGATATAGAATTTAAGCTGACATTATGTTGTATTCTACATGAATAAAGTAAATAATCTAATCTAATCTAATCTCTTTCTTTGGGCCGGCTGCGCCCTAACTTCGCCCTCCCAGTTAACAAATAAAGGCAGCTATTCTATTCTATTCTTTCTCTCTCTCTCTCGCTCTCTGTTAAGTGAATAATCTATAATGTCTCTGCTCAAAGGACTTGTTTTAGAGGATTCCAATAAATATTGGAAATGAAGGATTTCATGAAGGGGTTTAGAGATCAAGATTTGAACATGAAACATTTCCATGAATGATTTCAACATGGAGGGCTTTGATGATCGATGATTCCATTCATATAAAGCCCGGTCCAGACGCTACGACTTGTTGTCCAACTTAAGTCGTACAACAAGTCGTTGCAACTAGTTGGAAGCAAAGTTGGATTAGTTGCATCGCGTCTACACGTTACGACTTATTCCAAGTTTCCATAAGCTGATACATCTTTTGTGGTACGACTTAAGTTGGACCAACTCTTAATTTTGCCATCTACACGCTACGACTTGTTGTACAACTCAAGTTCTAGGACTTAAGTCTGGTTTTCATTAGTAGAGTTAGTGGTAGAGTTCCCTGGGCAAGTACTAACTATCTTGTGAACTCTCCCAATGAAAACGTTCAAAGTAGAGTAGAGTCATGGTAGAGTACTTGTTTTTAGTACTGATCAGGAGTGACCTGAAAACTCTGACACCAGACCTGAGCCAGCCAGGTTACACGGAATTATTATTACTTGTTTTTAGTAGAGTAGAGTGGGATAGTACTCTACCACTTGCCTTCCCCCACCACCGCTTCTCACTCTACTCTACCACCACTATTCTAATGAAAACAGTCTCGAGCTAGTAGAGTTCCGTATCGACATTTTAAGGTTAGATCTGTTCACTAGACAACACACTTTACCTACTATTCTCAATTGTAGTGAAAACAGTCACTCGACCAAGTAAGTAGAGTAGAGTTAGCTCGGTAGAGTTAAGCCTGGTTTTCATTAGTAGAGTTAGTGGTCGAGTAACTGGCATACTAACTCTACCGAGCTAACTCTACTCTACTTACTTGGTCGAGTAACTGTTTTCACTACAATTGTGAATAGTAGGTAAATTGTGTTGTCTAGTGAACAGATCTAACCTTAAAATGACTCTACTCTACTAGCTCTACTCTACTAACAGACTCTACTCTACTAGCTCGAGACTGTTTTCATTAAAATAGTGGTGTTAGAGTAGAGTGAGAAGCGGTGGTGGGGGAAGGCTAGTGGTAAAGTACTATCCCACGGTGCTATCCCACTCTACTCTACTAAAAACAAGTAATCCACTATGAACGTTTTCATTGGGAGAGTTCACAAGATAGTTAGTACTTGCCCAGGGAACTCTTCCACTAACTCTACTAATGAAAACCAGGCTGTTAAGTCACGTCAGAGACCCTGAACTGATCAGGAGTGACCTGAAAACTCTGACACCAGACCTGAGCCAGCCAGGTTACACGGAATTATTATTATTATTATTAAC
Organism: Laodelphax striatellus; assembly: GCA_017141395.1. Taxonomy (NCBI): domain Eukaryota; kingdom Metazoa; phylum Arthropoda; class Insecta; order Hemiptera; family Delphacidae; genus Laodelphax; species Laodelphax striatellus. The sequence continues at coordinate 5,293,730 of CM029541.1, read as the reverse complement.
GCTAAACAGTACGCAAAAAGTTGTAATTTCAGCCCGATAGATAGCAGCACAAGTTGTACTTGTACAACAAGTCGTAGCGTCTAGACCGGGCTTTAATTACATGCAACAATAAATGTGATAATTGAGGTAGGAGAGGGGAGTTTTACCTGTAGATAGAGAGTGCTAGCTTCTACGACGCTCTGGTGCATGTAACGGAACGTTATAACAATGCCATCTTGAATCTCAGGACTCACGTCAAGCTCCGGCATCTCATCCAAGAATTGTAACGCAACACTCTGTGAACCGGCAAATTGAAATAGAGAGAAGAACTTTATTATAAGAAACAATAATAATTATGTATCTCTATAATGTATAATTCATCAGATAGGTAGATAGATAGAGAGATAGATAGATAGATAGATAGATAGATAGATAGATAGATAGATAGATAGATAGATGAATAGATAGATAGATAGATAGATAGATAGATAGATAGATAGATAGATAGATAGATAGATAGATAGATAGATAGATAGATAGATAGATAGATAGATAGATGAATAGATAGATAGATAGATAGATAGATAGATAGATAGATAGATAGATAGATAGATAGATAGATAGATAGATAGATAGATGAATGATAGATAGATAGTTAGATAGATATTTTGTTGCCATCGGTGTCTACGGAGATCAGCAACGTCGAGAAATGATATTACTCTATACTCTCGATAGATCCATTTATATATCTAATGCCATCCGCGAAATTGAATGAATCTTGTTATATGTATCCATATTTATATCTCTTAATAAAAGTACAGTAATATCCTATCTATTATGCTAGTTTTCTTAATGTCTTTCTTGAAATAAGTTTGTTTTTCTATTAGGCTAGACGTACACCGGTTAGTCAAGACAAGACAAGACAAGACGACATTAGTCACGTTTAGATTATTAGAACGACATTAGAACGTTTGATCTTTGATCCATCCCTATCTGTTATTAACAACTGATATCAATAATATCCCTTGGCTAACATTATCTAACTCTCAAGGGAATATTATTTTCCAGTAGTGATTCAATCAAACACAATTTACAATATTGAACAATAATAGCACTTCTTAGTTCATTGGGCTGGAATTGAATATGTATGAAATTATCTCATGCATCCCAATTACCAAGTTTCGAAGCGTTCTGTATACTCAAATCAATCAGCGTAAGTTCCCTATTTGCCTGCGGTGTTTCATCATTGAGAAACTCTCAGTGTAAATTAATATTTTGGTTCTGTCAGAAAGTTGTGATTCTGTCAGAATATTGGAATGCATGGGATGTTATGTTATGTTTCTGAAGGGACGGATTCAAAGATCCAAAGATTGAAAGATCCTCACACGTCAACCGAAGCTTATTGTGTGTCCCTAGTACGTTAGTCGGGCAAACCAATACCTGTACCCTTTACAAGATCCAGGGAATGCATAAGATGGTCGTACTGACAATACTCAGAAACAAAGAGCATGTTTTTGGTTTGTAGCCGATGATAAATTGAATAGACGACAAAATATTGGGCAAGAAGTTTCTTAAAAATTACATGTAACTTACGTCTGGAAATTCAAGTATATCTCGTCGTTCCATATTAAAAGGCCTTAACACAAAATTGGAAAAATAATGAAAACCGGCAATCCACAGTTTACTCCTTAGGCTGCTATTTTCAAAGCTAGGAATGTGTCGATGGTCTCAAATTGAGTTAAATATTGCTAGAGCTGTTTCAGTACCATAAAATTTCATCACTTATCAAACTTTTAAAATTGAAGTTTAAAATGAGTGAAATTTTCTCCATGTTCATTGCCTTATACTGTCATTTTAAACTTGAAAAATTGATTTTTCAAGGTTGTACAACAATTCTAAAGATCTTTCCAAAAATTTGCTACCATTTTCATTATTATCGGTTGGAGAAAAGCGTCTGAAAGAGAAAACTCGTTTTGACCCCTTTTTACCCGTGATTGATGATTGATGATTGTTGATTGATGATTGATGATTGATGATTGATGATTGTGATTGCTGAGTGAAGATTTATGATTGATGATTGGTGATTATGATTGCTGAGTAAAGATTTATGATTGATGATCGATGATTGATGACTATTCATTATTACCTGTAATGCAGATTGCGGCCACGCGCTGAACCAATCAATGGTGCAACAGTTGACCAATTCTGGAAACTGTCGCAGTCGTGCTCGGAAAACCTCTCCAATGGGACTGGAAAATGAAGAAAATTATAGTTTCCTATCTTTTAATCAACAATCGCATCAATGTGCAATGGAAACATTTTTCCCTTATATATGAATAAATAAATTACCGTATTTATTTCCTGAAGGGAATACAAATTTCCAAACATTTACAGTCTACATTCATCCAATTATTTTTTCAGTAATGTACAAATAATGGTAATGTTGGAAGATCCAACAGCGAGCCAATTATTAATTAATTGATAATTATTATTAATTAACAGGGTAATTTTTATCTCAAATGTGTTATAAATTTGGAATACAAATTTCCAAACATTAACAGTTTACATTCATCCAATTATCAATAATAATTTCAAATCATGAGAATGACAATTTGACTGGAGTAACCTGACCAAGGCTAGGCGTACACCGGTTAGTCAAGACAAGACAAGACAAGATTAGTCACGTTTAGTCACAGTACTTTACATAGTTGCTTATGAAGCAACACACACCGATTAGTCATTGCATGTGTGTGTGCTGCTTCATAAGCAGCTATGTGAATTTTTGTGACTAAACGTGACTAATGTCGTCTTGTCTTGTCTTGACTAACCGGTGTACGCCTAGCCTAAAGTATGTCTTCATACTTTTCAACCACAAAATTCGGTGGACTTCATTATTAAAACCAAATCACTGTGATAAACAAGAACCTAATTATTCAACTACGAATTTGTTAGACTCAATATAGTCACAGAGAACAGATTAGATACTAGAGAGTATCGCTTCTCTATGATATAATGCCGATTCACGGTGTTAAAGTTGAATTAAAAGCTCCGGAACCCCTCCAGTAATTACTTGAACTTAAATGAGAATTCCAATAGAGTCGATCCGAGTAATTAATGATCTACTTCGAGCACAAAGCTTTACTGTGAAGTAGAGGCGTGTCATTTATAACAGAAACTATTCCCATTAAACATCCGAAGAGCTTCTTCAAATTCTGCAAGCATCTTGATATAAGAACGTCAACTTGAAGTGAGTGAGTTACAAGTTACACTTTGTTACGACAGTGATGGATGCATCCTTTAGACGCAGCAGGTGTTCATTTATGTAAATATTTGACATGTATTTCAACAATGTGACATGGAATGTCAGATTAAGATGTTTACTGTCATGAGAATAACACTGAAACGAGTTTACCCCGTGCAGCGCAAAGCGCCGCTTGCTAGCTCGGTACTGTATCGTTTGGGAAAACAGTATCATTACAACAGACGTGTATCAATGTGAGTTTCCTCTAGATTACACATCAAATCTCGCGAAGCATAGTAGAAAGGAATGCGCCAAAAGTTTTTAAATATAATGGATAGTAGAGAATTATACTAGTAAGCCTTCGAACTATGGCGATTCGAAATATTCTACGTTTGGATCACTTCTAAGTTCAAACATTTTTGCAGATCTGCATTTATAAGCTGTATAGAATTATTATTACAAGAAATTCCAAGAGTTCAAAGAGTATCATTTCAGAATGAAATGAGTTTGATTTTTAATAATTTTTTGATCAAACATGAAGAAGGTTGGTGGGAATTGCTCTAGTGAAAATCAAATGATCTTAAAACAATATGTCACGAAAATGTGAGAAAGGAGTTTTTGTGTAATTACTTTTCTATTTTTTGTTTTTTTGTTTACACAGCGACTCGGATAAAAAATGTGTTTTCAAATGATGACATTACAGTGGAGTTACTTCAAGTCACAATTACTTCATTAAAACTGTCAAGTTACTTTATTAGTGAGTCTAATCGGACTTCAATATCGAATAATACTATTGTTTCAACAGTAGAATTCACGACATGCAGTCAAATTTTACTGTAAATAGTGTTAACTTTGCAGTTCGTTATGGATCCAAAAATTCAGAAATCGAATAATAATTACACCCGTACATCAATAAAAAATCTAGAGCTAAAAACTATGTTTTGGAGCGTAGAGTAAGCAACCCCTCATTTTCAACTGCGAGAGAATTGGATCGAGCTTCTAAAACTATGAAACATTATCTTTTTAAAATCGGCAACACCGCTGTGGAATGAGTTAATACTTACTTCATCCTGGTTCATCATACAGGTAGGAAAAATGAATAAATAATTAAGAATTCAAACAAAAATGTAATTAGCTCTAATCCTACTATAATATTGTTTTTTGTACAAGGTTGAAGAGTTTCTCATTTTATATTCTTGGTTTTTCTGCTAAATAAACACAATTGAGATTTACATAAAAAATCAATTTGAAATTTTGGATGAATGTTTACCTCATAGTTATGACACAGTGCAGATTGGAGCGAACCAATTTCAAGTAGCATGCGTAAAGATTGGATCGTGTAGTTGGCAAGCCTGCTTCCGTGACAGCACCCTGCATTGCCTGATAGATTTTGTCCAGTTCGTCAGCTTGATAAATGTTGGGCACATCGCCAGAATTCAATATGCTATTCAAATCTTCCAGAAAGCTCTCTGATTTTATCTAAATCGATAGAAGAAATTTTTAAACGAAAAATGATTTTTTCTTAATAACAATATACATATTTTCATAGTAAAAATATACAAGTTTTAGGTAATACATTTTCATACCGATGACATAAGTAGAATCATTTGCCATCAGTGAGTAGAAACAAAATGGTACAACTTGTAAAAGAGCATAATATCTTGAAACAGTGAAATATTTTAAGATTGATTATTATTTATTACACATTATTTATTTGACATAATTTCATTACATTTTTTGTTTTACATCATCACATTACACATTACATCTATCAAATTATTTTATTACATTTTTTAGCTTGAGATGAAAAATAGAGAGAATGGATTTTAGTATTGACTAAGTGGTTCATGAGCTCACGTTGTGAAAAGTCTTAAACGGGTGGCCATCGTAGCATCGACAAACGTTAGCCTCGATACTATGTACTAAGGGCTCTCTATGCTGCAAACCCACTAACCTGTCGAGACAAACGTTTGTCGATGCTACGGTAGCTACCCGTTTTAGTCTAGGACTAAGCTAAATCCCGAGCTCATGAACTGGCCCTAAGCGTTACGAGAGAGATTGATTTTTTATCGCACTGGAAGCAACGCGAGAGTTAGAAGAGACTAGATTTTTTATTGCACTGGAAGCTATTGAAGCTAAAATAAAAGAGTTAATAGAGAATGAGTTTCCTCAACTGAACTAGAAGCATGAAAGGGAAGCATTTTTGCAACAGCACTGAAAGCTTTAACAGAATTTAATAGAGAATGGATTTCCCCAAATGAACTAGGAGCATTAAAAGAGCATTGAAGGATGACTTTTTTCACCTGTGTATCAGCAAACAAGAACACAGACTCTCTGTTATGGAGACCAGCTTTGAGCATAAGCTGCTTTAATGCAGTAGTTAAAAGTGTTTATGAGATAGATAGAAAAAATGAGTGAAAAAATTATGACCAAGCTGCTAGTCGCGTTAAGCTCTGTCTACCTGCAAAAGATGATAAGGTATTCGTATTGTGACAAAAAATTAGTGTTAATGCAGTAGTTAGAAGTGTTTATGAGATGGATAGAAAAAATGAGTGACTGAATGAGTGAAAAAAATTATGATAAAAAAATGAGTGTTGGTGCAGTGGTTTAGAGTGTGTATGAGACGGTTGGAAAGAGATAGGATGAGTCTGCAAAGTTGAATAGATTAGTAGAAATGAGGCGAAAAATTGTATGGGTTTGTATTGGTGGGACACTCTGCATAAATAAATAGGAGCAGAAGCATATGAACACAGGTAAATGCTGTTTGCAACAATCATTCATACAGAAATGTTTTCAAGCGCTGAATTTATTGTTATCGATTAAGTAAGAGTGAGCTGTAGAGGGAAACTCTATAAACTCTCTCTGTTAGTGTTTTATGAGCTTGTTTAGTGTTTTACCTTGGGAGTTGTGAATAATTCCAATGTTTTCGAGTTCTGGATCACTGACAACAATTTATGGATCTCTCCATTGAATTCACTCTAGTAGTGGGTCAAAGCACAGATAACAGACTTAGTAAGTATTGCTTATCTATGGTCAAAGTCTGCAACCTTGTGTGTGATCCGTGGCGAAGCGTGGTATACTTATTTGGTCATCGCCGGGTATATTTCCAAGAGGCGATGACCAAATAAGTATACCACGCTTCGCCACTATGTGTGATCAATAATGTCTATAGTTTATAGCATAAAAAAACTTATTTTCTTAATTTTAGTTATTTTTTGCTATTGTATTGTGTATCATCTGTCTAAGTTTATTTATTTTTATTTATTATTTTTTTCTCATGCCCCACACAGGTTTCCTCGGGGATTTCATTTGTTTTTATTATGGTATTATTGTATAATACTATCTCATATCATCAATTTTAAGCAATGGTTTCAATATGTTCAAAATTTATGTTTTTTTATATGTAATGTACTCTGTTTCTGTTTCTCAATTCTCAGTTTCTCAATAAGTTTTATTTCATTTGCAATGTTTAATTGAATGAAACACATATTCCTGTTTCTCCGATATATCTATCTTAGCCTAACTGGAAACATGATCACACATCAACTTTCTATAACGTGAGAATAAATTCTATCTTAATTATTAATCCTTGTAACTTTAATTCTAATGACTTTAGAAACTGCTTGGTTCCTAATTGAAGCATTTCAAATTCGATAACATTCACAGGAATGATCTTATTGAAGCCTTACCCGATCCAGCCATTCCTAGAAGCAGGCCGTTGCCCAAGGGTTGTCTTATGATCCTTGAAATTCTGCAGACATGAGTGATGGCATCTAGGAAAAGCACCAGTTTCATAGGAGCACGTGATTGGCTATTGTAATCATCCAGGAATTCGTCCAGTTCTGTTGAGAGCTGCAGACAAAAAATTGAGTTTAACAGTAAAAATGAGAAGTGGAAAAACAAAATGGCGACTAGGGGGGAAACAAAGCATTTTAGGACCCATGTTTACTGGAAATGTCTTCTTAATTTCATTGAAAATTCAGTAAAAATAAGAAGTGAAAAAACAAAATGGCGACTAGGGGGGAAACAAAGCATTTTTGGACCAATGTTTACTGGAAATTACTAATTCTTAAGGGCCCTTATAACCTTTGGAAAAAGCATGAAAACAGGCACTTCGTAGTTTACTCCTTAGGTCGCTATTTTTAAAGCTAGAAATGTGTGGATGGTCTCAAATTGAAGATAAACATTGCTAGAATGGTTGCTGTACCTTATAATTTTATTATCACTCATCAATTTTTTTAATTGATGGTTAAAATGAGTGAAATTTACTTCATGTTCATCGACTTATACTGCCATTTTAAAGATAGAAAATCGAATTTTTAAGGTTATACACACATTCTACAGATCTTTCTGAACAATTTGGTACCATTTTCATACTTATCGGTTGGTAAATAGCGTCCGAAGGAGTAAACTCGTTTTGACCCCCCTTCACCCGCGCAAGCAAAAATCATCTCGATTTTATAAATTCAGTCAAAGGTATTAAGGGGCCTTCATTCCAATATCAGAGAACGGTTCACGAAGTTTGTCTATTTTAGTTAGTTCTATTTTAGAAACACCCTATATATCCTCTTATATCTCACTATCTACTGGAACTTCTTTCAATTTTCACAATAGTACTCGCATTTATTTTTTAAACATACGCACTGTGCTCCAGATCTATCTACCCTATCCAGAGGATTCTTGTAAAGTTAATTTGAGCTCTATGGTTGAATAATTCAAGATGGTGTGTTACAAATTGCCAACCTTCTGGTTGAAGGCGTTCCTTTGCAAGAATCAATTACCATTAAATTCTACCACATGGGACAATTTCAACTAGTTCTATTATAGATTGAGTTGAGCTTCAACGTGTACAAAACTTCGAAACTTGCCCGTGCTATAAATTAGGTAATTGGATATTGGTGCTTTGTCGAACATTTGACAAACTTTCGAGTTGCTGGAAATTGGCAAGTGTAGGCGCTTGTGTGTGTCTTTGTAGGTGGATTGATAAGTAGTGGTAGTAGTAGAGAGAGAGAGAGAGAGAAAGAGAGTGAGTGTGTGAGAGAGAGAGTGAGAGAGCGAGAAAGATAGAGATTTATCACTTTATTCATGTAGATTACAACGTCAGCTTAAATTCTAGACTTTATAGTTTAGCAATGAATCTCGTCAAAAATAAAAGTATCATAATATTACAATCTTCAATAATTCACTTGATAAAGCACATACTATTGAAGCTAATCAAATGATATGAATGAGAGCTTTACTTCTAGATAATTTCGTACAAATATTTTATTTATCAAATATAATTATATGGCTTAGGTTGTAAAGCATGGTTGTGTAGTGAACTTCATTGAAACTTTTTTTTTTGAAGGTGATGCCCACATGAGCTCTAGGCTTGTGCGTGGGTAATGAGAGAGGTGATGATGAGAGATGACGACTGTTTTTAGGCAGTCGGGAACGACGGCTTTTCGTCTCCTTCGAAAGACGGGAGTGGCCGTTTCTGTCAAAATCCGTTCCGGCAACTGTATTCGATCTTGGAAACTTTGGATTATCAGACAGGCGCTTATCGCCCTCGGCTACGGACAACTCCAAAAGCAATCAAATAACTGAAAGCAATTACTCTATTCCATTCAATAAACAGAGCAGAAGAGAACTATGGAACCTCACTAATATACTCTATAGCTGTATTAAACAATATAAGTTAGATATGAGATTCAATACGCTAACAGTAAAGTGATCGTCCTGTATCCACATGAAACGCCACATGAAAAGATGATTGTAAGGATTCATCTTATTACAATGTTATATGAAAAAAATAAAATTATAAAAAATGTTTCCTCTCATTCGCCTTTTTGCTTGTACTTCCATCCTCCAGATTTCTAAGAAAAGACTGAACTTTATGACATTGAACAGTTTTATTACTCATACACATACTGAATATTAGGGTTCTTGAAAAATAAAAAATCTTCAATACTGAAGTACAGTTGACGTTCTCAGAATAGCAATTCAATAAGTGAACATTCAAAACATTCTCAATTCAATAAAATTTTCTCAAGAACGTTCCCAAAGGCCTCCTGTAGTGCAAAAAGACCCTTCATGAAAAAGACTTAGTAATTTTTTCCCAAGAGTTTGAATGATAGGGGAATACTGTTGTTCATATTGAATTCTTCACTTCAACTGAATTCCATCTAAATAAGAAGAAAGTCTCCAAGGTGGAAGACGAGCCTTTTGTATAGAATGACATTGGGGATGTAATAAGGATTACTTATTGCTGCTACCCTTTTGACTGCTTCTGGGAATTTAGACATTGAGCTTTGCCTCCTACTTTCTCTCAAAATCACTTCCAGGAATTGAGATGGAAAGCTTCTTAACCGATCATTGAATAGAGGAATTTGGTACTATCTGTTCCAGTTCATTTCGAATCCAGAATAGGTCTCTAGTTTTGTAAGAGCTGTATTTGCTCCTAGATACTATTGCTTTTGAGTAGGTATTTTGACTGTTGGGCACGGTTTCTAGAACAGTCATTAGTTTAATGCCACTTTTTAACTAAAGTAGTTTAAAACTATTTTGATATGAAAGCAGTGGTTTAGTCGCAAATTTTGCAGTATAGTAACGCTATATGAATATATTTGTCAAATTATCGTAAAAATCATCTTCAAGATAAACATCAGCCGAGTTTACAAATGTTTCATAAGTAGGCTATTGTTTTTCAACTTACAACAATCATTTCATAACTATTTCACTGCGAAAAACATGTTCCCGTACCACTACACCACTATAAGCAAGGATTTGATCAGTGATTAATATGATTATATTGCACAACTGTTGTGAAAAGTATCAAAAACTTTTCAAGTATGTTTAAATAGAAGTAAGGATCGAGTTTTCCAACATAAGAGAGTATAAAAACTGATTGTTATATTTGAAGAATAAGAGGAGCGTACTGAAATTAATAGAGTACAGTAAGAAATAATTGTTACAATTATAATAATCCCTACATTAAAGACAAATACGAAGAGTTACCGCTCATCAAGTCCTCATTTTGGATGAATGGAGTTAAGTTGCTGTATGCAGAACTTGATATTAAGAAAGTTCCAGAACCCTGTTATGAGCTCACAATAAGATGAAACTGTTGGGAACTTTGCTGTATTCAAATATCCATTAATCTTTGTAGCAGTTTGTCTCAGAAGATGTGTACAAATGATACCACCACCAGACAAGGCTTAAGTGAGAAATATGTTTTCGTTTTTTAGCTATCAACTTGAGTGCATTTTTTCACATTATCAACCCTTAGAGCTTCGAGATTGTTGTTTGGAAAGTTCTCCTGTATTTTCCCTTAATATAAATGATTTAGTATGAAGTGGGTAGCTATCAGAGAATTTTTCAAACGTTTTCAATTGAGTAAGTTAGCAGCATAGAGCCCTTAGTACATAGTTTCGAGTCTAAGTACTATCATTTAGTATCCAAATACTAAAATGGAGTGATGATTATAGTGACGGGTTTTTAAAAACGACGCACTTAAAAGTTGTAGGGAGAATTTTCCGCATAAGAGATATTCATATTATTTATTCATCCTTTATTTATTATTATTTATTTATCCATTATTTATTCATCCTCCAAATAAAATTTAACACTAATTCTGTACTCATTATTAATGCTGTATATCACTTACACGTACCAGTGTTATGTTATTATTCATATTTGTGTGTGCATGTTCAGCAGAATGAAACTTAGGCTAGGCGTACACCGGTTAGTCAAGACAAGACAAGACGAGATTAGTCACGTTTAGTCACAGTATATACATTGCTTATAGCAACATACACCACCAGTCATTGCATCGGTGTGTGCTGCTTCATAAGCAACTATGTGGATTACTGTGACTAAACGTGACTAATTTCGTCTTGTCTTGACTAACCGGTGTACGCCTAGCCTAAGAGAACATAGTTCCTTATGAAGCAACACACACCAATTAGTCATTGCATCGGTGTGTGCTGCTTCATAAGCAGCTATGTGAATTACTGTGACTAAACGTGACTAATCTCGTCTTGTCTTGTCTTGACTCTCACACTTTTCAACCACAAAATTAGTCATTCAACACACACCAATTAGTCATTGCATCGGTGTGTGCTGCTTCATAAGCAAGCATGTGACATACTGTGACTAAACTCGTCTTGTCTTGTCTTGACTAACCGGTGTACGCCTAGCCTTACCTTGATCATATCTGTGATTGGCTGATAGACTTTGTAGATGGACGTTCCAACGAAGTCACCATAAAGTAGTGGTCCATCACCGAGAACTTGCTGTGGCTCAATGGCGAAGTCGCGGGCGATTCTGGAGCAGAGCAAATCATCGAACCAGGACCGATCCTGATCATTGACGAGTCGATCTTGATAGACGCGACAGTTCTCATGGTACCACAGTTTCAGTAGATCATCTACATTCTGAAGAAATAACAGCAAGAATAGAATAGAATATTCATTTCATCAAAATACAAAAAATACAAATATATGGAATTTAAAATATTATATAATACATTTTTGGCACAGCCAGCAAAGTGAAAACCTGAGAAAAATTGAAAAGAAAATTGATGTATTGTTACAATTCAATTCATTCTTTGCCAAACAATAAAACAAACAATTTATTCATACATATATATATAATAGATATAATATATATATAATATAATATACCGTGGCAAAACGTGGTATACTTATTTGGTCATCGCCAGGTATATTTCCTATAGAAAATATACCCGGCGATGACCAAATAAGTATACTACGCTTCGCCACTAATAATATACATGTACATCTTTAAAGAACAAACAAAACTTACAATTTATTGTGTATCAGTAAAATAAATTCAGATTTCATCATTCCGAAACTAAAATGTAATTAATATAGTATATTGTAATTAATATGTATATTGGAGTGGTTCGTAGCCGAGGCGGCTAAGGCGTCAGACTGATTAAGTTATCAGCAGTCAGATAAAATCCATTGGGCCAGGGTTCGAGCCTGGTTGACGGAAAGGATTTTGACAAATACGGCCACTCCCGTCTTTCGGAGGAGACGTTAAGCCGTCGGTCCCGACTGCCTAAAACGTAGTCGTCATATCTCATCATCACCCCACTCATTACCCACGCACAAGCCTAGAGCTCATGTGGGCATCATCCTCGAAAAAAAAAAAATATATATATATATATATTCAAGAAGAAAAACAGAACTTGTCTCTAATTCTAGTCATCATCAGCAAAAAGATCTTGCATCTCTTTCCGTTGCATGAAAAATCCTTGAAATAACAAGAAATTGAAACGAAATGGTTTGTGCAACAAAAGTAGAGACATAGAAATATAGTCTATAGTAGATTCAATTTCAAATATTGATATCAAATATCAGAGTTCAGAGAACTACCAAACTGAAACCGAAACAAATCAAAGTGCTGGATTCAAAGTGAAAAAATAAAGTGGATTTCACTTCTGTTGACCATTGAATTTCAGTTAATTTCATTCTCCATTTATCTGTTGAAAGATGAATGAATGACTCCTTTCGGTTCTACAAAATATTATCTGTAATTATAATTATATATCTATACAATTATATATAATTATATAGATAGATAAAATCCCTTCCCCCCCCCCTAACCAAGTGTCCAAAATTTTCTACTTCAGCCTTCCCCCCACCCACACTTTTTTCAAGTCTCGAACCGCTACTGCTAATGGTGTCCTTGAAATTGATTTATAAAGAAAAGCTGCTTTTCTTTATTGTAAAAAGCGCAGTAAGTTGAGGTGTTTCCAAGATAAATTGATGAGAAGAGCACATTTTGTCCATGAGGCATCAGGTGTGGACTCGATTTCTACGAAAAAAGATCTCATTACAGCAAGGAGCGTTGACTAGTATAGGTAAAAGAGTGATTCCAGGGCTCGGAGCTGGAAGCAATAAAGAAGTCAGCTCTAACAAAAGGATTTATCATTTTCCAAGACACTCTCGCTAACTCACTCTCTATGCGGAATTATTTTTTTTTGTGAGTGTGTGTGGGGGGGGGGGTGTGTGTTGTGAGCCATTTCTGCTCCAGGGTGCTTGAAACCTCAGTACGTCTCTGGCTTGCCCTAATCTCGTCTTACAACTTCATCACATCAGAAAACGTGGACCACAACAAAAACTATTGTGTTCCGATTGAGTGAAGAACTCTTCAATGGTTCAAGAAAAGGCAGGGTATTATGGAATGAAAGATATTTGCTCTCAGAAGAGTGAGGAGGAATACGAATTACTCTTTCTTATGAATCTTTCATGAGAAGGTGAGTCATAAAAAAGATTGAAGAACAAAAAGAAGAAGAAGAACAAGAAAAAGGAGGAGGAGGAGAAGGAGGAGAAGAATAAGAAGAAGAAGAAGAAGAAGAAGGAAGAAGAAGAAGAAGAAGAAGAAGAAGAAGAAGAAGAATAAGAGGAAGAAGAAGGAGGAGGAATAAGAAGGAGGAGGAAGAAGAAGAAGGAAGAAGAAGAAGAAGAAGAAGAAGAAGAAGCAGATGCAGAAGCAGAAGAAGGAGAAGGAGAAGGAGAAGAAGAAGCAGAAGCAGAAGAAGAAGAAGAAGAAGAAGAAGAAGAAGAAGAAGAAGAAGAAAAAGAAGAAAACGAAGAAGATGGAGAAGAAAAATAAGAAGAAGAAAAAAAGGGAATTAAGATGAAGAAATAGGATGAGAGAGATAAGAAAAATCAGAATCGTGATAGAAGAGCTTTTCACATCATTACATGCTAACTTGACAAGAGAACAAGATGTCTTTGTTATTCAAGTCGCAAGCAAGAGTCCAATTTTGAGGATTAGTTTTCGTGGAAAAAATGTCCTTGAATCAGTGAATGGAGATATCAGACGTCCATCCATTCTCTTATTAAGAAAACGCCCAGCCAGCCTCGGGATAGAATGCAAATTGCTGTTTTGCATACAACATACGGGATACGGCTCACAGATTGTAAAAGCTTTTGTTGTCACATCATTGTGAAATGCAGATAATACTCATATGCAGAGTAATGGACAATAAGGGTGAGTTGATAGCATTAACTACAATTTCAGATGAATAGGCTATACTAGATGAGTATACTTCGTATTTCAATAATTCATCAATATAAAATCAAGTATGAATTTGTTCTTATATTGTCCCACAATTACAGAATATAGGGAAAACTCATATGATTAATATTGATTTAATTTGCAAGGTAGAACAACTCTCGATCATGCCCACTAATAGAAGCCAAACTAATAATATAAATAAACAAATACAAATAATACACTGATTACTAAATTCAAGTTGTCACTAATAAAATAATACAAGTGGAGCTAGAATAATGCAAGTAAACTGAATACTAAATATTGAATTGCCCTCAAAATAGTGGACAAGTAAAATATAGTTATTTCTGACTTGTGGTTATTGTTGCAACTTTCACTTGTATATTGACTTTGTAATGCCATTGATGAACTCAATGGTTTCTGCAATAAAAATAATTATGAATTATTGGTCTACAATCCCACTCTTGTAAGTTTTGCAATCCGGAATCAATGTTTATCAACTTACTCAACAAAATCTGTTTAACTCTGAATAATAACTGGATAAGGCTAAGCGTACACCGGTTAGTCAACACAAGACAAGACGAAATTAGTCACGTTTAGTCACAGTAATTCACATAGTTGCTTATGAAGCAGCACACACTGATGCAATGACTAATTGGTGTGTGTTGTTTCATAAGCACCTATGTGACTAAACGTGACTAATCTCGTCTTGTCTAGTGTTGACTAACCGGTGTAAGCCTAGCCTAAGGGCAAGTTGATAGCATTAACTACAATTTGAGATGAATATAGAGTATATTTTGTATTTTAATAATTCATTAATATAAAATCATGTATGAATTTGTTCTCAGATTGTCCCACAATTACAGAATATAGGGAAAACTCATATGATTCAATTTGCGAGGTAGAACAACTGTTGATCCTGCCTACCGACACAAGACAAACTAATAATATAAATATACAAATACAAATTAATAATACACTGAATACTAAAAACAAGTTGTCACTAATGAATACAAGTAAAGCTAGGATAATGCAAGTGAATTAAATACTAAATTGAATTGCCCTCAAAATAGAGGACAAGTAAAATATAGTTATTTCTGATAGTTATTTCTGACTTGTGGTTATTGTTGCAACTTTGTAATGCCATTGATGAACTCAATGGTTTCTGCAATAAAAATAATTATGAATTATGAATTATAGGTCAACAATCCCACTCTTGTAAGTTTTGCAATCCGGAATCAATGTACATCAACTTACTCAACATAATCTGTTTAACTCTGAATAATAACTGAATAAGGCTAAGCGTACACCGGTTAGTCAAGACAAGGCAAGACGAGATTAGTCACGTTTAGTCACAGTACTTCACATAGTTGCTTATGAAGCAACACACACCGATTAGTCATTGCATCAGTGAGTGCTGCTTCATAAGCAACTATGAATTAATGTGACTAAACGTGACTAATCTTGTCTTGTCTTGTCTTGACTAACCGGTGTACGCCTAGCCTAAGCAAGTATGTAAATTAATATGACTAAACGTGACTAATCTCGTCTTGTCTTGTCTTGACTAACCGGTGTACGCCTAGCCTAACTCTGAATAAGAAACTGCTCAAACGAGTAAACTATTTTTGGAGATTGGCGAATAAATTCAGATTCAACTTTGGAACACTCACGTTGATGAAGTTAGGAGCCAGCATCAGCATACCCTGGAACACTTTGCTGAGATCTCTCAGATTGAACGTGTAGTGGGTTTTGGCAGGGGTTGGCAGCAGTTCTTTCAGTATCGTGGAATACACTGCCAGTGTACTAGTCAGCAGAGTTTGTCCAAAACTACTCACCGGCTCAATTTTCTCTATCCAAAAGTTGAGAATCTTGCCAAAAATGCAACTCTGGAAAATGAGAATCGATCCTTTATACAGTGTACTATATACAGTATACTTTACTGTATTACAGTATCCTTTATACTTCGCTGTGTGCACGTAGGTGGTGGGTATAATAAAATCGACACCTGCGCTCACGCGGAATTTTAGTGAACGAAACCGGTAAGTTTAACATGAGAAAGGATAGGGAATAAGCATTTACAATGCATTTAAAGTATTGTTGTATTCCTAATTGTATAAATACCGTTCACAATAGTAATTGCAGCTTCTATTCCTCCTATATTTCTAAACGTGAAGTGATTCAACAAAGAAATCTGATCTCAGTTTTGAATTAATCGAGTGAAAAATCCAGTTTAAAAGCATTACGATTGATTTGAAGTCTCGCGCCCATAATCCATTTTGGAATATTGACCAATGGGAATGAACTCAGCTGTGGATAAACTACTTCGACTGCTCAGTCTGTTTGAAATAACCAGGGGGCTGTCATTAGATGTCAGCTCCCTGGAAATAACCTTCAAAGTTGATTTTAAAACTTGAATTGAAGATTATAATAATGTTCAAGAACATGTGATATGTTAATTTTATCATTCTAAATATTATAATTCCACAACCGATAAGTAGGAAAAATAGCGACAGGAAATTCTATTTCAATTATAAACTAATTTTTACGTACATAAGCCTATCCTTCCCCATGTTAATTTTCTCCGGAATATTCATACGATTATCCGCCAGAGCGCAACACTGTAGATGCTCACAGCGAATAGTCTTGTCTGATAAGAAAAAAAAGGTAGGAGAACGGAATAAGAAGGATAGAAATGATGAGAGAAGACAAGAGAAGAATGATAAGAAGAATAAGAGTGAAAGGAGAACCAGCCAATTATGAGAGATGAACAAGTTCAGAATGGGCAAATATAATTTAGACGCCGAAAAAAGGAATTTACAAGACGTATGGCACGATAAGATAGAAAGGAATTGATGCACTGCAATCCTACACGTTTTCAAGCTCCTGAGTGTTTTCCTCAATTTTTCTAGCTTCTGTCTAAATCCTCGCTTTTTCTCTTTCCATCTCTTATTTTCAGCTAGTATTCCAGCTTGTTCACATCAGATCATTCCATCTCCCCTATTCTTCAGAGTTCCGTATTCGGCTCAGAAATTTTTGCTCCAATATTTCTCTATGTCTGAAAATATTTTCTTGAAATTCTTTTCAGCACTCTCCCATTATATTTTTTTTACTATGCCTGAAAACATTTTCTTGAAATTCTTCTCAGGATCCTCTCATTATACTTCCTTTTACTATGTCTGAAAACATTTTCTTTGAAATTCTTCTCAGCATTTCCTGATATCAGCACAGTACTCATTATACTTCTGTACTCATTACACTAATGTTGGGTTGCACCAACCGGGATAAATTATTCTGAATCAGCTGATCCCATTTGATTAGCATTGTTATGAACGTGGATCAAAATTGATCTCGCTTGGTGCAATCCAAATTAAGACCCTTATTACTAAATTTTTATAATGACTATTTCCAATACAAGTTATTAGTACGTTTAAAGCTTCTTCAATGTTATTCCCATCCATTGATACTTTTCATACTGCAATATCTCCCACGTCTTCCCCGTATTCCTCTGTAAAAAGAATTTTTATATCTTTGTTATGAGAAATGGAGCGATACACTCGTTATAATGAGTTTCGAAATGTTTTCCCGTTCTGCATGTAGGTTCAATATTCTCCCCCGCTAGCCTGTAAGTTCTTTTTAAAAAGAAAATTGATTTTGCCTTTACACAACAACATGATTTTCAACTCCAAATTCAAATGTAACAACGTATATTGGGAAGGTTCTCATGAATAAAATTTCTCATAAGAAGCAAATCTTACAACTCTTTTCCTTATCATGCACGTTTCACTTGTTATCTGCATCGTTTTCCTTATTAAATTCGCTCATATCTTTTGTACGTGATAAGTTGCTCAAGTTTTCCTTGATATAGAGGTAGTTCACGTGAAGAAGCTTGGAAATTGATAGATTGTATCCTGTCAAACATCTGAGCAATTTGGGAATCTGTGTGTCGGTTGAATTTGAATGAAGAATTGGAGGATCTTTCTAGCACAAGATGTGATATTATTGAGTTGGATGCGAGTAGTAGATCACTTCTCAATACAAGTGATTCACGAAAAAATTAATGAGATTAGAGAGTTTTCCCTTACTCCTGTAAGGCCCGATTGCTTGAATTACTATTTTAATAATTACAAATTATTAAAAATAACAAGAATCGTGTTGGGAGATGCAAGAGATTGTGATCGATTTATGCAAGGAGGAAAAAGAAGTAGGAGAAGAAGGAGGAGAAGAAGAAGGGGAGAAAGGGGAGAAAAGAAAGAACAATAGAGAATTACTACAGAATAATGTTCCCTTTTCAACTATCAGGCTCCTCCCACTCTAATATAATTCCTCATTTCTCTCTACCTCTTTCGCTCTTTCTCTTCTTCTACCTTACCATCTCTCTTAGTTTCACTCTTTCCTGCATTATCTTTTTTCCACTCACATATTCCTTGTTTATTCCTTCCCCTCTCACACTTTTCCACTCTATCTTTCTCTCTTTCTCCTATTCACCCACTCTCTTTCTATTTTTCTCTCTGATTCTATCCCTCTCTCTCCCTCTATAACACTATCTTCTCTCTCCCTGGCTTTCCCTCTTTTACACCGTCGCTCTCTTCCTCTCTTCCCCTCTCTCTCTCTCTCACACACCCTTTCTCTCTCCCTCTCTCACACCCTCCTCTCTTTCCCTGTCTTTCCCTCATTAACCTTCTCTATCTTCCTTTCTCTTTCTCTCCCTCTCTCACACCCTTTCTCTCTCCCTCTCCCATACCCTCTCTCCCTTTCTCACACCCCTTCTCTCTCACTCTCTCCCTCTCTTTCTCTTTCCCTCTCTTTCTCTTTCCCTCTCTCTTATCCTCCCTCTCCCTTTTCTCTCTTTCCCTCTCTCTCCTCCTCTCCCTCCCTTTTCTCTCTTTCCCTCTCTCTCATCCTCCCTCTCCCTCTTCTCTCTTCCTCTTCCTCTCTCTCTCTCCCTATCCCCCCTCTCACTCACTCTCTCTCCCTCCCTCTCTCTTTCACTCCCTCACTCTCTTTCTCTTTCTCCCTTTCCCTCCCTCTCTATCTCTCCCTCTCATTCCTTTCTTCTATACCTGCTTCCAGGAAATCTCCCGACGCTCGTTGGAGCTTCACTGTGATCCTGCTCAACGTTTGACTGAGATCCTTCTGTGGTTGCTTTCGAGTACATCAATTCCCCTATCACAGTGGGATTATTTCCATCCAGCGTTATTGCTGTTGAAATCCTCTCTGTTGAGAACGATCACTGAGTCACTGAAATCACTGAGTGACAATCGAATATGGCTGGTAGTATTTGCCAGCAATGTTAGCCAGAGCACTCTGTGACTGACAGACTCAGTGACTGGGAATGGATTCAAACTGCTTCGTGAGACAGCCTTATTATAGGATGACGAATGATGCTTTTCCCATAAGTGAATCCATTCTGAAACCGCGGCGGGAAATTGCAGAATGCCAATACACGCTAATCTTCAGAGTCATTCGAGAATCGACATAATTCGCAACAGTGCCCAAACTGTTGAAAACGCTTCGCAACGTTACAGTTGCAAACGTCCAATGTCATTGGAGAGTCGACATCGACATGAATATGCATCTATTTAGGTTAGGAGTACACAAGACAAGACAAAACAAGACGAGATTAGTGACGTTTAGTCACAGTATTTCACATAGTTGCTTATGAAGCAACACACACCGATTAGTCATTGCATCGGTGTGTGCCGCTTCATAAGCAATTTTGTGAATTACTGTGACTAAACGTGACTAATCTCGTCTTGTCTTGTCTTGACTAACCGGTGTACGCCTAGCTTGTGTTGCCCCCTATGAAATAATCATAATTATATGTTTTTACTAGGAATTTAACATGTAAAGATCTTCATAAATGTCTACTAAAAACTTGACGTGTCATATGCTGCAGGAGCGTTGCTCCCGAGATGCAGTTATATGTGATGAACTAAATAAATAAATAAATAGATGACATAACTAAAATAGTTGTTTTGAGTCGATATTCTGGCAAAATCACTGTTGTATTGAGTCAATATTTTGGTAAAATCAATAGCTGTATTGAGTCGATATTAAGGTGATATCGATATTTGTATTAAGTCGATATTCAGGTGAAATCGATATTTGTATAAAGTCGATACTCTTGCGAAATTGGTATCTGTATTGTGTGAAGTGAGAGGTTACTTATAGCAGGATCCATTTAACTTGACATAAAACATATGATCGACGAGCATATGATCACAATACTTAACCTACAAATGCTGAATCTCGCAGATTATTGAAAAGGTCTTTTAAAAAGGTATTCTTTGAAAGGTCTTCTTTAAAAAGGTCTTTTAAAGACTTTAAAGGTCTTTAAGACTTTCAAGCCTTTTGATTATTGTGTCGAAATCAATGTTTAATTATTACCAAAACAGCTGATTTCTGACAAGTTAATTGAATCCTGCTATACCTTGATGTCATCCTGCATTTCGACAAAGGCAATCAGGTGGAAATGCCTGAGCAGCCTCGCACTGATCGCATTGCGCGCTCCGCCCGGCAAACCCATTGCTGCCACCAAGTTCGTGTCAACGATCAGCCGGAACTCGCCGACGGCCCGTCGCTCGTACCAACCTGCAAATTCAAAAAGCACTCTGTCCTTTACAGATGTCCTATTCGCTGTAAGCATCTAAAGTATTGCCCTCTATCAAATAATCATAATTATGTGTTTTTACTGGGAATTTAACATGTAAAGGTCATAAATTCGTTAAATGGAGAAAATATTATTCAGAAATTATTTATAATTATTATTAGTATAGTTTTATATTAGTATTCTATATAGTATTCTTACTATATATAGTTCTTTTCAGCTTGAACTTGGCAATTTTTATTCAATAATTTAGAATCCAAGAACAAAACTTTAATGCTATTTTTAATACATTTTTTAAAATGTCGGATCACCACTAAAATGCCTTTTGTATGTAACACTGTGTTTTCTATCTTTTGTACTGTTATATTTTGTCTACCATTAATATGTATCTTGTACCGCAATGGCCGCATAAAATTGTACTTAACTTCTAATAGCAACTGTTCTAATAATAAAATTAAGTACCTATTATAAATGTCACTGGCAGCACCTATAGAAAATTGCTGCTAGGATAATTCTGAGATTAATTGTATATTGTATTTTTTGTTATGTAATTATTGTAAAGGCAGAATAAATTTCATTTTCATTTTCATAATTTACAAAACAAGGAGAATAATGAGGGGGAAGGAGTTAAAATATTATACAGTATTGTTTAATCGGGGAAAAGCTATATCTGGGGCACTGATTAACTCATAAATAACTTATTTTCCATCATTTAAAATTTTATAACTGTGATATTGATTCTATTCTTGGAAATAAAATTATTTTACAATTATTAAAAAATGGATTCACATGAATAGATTCCATCAAATTCAAATCGGAAATTATACAGCTTTACAGATATGCGATTAATAGCTTGTTATGAATCCTATAACACTTATAAAAAACATTGTGATAAATAGTGGGTTTGGAAGACACTTAAAACCTCATCCTGTGAGTTCCTTAACAGGAGTCAACTTTCTCAGGATCATGTGGGAGGCATAGACCACTCATAAATTACTTGTAGGCCACAAGGCAGGTGCCACCATGTTGATTATCTCTCAGTTACGTAACTGATCAAAGTCACTTTCCCTCCTCCTCCTCCACCTCCTCCTCCTCCTCCTCCTCCTCCTCCTCCTCCTCCTCCTCCTCCTCCTCCTCCTCCTCCTCCTCCTCCTCCTTCATCCTATTTTCGCATCGCCCCTGATGCTGGAGCTTTGTGAAACTTCATAAAATCCTCTCACGCCTAAATTTCAATTACAACTTCACAAAATCGATAAAGTTCAGCTGCTTCCGAAATTTATCGATTAGGTCTTTTGAACAACAGTCTTATCGACAGCGTCTTTTTTGAGCAACTAATATTGAAACAACAGAAGACGTGTACTCATAAATCGAAAGAGCCTTCAATAAACCAGCTTAAATGAAAATACTGTAGTACACTAAGGAGATAATCAAACGAAAATAAATTGATGAAAGTCTTTGACAGGGTTTAAAATTAGTTTAGTATCTAAAATTGAATCGTTTGTTGAACGATATGCTGTTGAAGAATGCTCTAGCAGACTAGTTTTTGTTTTAGAAAAAGGAAATAACTTATTAAAACAGCTGTTATCGAGTAGTTTATCAAGGAGAATACAAAACACAGTACATTTAAAATATAGCACGATCCATTTGACTTGTCAGAAATCAGCTGTTTTGGTAATAATTAAACAGTGACTTCGACACAATAATAAAAAGACCTAATAGTCTTAAAGGCCTTTGAAGTTTTTAAAAGACCTTTTTAAAGAAGACTTTTCAAAGAATAACTTTTTAAAAGACCTTTTCAATAATCTGCGAGATTCAGCATTTGTAGGTTAAGTATTGTGATCATATGCTCGTCCATCATAATTATGTTTTCTGACAAGTTAAAAGAATCCTGCTATACATCAATCAAAAACACTTTGTTCAGCGATCAATCTAAACATGTTTTTTCATGAAATAGGAGTCTGAATTTAGTGATTAATGATGGACGTGACATGAAGTCCGAAAGCGCTCCACCAAAATTGTGTCCAGTGAGTAACTGTTTTCAACTATTACACTAAATTTACACTATAAAGTCATGAAAATCATGTTTTAAGTGGTCTATTAAGACAAGCTGTGGATGGGAAAATTGTGTAACATTGTTCATCATCTTTGACGAAGTTTCAAACTAGTTTCATATTTAAAATAGGAATGGATTTAGGAAAAGCTGAGTTTGGTTTTGAAATGGTTTTACTTGCATTTCAATGTTTGGAAGAAGATTTCTGTCCATTGTTCACAGAATTGAAGGAATATCTATCTCAAATTGTGTTATCAGAATTCAGAAAATTGAAATGCAATACTGATGATTCCAGGAATTGAAATTCGAAGGACTCCTGAGGATTGTAGATAGCGAGAATGATTTTGACTAAAATCTTTGATAATAGAGCTAATAAGTTTAAATTATTCATGTTTTGTTCTTGAAAATATTCAAGTTGTAGAAGAGAATCATTATGAATTTGTATAAAATACTAATGGAAATCAATCCATTGATGAAGTTCCAGAGGCTGGACATTTTGCTGAGGATTGGATTGGCGAAAATGATTCTGACTAAAATCTTTGATAATAGAGCCAATAATTATGAATTATTCATGTTTTAATCTTGAAAATATTCAAGTTGTAGAAGAGAATTATTATGAATTTGTATAAAAATACTACCATGGAAGTCCATCCATTGTCGGATTAGTTCCAAGGGAGGTTGAGCTCCATAGATCTCCGGAGCAGGCATGTTAAGATTATCGATAAACAGAACCAATCTTTTTGTTATTGGAGGACCAAAAACGCCCTTTCTTCTTCGGTCGAGTTTTGAGTCAATTATGTCCTGGAATTGAAAAACAATTCATTAATATGATTGAGAAGTATGTCATTTATATTGCCTTGGTTGCAAATTGAAAGTCGAATACTCTCCCGGGTTATTTCTAAAATTTAAGGTACGGAAACCCTGATTTATTTAGCCCTAGAAAGCTAATCTATCTCGAATTTCAAGATTGAATTTTGTTATTTTTGTACCACTCTACTCTGTCTGGCTCAATATACTCGTACAACCAATTACGTGCTTCACTGTCATGTCTCTATTGATAAGTAATATTGTTATCCTGTATTGTGACCTAAGAATAGGCTACAGAATAAGAATTCTATTCTCCATATTATAAGAAGAGAATTATATTCTCTTCTAATATATGAATAGAAATAGAAAATTCTCTTCTTCTTCTTCTTCTTCTTCTTCTCCTCCTTCTCCTTCTTCTCTTCTGCTTCTGCTTCTTCTGCTTCTTCTTCTTCTTCTTCTTCGTCTTCTCCTATTCCTCCTCCTTCTTCTTCTTCTCCTTCTTCTTCTTTCTCCTTCTCCTTCTTCTTCTTCTTCTTCTTCTTCTTCTTCTTCTTCTTCTTCTTCTTCTTCTTCCTCTTCTTCTTCTCCTCCTCCTCCTCCTTCTTCTTCTTCTTCTCCTCCTCCTCCTCCCTTCTTCTTCTTCTTCTTCTTCTTCTTCTTCTTCTTCTTCTTCTTCTTCTCCTCCTCCTCCTCCTCCTCCTTCTTCTTCTTCTTCTTCTTCTTCTCCTCCTCCTCCTTTTTCTTCTTCTTCTACTTCTTCTTCTTTCTCTTTTTCTTTTTAAATAAACTTCTTATGAAATTTATACAATATGAACTCATCAATCTCATTTACTATAATATATTTGATATTCTGATAAGAACCATACAATATTGAATTCTAATAAGGAAAATCAACTTTATTATAGGTCGCTATCAAAGTACTTTCCTGTAACAAAATGTGAGAGAGTTCCTGGAACAGCCCTGAGGCGTCCAAAAAGAACCAGGAAAACACCCCACCATATTCCGAAATCAGTGGGTTGAAATGATGTCTAAATTTAAAGAGACATGTGCCAAACATTATAAGGATGAATCGCGGTGGGTTTCTTCGTCAGAGGTGATATTAACAGTACCGTGCCGAAATTGCTGACTCGTTTCCCTTATTATGACATGAGCAGTTGACGGAGAAGTAAGGAATTTTTTAAATAAAATTGGGTATTTCTAATTTTATTGTATGTTGAGCTGGGTTTCACAAGAGTGGTTTTATTGTGATGAGAAGGATTTTATTCATGTAGAATTCTAGTCAAAGGTATCAAGAGGTGTTAAGAATTTATCGTGAGGAATACCTTCAACAATATTTTCTAAATAAGAGGTATTAGGCTAGGCGTACACCGGTTAGTCAAGACAAGACAAGACAAGATTAGTCACGTTTAGTCACAGTACTTCACATAGTTGCTTATGAAGCAACACACACCGATGCAATGACTAATCGGTGTGTGTTGCTTCATAAGCAACTATGTGAATTACTGTGACTAAATGTGACTAATCTTGTCTTGTCTTGACTAACCGGTGTACGCCTAGCCTTACTTTGAATTTGAATGAATAATTTGTTCCCAGTTCAACCAAAGTGTGTTTCCACTTGAAATGTTTAGTAAAATAGGGAAATATTTAGTCAAAGTTATCAAGAGGTCTATAGCTAGACGTACACCGGTTAGTCAAGACAAGACAAGACGAGATTAGTCACGTTTAGTCACAGTACTTCACATAGTTGCTTATGAAGCAGCACACACCGATGCAATGACTAATCGGTGTGTGCTGCTTCATAAGCAACTATGTGAATTACTGTGACTAAACGTGACTAATCTCGTCTTGACTAACCGGTGTACGCCTAGCCTTAGGACTTTATCATCTACTCCGTTGTCTGAATGATATGTATTATCTTTGATTGAAGAATAATACCCAGTGAAATAAAACGAGAACATGCTGAAAATTTAAAATCATTGAGGTTTTTTGTTTCAAGCTCCATACTACACGTTTTATTGACGGATTTTGTCTCTACAATCTCAACAATGAACGGAACAAAAAATCGCAAGCATGTTGAAAATTTAAAATCATTGAGTTTTCCTGTTCCAGGCTCCATGCTGCACGTTTTCTCCTTACTTTTCAACCCACTTGCCGCGAATTGAGTTGAAAAAGTTAATGAGGAAAGTAGAGGCTGGCACAACCTTTTGCTGAGGTAGTAATGCCGCTTAATTGAGTTTGCATACAAGTGGGTAGATATTTGATGGAAAGCTGAGCTGTAATTCACCCAGAAAATGCTTCCTAGTCATCTACATGAATGCATTTCAAACATGATTCTCGAGCACAAGTTCCAAGAGAGGAATCCATATGACTCGGTGAATATACCGTTCTACAGTAAAGTACTACAGTAAATTCTAGGTTTTGGAACATTCTCCTGCGAATCAATTACATTAGAAAGTTCTAGTTCCCACATTAATGTGTGTGGAGTACGGAAATCCAATCAAGCTTATGATTGGTGTCTTAGTGACAATTTAGGCTAGGCGTACACCGGTTAGTCAAGACAAGACGACATTAGTCACGTTTAGTCACAGTAATTCACATAGCTGTTTATGTAGCAGCACACACCGATGCAATGACTAATCGGTGTGTGTTGCTTCATAAGCAACTATGTGAAGTACTGTGACTAAACGTGACTAATGTCGTCTTGTCTTGTCTTGACTAACCGGTGTACGCCTAGCCTTAGTTTGTAGTGAATATCACACAACCCCCCAAGTTTTTCCTGAAACTAAGAACCAACAGCTTCTTAGAAAGGTCGAAAGTTTTAAACTTGCTTCGCAAGAATACATTAAAACACGTTTTTTATAATATAAAAAGAGCCTTACAAGAATTGAAGTGAAGGAAAAGTAACATTGAGCTTTCAGTATTTACTAACACCATCCATTACTATAGCCTCCATTCAATAAAACAAAAAACGTTTTCCATAATATAAAGAACCTAATGTGTTGAAGAGATAAAAACACTAACTTCTAATAAACGCCCGATTGCATGAAAGCCGATTGCAGAAAACCCAATTATTGTATTTAACTGCCGTAAAATTATTCAAATTCAAATAATCTTTATTCAGTAAAGTTGTATTAACAAGAGTATACGCTCAACAACATTGAAAGTGTCACAAATATAATATAACATGCTGAAATATTCATTAAGGTGATAAATTGAAGGGAAAATAAGTAATACGACAATGCAACGAAATCATCCGTCAAATTATCATATTTCACGGCGGTTGTGGGTAATTGACTTTTAAACTGCCGTAAAATTCCATCTATCGTCGGGAACAATGCAACGAAATCCCTACTGAGATTCAATTTAATTGAATTTCGTGTAATCGGTCGCTACTCACTTTATTCAAAATCGAAAATAATGAGCTCTTTTTCATTAAAAATATACTTACTTGTGTTTGATTAGCTGATGTTCTGGCGGAAAAATTCAGGAAATCCGAGATGAACTTCTTATGCATGCCAGTACTGAGCTTGGACATGATAGTGATGGTCTTTCCTGAACCAGTGGGACCAATGCAGAGTACGTTCTGATTATTTTCAAGCAGATCTCCGATGATATGCGAGTTCCTCACATTATCAATGGTAGGTACTTGGATGTCTAAAAAAAGAAAACGAAGGATAAAATTTTAGGACTTGACCATTCTGGGAATTCATCCCTCCTAAATCAGCTGGAAAATCAGCTTCGTTTCCAATACTTTCGTATTGTTCAGCCCTCCTTACATCAGCTTTGTTCCTAATATATTTTGTATTGTTTATTTTAATCTTTTCGTTCTATTTGCATCTGCACGCAGGGAAACGGAAAATTTTGCAATTACACTAACAAAGATAAGAAGAATAAACATTCAACTCATTCCTACATTAATATATTAATTCATTCATACATTAACAGGAGAAACGTAAAGACAAATACTATTCATTATGTGTTCTAACGAAGAAACTTTTAACGAAAAAATGAATCTTTCAACAACAGTAGAGAGAGCAAGTTACTTTCTGGAAGTACTTGCCATTACGTCACTTTCTACTAATTTGCTTATATACAGGGAAAGTACTTGCTGAAAGTAACTTGCCTTCTCTTCTTCACTTTTTAATGTTTTTCTCAACACATATTATTTTTTCCACAAATCATCAGATTAATAAAACGATGCGTCTCTTCTGCTCTACTGGCTGAAAGTGGGAGAAAGTGATCACATGACCACCCACGTGACCCTGTACTTTCCTTGGAGTGGCAAGTAAAAACAAACAAGTTTGACTTTACTTCCAGAAAGTGATTACTTTCTCTGAAGTGGAAAGTACCCCTATAGACAGGGAAAGTAAGGGGTAAGTTGAAGAGGCAAGTACTTGCTGGAAGTTACTTTCTCTCTCTACTTTCCCTGTCAATAAGCGCCTTTTCCTAGTGTTGAAACAGCACATCAAACTCTAAACCGTGACTTTTTGGCTGTGCAACAGTCTTTCATGGAAATGACGACGATTCTCAATACCTGTGATTCCAGGAATTGATATAATATGTATGAAAATAAGCTTCATCCCACATGCAGAATCTTGCCAAACCCTTCCAGGAATACATGCGTTTGAATGATCTCATCCAAAGGATATTATTAACAAGAATTGAAATTAATATTATTTTTAGCGTATGGCTTTGATCGATGGGGAGACCCATAGGTAGTTCCACCCAGAGAGTATAGAATAAGAAAAATTTCACTTCTGTTATCTCTGGTTTCACCTCACGCACGAATTTTTCTTAATAAGATGGCAACATGCTGAGCCATGTAGGTTATAGTTCGATTTCACCTTTTAGATCACATTATTCACTCAATTTATAAAGTTAATTTAATAGAGAAATTAAATCTATTAATAAGAATAAATGACAGGTATTTTTCTTCATGTTTCTAACCTCAAGCTTAAAAAAAGTACATTTTTCTCACTCTCGTTAATGTTATTCTAAAATTTCCCATTTCTCTATGTCACTCTGTATTATTAAATATTATTGTGCAAATATTATTGTGTATTTTTCTCCTGCTTCCAAACAAATTCTAATTGAATTTAGCAAGCAGTATCTTATTTTGGTTTGGATAATATTAGTTTTTTTATGAAAGACAGTACATTTCGCTTTATTACTCTGTATATTCATAATATTAAATTTCATGAAATACTTGTATGCCTGTAATGTATATTTCATATACTTGTAATATTGTTTTTCCAAAATAAAGAATTATTTGATATTTGATTTATTTATAGAAGTTTAGCCCACCTCATCCCAGCTCTGTACCTTATATTTTTTGCATTGTTCATTCTAATCTCTCTGCTTCATTTGTATATGTGTAATTTTTGGAAGAATAAATTGTTCGATTATCAAAAATAAAATTTGACAATCATTGGTGTTTGAAAAGTTGAATGAATAAATATCATTATTGTCGAATATTAAAATGTATGCTTCTTGCAAATATTTTTTCAGGTGAACTTATACTTTATCAGATTATCGGAAATAAATAATGACAAGCACTAGTATGTTAATATATGAAACTATATTTTCAACAGTGGCGCACCGCGGAAGGGGGGCATGGGGGTTAAACCCACCTCGGGCGCCACACCCAAAAACATTTCCCAGAAAAAAGTTCTGTGTGCGCCACTCCTTTGATTTTTGAATTCTATAATCCATTCTTCTTGTGAATATTTCTCTGGGTAAACTCATATTTTACAAATATGATTATTATTTCTTTCATTTAATACACTACAGTAGTGACTAGACGTTCTAATATGATCAGAGCTAGAGCAACTTGGATTGGACTAAAGAACATTAGCTTGCCAGCTAGACAGGATGCAAGAGCGTTACAATAACACGACTGAATCAGATTACTCTAAAATGTGTTGCAATTAGCTCTCTCTGAGGTCGAATGGAGATTTGTAGTTCTAACAGCTCAACTTGTGTAGCTAGAATTTACACGAGTAAACAGCTCCAAGTTTGCTGAACAGTGTATAAGAGCTTGGGGCTATACTTTGTACAACAGGAGTTACTCTTTGACCGACTGAACCATTTTTTTCAGAAATGATGCCCTCTGATTTTCTGTGAGTGAGTAAGTAATGGCTAACTGAGGAGAGAGTAAGGTTAGGCGTACACCGGTTAGTCAAGACAAGTTTAGTCACAGTACTTCACATAGTTGCTTATGAAGCAACACACACCGATTAGTCATTGCATCAGTGTGTGCTGCTTCATAAGCAACTATGTGAATTACTGTGACCAAACGTGACTAATCTTGTCTTGTCTTGCCTTGACTAACCGGTGTACGCCTAGCCTTATTCGATAAGTGTGATGATAAACTAGTTATAAGTAACAAGTAGCAAGGCTCAAATGAGTAATGGCCGATGACTAATTACAAATGAGTAATAAGTAACGAGTAATACTGGAACCGTTATGACGTCATAAATTATAAGTAATGAGTAACACTGGTCCACTGGAATCGTTTTGTCCAAATTATCAGTTCGGACGTTTTTCGATGAAAAAGGTTCCAGTAAATCACGTTACTATTAGAACATTTTAGAATACACTCTTCAGAATATTCACTAATTTTGAAAAAGTTTTTTTTTTTAATGAAAGTTCTTTCTGATGAAATTTCTTTTTGATGATAGTTGTTCTTGATGAAAGTTCTTTTTGATGAAAGTTCTTTTTCTTCAATGTAATGTAATGATTTAATAAATAACTGAGCAACGAATCTAATGAGAGAAAGAGACGCCATTGTAAAGGATATTTCTTACACTGTTATCAGCGTGCCTGTTATTAGGGGCAAAATCAAGAACTTTTTTCGGGGATTATGCATTTTTATCAAGGCCACCTTGAATTTTACATAATATACCACCGCGGAATATACATCGTACATAGTATGTTCACTTCAAAATTTCTGGGGGTGGGGGTTGTATCCCCCATTCCCTCCTTTGATTCACCCCTGCCTTTTAAGATTAAGTTTCACGGTCATTAGTGCTTGTTTACCTCATTAGACGCTTTAGGCATCAAAGCAGTTCGCTCCTGTTTTTCTTAGGACTTCCTGTCAACTCACACCATCAAAAAAAATTCAATGGTGTGAATTTAAAGGAAGAATTCTTTGATTAATCCATCTAGATGGGATGATTCCTTCCTGAATGGCAAAATTACAATGCAGCCTCGGTTTTACGAACCCCGATGTAACGAATACGTATTCATTTCAAATCTCCTTGAAATGTACAAAACACTTAGGGCCGGTTCAAGAGCTCGGGATTTAGCCAAGTCATAGATTAAAAAGGGTGGCCACCGTAGCATCGACAAACGTTAGCCTCAAAACTATGTAATAAGGGCTCTCTATGCTGCTAACCCACTAACCTATCGAGACAAACGTTTGTCGATGCTACGGTAGCCACCCGTTTTAGTCTAGGACTTGGCTAAATCCCTAGCTCATGAACCGGTTCTTAATGTGGTGTATATTGCAATCCCGTTCTTACGAATACCCCGATACAATGAATTTTTATCTCGGTCCCTTGAGCTACGTAGAACCGGGGTTCGACTTTGAATTCATTATTATCTATATAATAATGATAGATAATATACTTTGAAGAAAAAACGTTTTTATACTCAAACTAGTATTTTTAATAAATATTTTCTGTTGGAGTTGAAAATTATTGTTTTCTTGTAAGTATTTTTTGATATTTTGTATTTTTCAGGTTTTCCTTTCCACACCACAGAAATAAACGTGGAGATAAATTAATAGCGGATAAATCTTACCAGGATATCTCATCTCTGGTGTGATTTCGTATGGTTCAGTGTGATGCAGCCAGTGTAACCAAAATGGCGGACACGTTTCCCCGTCTTCTGTGTGCATTGTGAAACCACCGTCATGGATTCTGTAATAAATTCAATTCAACTTACAGTTTTCTAAAATTCAAATTCAAATCGATTATTCCTCCAAACTACAATAATATATGGAATAAAGTGTGTACACAAAACAATTTCGAGTTGAAGAATAAGAAAAACAGTATCGAACAATGAACATGATCTTGTAATCGGAATCCTCTAACATCATGACAAAAGCATCGCTCTTGGGTCCTGACCATCGATGAGAGCAGCGATAATAGCTCAGTCAATTTTCTCAGCTAGTATCAAGGATCTGAATATGGATGTTGATAATTTAATAACTCAAGTTTTTATGAGACCAGCATTATGGGACAAGACAAACAAAAAACAAATTATTACAACTGAAACAAATTCATGTAAAATCTTTTGACATTTGAGAATTAAAATTTTATTAAATAATTTTTTCAATTTCGGCTTGAATAACTAAGGGCCGCTTTCCCCAACGCTGCTTGAGTAATAACAGCTGACGCTCAATTTTTTTTCTATACTTTTCCTATTCTCCGAATGAGGCTTAAGCCAGATGTATTGCTTAAGCAACGTTGGGGAAAGCGGCCCTAAGAGTGCCCAATTTCCTTTTCAAATTCCATTCAATTATTGTGCGAATGAGTTAAAATGAAATGATTAGATTGTAAATATCACCTGTAATCGTAAACAGTTCCTTCCAGTGGGAACTGGGGCTCATCCCCTTGCTCCTCCATCTTTTTCCTGACCCACTCCGAGAACAGGACCCTGGACTCATAGTCACAAGTTGCGCCCACACTCCAAATAACCGAGAAAATGGTCCAGGGGGTTAGGAGTCCACCTGAAATCAAAACAGTATTCCGCAATGAGTTATTATTCATGATAGGATTGGATATGCTTTAAGCTATTCATAGCTTTAGCTATAAATGCATATTTATTTAAATTTGTATTGTTTTATTGAATAAGATTTTAGGCCTACGTATGGTAATATTTTTTTTTAATTTGGCTGATGTCGAATGACTTCCATTCAATGTTTCCATGGTAACGGGTAATGCTCTTATGATTTCTTTTTTAAATATATTTTCACATGTTATGTATAGTATTTATCTGAAAAATTAATATATTTGTAATTACATTAATATATTAGATTAATATACTGTATTGATAATTAAATTGACGTATTTGTTATTGCTGTAGCCTATAGGAAAATAATTGCATGTAATTTATATATTTATTTGAAATCTTGTTATGAATAAATTCTTATATATTTATTCAAATTTGTTACGACAGTAATCCGTTTTTCTCAGAATTTTATTTTCTCCTTAGCCTTTAGTCGATCTTTAGAGTGGTTATCAGCTTTATTTTGCAAAAAAAGTACGGCTCATGAACTAAAAACTCCTTCATGTGATATCACTCATATCACTATTACATTTATAATAATTAATTATTATGATTTAACAGCATCTGTATAGTTGCAATGTCTCATTACCTTCCATCTTTATATTATATTTAGTTATTCATAAGATACTGAAACTTCACTCTGAAAATATTCAGTCACGGTTGAAATATAATCCGAATAAAAGTGTGATATAATATAACTCGTCCTCTCTCTCACAGGCATGTGCCCATAAGAGGAGCCTCCAATAATAATTGTATTTTCATTTCTAATTTATTGTTATTTTCACTTCAGAGAATAAAGTACTGTACTCAAATTTCAGTTCCATCATGGATCTGTATATTTTATATAATGTTTATTGTCAATAAATGAATTTATTTTTTTTCAATTTGTTAGAAAGCTTTTGAACAAGATTCAAGAAAAACTCACCAAGTAGCTCCTGCAATCTTGCTCCCGGGGGAGGCTTTCCATCAACGCCGGCCAAAGGTCTCAGAAAGCAGTCGAGTAATCGCAAACATGAGACGAAAAGTGCTGAGTCGACTTGATGCACCATTTCTTTCATGTGCTGTCTCAGGAATTTTATAGCTGGCTCTACCCAGTTCTCTAGAATTGTCTTCAAATTGTCCGCATACGGTTCAGCCGGCTGAGAAAAATTAATGAGCAATGTAAAGTAATTCATGAATAAATATTTATAATGAATATTCATAAGAATTTATTATAAATGAAGTCAATGGAGTTTATTCTCATTAATTTAATTTTTTAAATTAATTCTCTGTTTAAATTAAATCATTTATTAAAATAAAATAGAATTATTTCTCTTTAAATGTAAGGATCAACTTTGTGCTTTGATTATATTGTTTTGTATCGTATTTATTGAGAAATAAACATTTATTCATTATTTTATTATTCATTCATTAAATATTCTCATTATGGACCCGATAGAGCCTTATCCTGTCTGTCAGTACGCATGATATCTAATCAACGGGTCATACACTTGTGAAATTTGAAATATAATATCTTCATAGATCATGTAAGAAGCCCATTGATGTTGAACATTGGGTTGGATAAAAAAAATTACAAGAAAAACATAGGTTTTCCATTCTCAAAATGTGTTTCTTTATTGGGTCCTTGGATACTCCGTTGTATTGTTTATTAACATGTACTAATGAGTTATTTAAAAATATTATAATTAATGTATACTTGATAAATCATGAGTATATTGATATAATATAATATTATATTATGTGTACATAATGTAAACATATTATAAGCAATAAGCAATAGGCAATTAGCAACATTTGGATCATATGATCGTCTACTCTATAGAAACAAATAGTCCAATGCACACATAAAGCAGCTGTTTCGGAACTATTTGTTTGTATAGAGTAGACAATCATATGATCCATATGTTGCTAGTTGCCTATTGCTTATTGCTCCGGTGTACGACCGGGGTAAGGGATAAAAATCTCGGGCATTATTAATTTTTTTAATCAAACTTAATTGCTGTTATGATGTAATAACTATCACAGCTCATGATGATTATAATTCAATAATTAAATTTTATATTTGTTCTTTTTCAGGTACTAAAATATTATCCGAAGTATAGATAACAGAGAGTGTGTGTGTGTGAGAGAGAGGGAGTGTGTATAAAGCCAGGTTCAAACTCTGCGACAGATTGTACCGATCTAATTAATCAACCATATTGATGGTATAGATATTAGCAAAGACGATAGGAAACTATTAAAACTAAGTATTCTAATTGTCTCTGATATTAGACATCGATGTTCTGTCCAAACGCAACAATCTTTTGTCTCAACTCAACCTGATTTGCCAGATTTATCATAATATCGATCAACCATCCAACCGCGAGACATCGCATCGATCTCCCGTCCAAACGCTTAGATCACCGTTGGGCCGATCAAATCGGTTCAATTTATTGCCGCATTTGGACCTGGCTTAACAGAGAGAATAAAATCAGAGGAAGAAACGAGAGCGAGAGAGAGTAAGAGCATGAGAGAGAGTTAGGAGAATCGAGATTCTACGAGCCAGAGAGAAAATGAGTACGAATAATAAGGGTTAAACTGGGAGGATTATAATATGAATACTAATATTTTTGCCTGTTGATGAAACTGACCAGTAGAGTATAAACCATTCCATTCTAACAAAAGAAGCAGTGACTATGATGACTGGTGAGGCTGAATAGTGTTTTTGAAATGCGATTTATGGCGCGCTTTGTACGATCTCCTGCCATTTCTAGAAATTCTCGAAAATGCTGCACACAAATCCCCTTTGTTCTGGTACGCTGAAAACGTCACTTCCGAATGTATGGATCACCAGAGACCAGCAAGGCTTTGAAATAGTGGTCGTGTAATCACGGCGATTTAGATTTCAAGCGAAATTCAGCCTGACATTGGAACAATAGTAGACCAACTATTGGCTCATCTAACACATTATGTATTTTCCATGCACAAGCCTAGAATGTATGTGAGCTATTGTTTAAATTTAGACTCAGATTTGCGGTTTGATTATTGCAATACAGCAGCATTATTACAATAGTTATTGGGATATTATTAGTCGTAGAGTTCCTGGAATGGAAGAGCTTTATGATTAATTAATGCTGCTTGTAGGCGAAGCTGTAGATTGTTACCCCAATGTTACCTACATCGTAATATTATATAAAATAAAATATGAATGGAATTCATATACAGGGGGTCACATAGTTTTCTGAAAATATTTCTCTTAAAAATGAAGATAAAAATCTTTACAAAAGGTTCCAGGATATGCTTTTTGACCGAGTTATTGAGGACCCAATAGGAACTTGAATAGGAACTTTTA
Source organism: Laodelphax striatellus (assembly GCA_017141395.1). Taxonomy (NCBI): domain Eukaryota; kingdom Metazoa; phylum Arthropoda; class Insecta; order Hemiptera; family Delphacidae; genus Laodelphax; species Laodelphax striatellus. The sequence continues at coordinate 5,257,894 of CM029541.1, read as the reverse complement.
AGGAAATAGTCCTTAATTGCGATCGTACCTTAATAGACCTTAATAGATCCTCAATAGATCCTTATTGATCGTCCTTAATAGAACCTTATTGCGATCGTACTCGTGTCCGTCTGTCCGTCTGCACGCACGATATACAGAGTGATTCAAAAAGAATACCACAACTTTAAAAATTTGTATTTAATGAAAGAAATATAATAGAACCTTCTGTTATACATCATTTCGAAGAGTAATTAAAGACGTTTTTTTTCTCTCACAATGAAGTTCAGAGATGTTCAATATGACCTCTCCAGACACTCGACCAATATCAACCCAAGACCTCCCTGAAGCTCTTTCCACTCTCACTGTAGCATATCAGGCGTAACAGTTTGATAAGCTGCTGTTGTTTCTTGCTTCAAATCATCAATATCCATCCGCCATTGATGATTTGAAACAAGAAATTACGGCAGCCATCCAAACTGTTACGCCTGACTTGCTACAGATAGTGTGGAACAAGTTTTATTGCTCGAGTGTCTGGAGGGGTCACATTTATGAAACATCTTTGAACTTGTTTGTGAGTGAAAAAAACTTATTTAAATACTCTTTGTAAAGATGTATAACAGAAGGTTCTATGATGTTTCTTTTATAACATACAAATTTTTAAAGTTGTGGTATTGTTTTTGAATCACCCAGTATAACAAACGGAAGATCGTATACTTTTAAAATTTTAAACAGTTTGTGGATTCAAAAAGCATTAGGAATGGTTCAACCTGCTATCTAATAACCTTGAAGAAAATGCACCAACCTTGGGTAACCTCTTCAACCAGCTGGCAAGAAACGGAGCCAATCCCAGCAGCCCCGGCTCCAAGTAGACCATTCCACAGCGTGAGACAGTGGCGGGGGAAGCCACAGCCAGATCGGCCACCTCGAACATCATGGTCTGATGCTGCGACATCTTGATAATCTCGCCACTGGTCAAACACAGCTTTTTGTTGTCGTCCAGAACTGTGTTCATGTTCTCTATCCACACGGCGTCCACTGGACCGTCTAGCACGTACCAGTGTTTGTCGGCGTCAGCTGATGCTGCGCCCACACGCATCAGAGATGGCAGGATGCCGTCAGTCCTGCACAGACATGAACATTGATTGATTTCTATTGAAAAAGCAATTGATTGATCATGAGAAAGTTATAGGGCCGTATTTATGAACGTTCCTTGAGGGTTCCTTTCCGAAAGGGACTCTTGAAAAGCGTTTCATGAATGAAATCAGCTGATTTTTCATTCATGAAACGCTTTTCAAGACGCCCTTTCGGAAAGGAACTCTCAAGGAACGTTCATAAATACGGCCCATAGTATTCCTGAAATACTGGACAAGGATTGATTGATTGGTTTCCATTGAAAAACCTATTGGTCATGGAAAGTTTCTACATTAGGCTAGGCGTACACCGGTTAGTCAAGACAAGACAAGACGAGATTAGTCACGTTTGGTCACAATACTTTACATATAGCAGGATCCTTTCAAATTGTCAGAAATCAGCTGTTTCAATGAGCAATATCACAATACTTAACCTACAAATGCTGAATCTCGCAGATTATTGAAAAAGTCTTTTAAAAAGTTATTCTTTGAAAGGTCTTCTTTAAAAAGGTCTTTCAAAGACTTTGAAGGTCTTTAAGACTTTCAAGCCTTTTGATTATTGTGTCGAAATCACTGTTTAATTATTACTGGATCAGCTGATTTATGACAAGTTAATTGGATCCTGCTATAAACATTTTTTTTATCGTATGGCTTTTTATCGGTGGGAAGACCCTTACGGGTAGGTTCCACCTCGCCAAATTGCACAATTTTCTGTATCGGTCACCCATCCAAGAGCAGTCTTGAATGTTGTTACTTAACCACATGATTACTTAGCAACCGCTCTCACCGAGTGACCACTGTATTACATAAATATTGATTGATTTTGAAAAGCTATCAATTGATTGATCGTGAGAAAGTTTTAGTATTTATGAAATACTGGACAAGGATTGATTGATTGGTTTCCATTGAAAAACCTATTGGTCATTGAACGTTTCTACATTAGGCTAGGCGTACACCGGTTAGTCAAGACACGACAAGACAAGATTAGTCACAGTACATAGTTGTTATGAGCACACAGATTAGTCATTGCATCGGTGTGTGCTGCTTCATAAGCAACTACGTGAATTACTGTTACTAAACGTGACTAATCTCGTCTTGTCTTGACTAACCGGTGTACGCCTAGCCTAAAGGGCTGATAGAACAATAGTACACTTTTGGTTACAGAATAATTATTGAAGTGGAAAATGATGTAAGTGAATATGTATGTGATACTTGAGTAAGTTATACTCTCTCAAGTATGCTGAGAGAAAATGTTGCTTTATTCTTATGAAAATATAGACACTAGAAATCACTTAATAAGTAAGAATATACTCACAAACTACTGTGTTCTACATAGCGCTACCAGCTTGTGATTTTGTCTGGGTTTAGGGGTGTCATGGGGTGGTTGTTGTTTAGTCTTCTTCTTCTTCTTCACTTCACGGATTAGGTTTTATTAAACCTGTTCCGGTACCCATCTTTTTCTCGGTCGACCTATATCTCTTTTACCTATTGGTTTGTAATTTTGAGCTTCTACCCTTCCATCTGGCATCCTATTCAAGTGGTTGCACCATTTTTCTGTTCAGTAATATTTTATCATGCAGAGGCGTGACAGACAGAGTTCTCCTTATATGGTCGTTCTTATTCTGTCTGTTCTGGTTAAACAGCTTGAATATTACTGTCAATTCTTTTCGTATGTTGTTGTTTAGTCTTTTTTGTTTTTGTTCAATATTAAGTACAAATATTTCAGCTAGTATGGAGGCTAGAGGACTGGCAATAGTTAAGTCTTGCTTTTTTGGTAGTATTTGTTATTGAATTTTATGAAAAGTTTTGATTAAGTTATAGAATTTACGAAATACATACAAAATTGATAAAACAATGAAAAGTTATATGTTACAGAAATTAAAAAGGAGAAAATGTGAGTGGATACATTTCAAGTACGTAAAGAAATGTACGGTATTGGATGATTCTTATTGAAATTCCAGGTATTGAAGAAGTTATTGCATTTGCAAAATACATTACAAAGTTTTTAAAACAATAGAAAACTTTTGGTTACAGAATTATTGAGGAGAAAAATAATGTAAGTGAGTAGTATACTTGAATAAGTGGAACTCTCTCAACTATACGGAGAAATGATATATTGATAAACTCTTATTGAAATGCTCAATATCAGATCTATCTCTTAATAGATTATGAATATATATTCTGAGGAATGATGCAGTAGTATATTATGGAATGAAGAAATTGTCATCTCTTCAATCAGAAGCTGAGAAGAATTCAATCCTGAATATTGACAGGTAGCCTAAGTTACAGAGATCCAGCAATGTGTGTGTATTCACTACCACGAAATTCCCGTTTCCATCAACAACAACAAACCCACTCTAAAACGGAATGAGCTTCATCTGAGCAGAGAGAATAGAAGGAAAATATTCTTTTTCTCCTATACTCTCAGCATTTGAGCCATTTCATCCTGAAGTGTTTTGTTTACACTATTGTTCGGGATTAAACTGTTGCATGGAAAAAAGTGTAGAGGTAAAGTTATGAAGTATTGATTAGAATAAAGCTGATTTGAACTGTTTGCGTACAGTTGGATTGATTAGAGGAAAATAATGGTCTTTATTGAGAAGTATTGTACTTTAGAATTGAGTAGAATTGAAAAAAAAACAACGATATACCAGTTTCGGTTGTTACACCATTGTCAATCTCTGGTAGATTAAAACTAAAGTAAAGAGAAGCAGAATTTATACTCATTACCGAGCGCTGTGATTGGGAGTTGAATGGCCTATCAAGGTGAACTACTGTCATTGGCCTAGACAAGCTCCTCCCACAATGGGCGGTTTATAAAAACATCACAGCAATGGCGGTTCAAGCAACTAAAATAACCAAGAATGAGAAAATGGCTGATTATTATTTCACTGCTCTTTTTAAATAGTTGTAGGGAAATCTGTGTATGATGATGGTGTGATTGATGTAAACCTTTTTTATTGTAAATGTAATTGTTATTGTTATTGTAAATTGATGTACCATTTTTATTCTAAACCACTGCCATTTTTCTATACCCTTTTTAGGCCTATGCCACTTATGTATTGTAAACAATCAATATCAATTATTATTCAATTTGAATATTTGAAGTGTAGACTCACCACTCATGAGTTTGAAAGTCGAATTCACCATACAGTTGACCCATTGTGATTGACTTCGGATTCAGAACATAGGTGTGTACTGTTTCGAATGTGTATCCGCTAGGCGCCGCTTTTCCTTTCAAAAGTGTCATGGCCGATTTCAAAATCTCATAGCACTGTGAGAAAAGAGAAAAACGTTACTTCATATTGGGCTAGTTGCACGAAAGTGAATCAAGATCAATCATCGATTAATTATTAGAATTGACATAGTCATTTTTATTTATTCCTATTCAGTACAGAACATTGATATTGAACGGAAGCATGGAACGTCCAGCAAGCTTACGCTCAAAATTGTTCCTTTTCCAATTAAAGATTAAAAGAGAACTTCTAAGATATATAATATGAAAAATTTATTTCGCTACATGAAATTTACTGATACATTACTAGAATCTCTATTAAAGTATAAAATAAATATTCAGGAAAATATCGAACAGAAGAGTTGAGAGTTGTCAATAAAATTTGAGTTATGCATGAATGGGAATTGAAAAAGAGAAAGAAATTGTTTTCAAAATGAAGCTGAATACAATGACTGTTACAGCAGTAGGAAAGTTGCACCGTGAAACTAATCCATGCATAAATATAAATTGATCGTTTCCAGAGAAAGACTTCAATATTCAGATTGAAATTGGAAAAATGTTCTACTTTGATTTCGAAGTGAAAGTAAGTCAGTGTGCCCACGGAGCAACTGCTATCTGACTTCAGTCAGCAACCCAGCGTTGCCAGATGACATTTCACTGTTTCTCGGGTAATCGGGTAATCTAACGGCTAACCTATCAGCCAATGTCATCTGGCAACGCTGGGTTGCTGACTGAAATCAGATAGCAGTTGCTCCGTGGGCACACGGCCCAAGTGTTAGTAATAATATGATATGATGGAACCAGGATAAATCGACTGTATGTATAATAGGAGAGGACCGTTTTGAGCATAATTCTGTTGTAAAAATAGTTGAATGATTGGTTGATTGAATATTATCTCAAGAGAAAATCGAGTGAATGATCATTTGACAATCATGTCATCAATACAATCTAAAATGAATTGGAAAAATAAACGAATACATTGAATATGCAACGACAAATTCATGCTACAATAATTGATTATCACTATTACGTACTGATATTGTCCTAAAAAAGATTAAAAATCCAGTAGGATGGCTATGAAACCGTTCACAAATTGAATTGTTTTCAGAGAAAGAATTCGAAATTGGATAACGAGAGAAGCCAATAAATCATGTTACAGGAATTCACGTTATTGAAATTTTTGCTGCATTCAGCAGTGGCGAAGTGAAACATGAACCCCACCCAGCTCCAATGGCGTAACTAGGTTCAAGTAAAGGTGGGGGGAAGGGGGTGGTTAGCTACGGAGAAGTCATGGGGTTATACAGAAAGATGAAATCAATGTAATGCTAATGCAGTTTCTCAATATAAATGTATTCGATTAGAGATAAGCCTAACTATAAACATAAGCAGATTAGTTTTAACACTTTTTAATAATCAAATCAGATTTTCATCAGAAAAATAAAGTATTTGCCTACCAATGTGGGGGGTTACAAACCTCAAACCCCCCCTCCCGTGGTTACGCCTATGCTTAGCTCTAAAGAATATTCGAATCCACCTGTTGCATTATCACATCTCGTTTTGAATTTGATTTTCGATCACAATGGAGATAGATAGATATGAGAATGAGATACAAATCGTTTCTCACTTTGCGACGGAAATATCTGGCTTCCTATACTTGAACTTCCTTGTAACTTCCTTATTAGATTACATTGTATTTCCTATCTTATACGTGCTACGCCAACACGGAAGTTATACGTATCAGTTCAAGGCGGCGGGGAATTTCTGCGTTGCCAAGTTCAATCAAGTGCCTCAATTTGTGATACAATTATCGTGTTACAATAATTCATGTGCGCTAGTTCCTCACGACACTAATTGAAAGAGCTATTAGTGCATGACTGTATGCTCAATATATATGTTATAATCATCAATGCTAATCATCATCATATCGTGTCCAAGCAAAACTCTTTTTTTATTATTATTACATTTTATATTTCAAAACAAGTCTCTGCGCGTTATCATTTGCTTACAGCACATCGTCAAAAGTACATGTAAAATTATTTTGTGGGCAAAGCAACAGATGTCCCATTGCCTGAATATATGCTAATGACGTCATAGAATTATTGAAAAACTGAGGGTGCTGACAAAAACCTTTCATTGTTAAAGGAGTCTCAGCCAAATGGGGTCGAATTAATATTAAAAAACATTAAGGGCCGGTTCATGAGCTCGGGACTTAGCCAAGTCCTAGACTAAAACGGGTGGCCACCGTAGCATCGACAAACGTTAGCCTCGACACTATGTACTAAGGGCTATCTATGCTGCTAACCCACTAACCTGTCGAGGCAAACGCTTGTCGATGCTACGGTAGCCACCCGTTTTAGTCTAGGACTTGGCTAAATCCCGAGCTCATGAACCGGCCCTAAGAGATTTAAAATGTGATCGAAAATGTTATTTCCTTCTAAAGTTTTAAAGAAAACTTTGTAGAATGATACTTTACACTTTACAGGATCAGAAAAGTATTCTTTCTGTTTTTGTTGAATAATTATACAAATTTGTTTTCAAAATCGATCCTATTCTATGATCACCATTAAGTTTCGTGAAAATCAATTCAAACGTAAGTAAGAGTTGAAGTTGAAAAAAAGTTCTAAAAGTAAGAAGAGTTGGTTGATAGAATGACCATGCTGCTCTCATCGGAGCGTGAACTTCCACGAGTTCTGCAGATTTCAAGCGAGCGAAAAGTTGAAACTTGTGAAACAGAAGTTTTGTAAAGTTCCGCGTCTGAGGTCGGAAGATGCTGGGAAACAATGTAAGTTCAAGTGGAAAAGACGGAGTGTGACCTACTAAAAAGTACTCAACTCGTCGATGTTCAAGTGAGTTAAAAAATGGCACCAAGGTTCTGAAGAGTTGTTAACAAGGATTCTTTCTGATTTGATGATTGTGCTGCGAGTGGGATTTTGGAAGTCATGGAATGACACGTGGATGAGTAGAAAAGTAAGGGAGATTATGTGAGAAAGAGCTTGAAAAAGGCTGCCAAAACATGGTGAGGCCCATCGGGGTATTCTTTTGTTGCTCACTCTTTTTGTTGTCTCTTTGTTGACAATTAGAGCATGGATCATGACCACTGGGAGTGGATCCAGCCGTGCCCTACCCTTGATAATTACACACTAGGGGTTGAGAATTCACCGGAGTTTACTGGTTCTGTAGTTGGACCAGTCTTAACTTATTTACAAAGAAAAAAAATTAGATGGGGAAAAATGATGAGAGTGAATAGAGGACAAGGAGGAGGATGAGGAGAAGGAGGAGGACGAGGAGAAGGAGGAGGAGGAGGAGGAAAACCAGTAGGAGGAGGTGGAGGAGGAGGAGGATGAGGAGGAGGAGGAGTAGGAGGAGGAGGAGGAGGACGAGGAAAGAAGGAGGAGGAGGGGAGGAGGAGGAGGAGGGAGGAGGAGGTGGAAGGAGGAGGAGGAGAAGAAGGAGGAGGAGGGGAAAGAGGAGAAGGAGGAGGAGGAGAAGAAGGAGGAGAAGAGGAGGAGGAGGAGGGAGGAGGACAAGGAGGAGGATGAGGAGGAGGTGGAGGAGGAGGAGGAGGAGGAGTAGGAGGAGGAGGAGGAGGAGGAGAAGGAGGTGGAGGAGGAGAGGAGGAGAAGGAGGAAGAGGAGGTGGAGGAGGAGGAAGATTTGGTAGAGAAGAGAGGATGAAGGGGGATGTAAAGAATGTATAGGAATAATGTAAAACTAAAATAAAATGTGAAGAAGTATGTGTAGGAGTACAAAGATTGAGTAATGAGGGTAGAATGAGAAGGGTGGAGAATGAAAACAGAAAAATGTGAGAATTTGTAGGAAGAATGTGAAAAAGAAAAGAGAAAAGATAACCAAATGACATTTGTGAATTGATGAAGGGCTGTGTTGGTCAACTGAACGTCACGATCCGCTCAAGTTATGTCTTGTTGACCCAATCAATTTGGTGCCAACCCCTCCCGCTATACAAACTACCACCCAGACTCACAATATAATATACGGTTTCCCAACTACGACAAAACTAGTACTTTGACCTCTTGAAGCCCCTCTTCTTTCAAGGGCTTCGTGTTCAGAAAAATATTCGCTTTTGCAAAATCTTATGCCTGGTTTTCATGTTGCCAGTCGAAGTTCCCTTGAAATAACTGCACCTTGACCTCAGTAGCATTCTTCTCATTTCCAGTGTTATTAATTGAATTTTAGGTACGCTAACATTTTCTTATAAAAATTTAGAAGAGAGACATTTTCAACTGTTTGTTTTTATCTTCAGTAAAATCTCATGCCTGGTTTTCATGTTGCCAGTCTCCTAGTCTTTTTCTCATTTCCAGTGTTATTAAATTAAATTTTAGGTGCGCTAACATTTTCTTTAAAAAATTCGGAAGAGGGGACATTTTGTTTTCATCCTATAAGTTGATTATACTTTCTTGAATAAATCAATTATTTTATGAGTAGAAATTTCGTTCAGAGTATTATTTCAAGAACTACTCACAGAATTTCAAAGTCATTTTTGAAAAGAGCTGAAAATCTAATCCTCCATGTGCTTTTAATGTGTAAATTATTGAGCGTTTTATTTCAGTGTATTATAAGAGCCAAAGATAAAAAAAAAACGATTTCTTGAGTTTTCCGAAAATCTCAAACATATTTTTCTCAAGAAACTTAATGGTTCCATAATTTCCAAGTGAATATTTATGATTTATTATTAAAATAGCTCTCCAAGCAAAATGATGTGATAATTCGTAAATATGATGGCAAAAACAGAAGGTGAGCCTTTCGTTCATGGTCGACTCATTTGACCTCGACCAATGGCAGGTAAATACTTCTTTGTGGGACAATCTGTATATTATGCTGAATCTGCCATGTACCTAGGGAACAGGCCTATTATCCAGAATACTTGGCCGAGGGGCGCAGATTCGTGTATTTTCAGCGCATGCGCCAAAAATTGATCTCGCCCCAGAACAGAGAGGCGTCTTCAGTTACGGCTAGCGCTCCGCTGTTGAACGTCGCGACGCATATCTCGTTCCAAACTATTTCCCGGGACGGAAAAGCCACGACCAATTTTCCGTGTCAGTTTTCACGAATTTACAGTGAGAAAATTTTTTGTTATTCTTCCCGACAACTTTTTTTCAATAAATTATTGAGTTTTGAAATAGTTGTCAAGTAAAGAAGTTACTTCGAGAACATTATCAATATGGTTCAAAGTGAAAACTGTGTGAAAGTGATTTGAGTTACTCTGAAAATAGATGCTAATTATTGTTCTGGACAAAAAGATGCGATTGGATGATGATAAAGTTTAAAAACTCCGAATTCCGTAATTTTTGAATACATTATTATCTTGTGGACTCATTTCTATGGTGATTAAAAAGGTGAGAATCCATAAAAGGTGCTAAAGTAGAGGTAGAGCTCCAATTATTATCCGGAGTAATTATTATTGGCAATTAATAATAGAAAATGAATGAATTTCACTCGAAAAATGAGTGTTTTTTCCAACAAAAACGAAAACACTATAGAGATTATTCTATGGTTCTCATTATTTATTTATTTTATTAATTGACAATACACACACCTTGGGTGGGAAGTAACAACAGGCATTCGCCCAAAACTGTTTCAATCCCTAATTTTAACTGTCTATGTACTTTTTCATTAATAATTTGAGTCCAGAAAAACTGTTACAATTTTGAATTTTAAAAGATTACGATAGATGTTTAACACAAAACCACAAACCATAATATATAATATCACTTAAACTTTAAAATAAAATTTGAATTTACTCGAATTTTGTGACGAATTAATGGACATTAATGGACGAATTTTGTTACATTTATTAATGGTTTCGATTTAGAATATTGAGAGCCAATACTGGATCACAGTAATATACACATAATAATTTTTCATAATAAAAGGTAGTCAGCTTTTCTGCTGTTATAAATCGGATTTCATTTCACCAGCCTGATCCGTATAATTGGAGTGTCGATAATCAGTATTCAACTGCTAGCAGTTTTGATGTAATGCTATGAAAATAAGTTATTGGTTTTTCTTTAAAAAAATGAATCACGAATGAAACTATGATTCAATACTATCAAATCGCTAATTATTTAAGGACATTCAATCTATTATATTAAACAATTTTTGGCGCATTCCTTTCTACTGTGCTTCCACCATTGTGAAATCTAGAGAAAACTCACACTGATACAAGTTTGTTGTTAACAAGTCTAAAGAATTTTATGTTTGTGATACTGTGTGCATAGTTTAACGTGAGATGGATACACGTAGATAATGTGCATGATATCTCATGTTTTGAAGACAAAACTTTGACTTTCGTTCTACAAGCCCCAAAAACCTCACGTTTGTAATTGTGTACATACTTTGACAAAGGTGGGATGGAATTCAGCTTGGAATTTTGTTGAGAACACAAAACTTCCAAGATCAATCAAGAGCTCCTAAATTCCTGGAAAGTTTTTGAAACGTTTCATTATGATGAGAAAATAATTTGGATCAGCTGTGTTCTCTCACGCTCCTTTGGGATCCCATCAAAGTACAGTAGACTCCCGATTATCCGATGTAATTGGGACTGGGATGACCTCAGATACGGGAACACTCGGATAATAAGAAAGTTAAGTTCAGTAAGAGCACACCAATGCAATGACTAATCAATGGGTGTTGCTTCATAAACAACTATGTGAAGAACTGTGACTAAACGTGACTAATCTCGTCTTGTCTTGTCTTGACTAACCGGTGTACGCCTAGCCTTATGGTAAAAAAGACATGACAGCCCGTGAAAGGTTACAAAACTGTTTTATTGGGAGCAAAAACATATAATAATCACAATTATTACAGACCAGTAAGCGAAAAGAAATATGGATTATTTCTTTAAAAGTACTGGGGGACGAAACTCGGTTAACCAGGACTCGGATAACCGGGAGTTTAGGTTGCAGGTTGATATCAAAACAAAGTTGACATTTCTACAACTAGTATTAGCGTAAGCCAACGGACTTCAATGAGCAGCCACTAGAATTGAGTACTCATGAGAGTGCAATCAGGAGTTGAGGTCAGTTTGTTTAGGTGTCAAGCAGTGGTGTAAATTGACAAAGTTTTCAACGAGTTGGACGGATTTGAATCGAAATCGCTGGGAAAATGAGTTGAAACTCATGAGATGGATTTTGACCAACTCTGCCTTTTCATCCGCGCCAAAGTGGACGACGAAAAACTCCATAAATGTGAATCCAAATCGCTGGGGAAATGAGTGGAAACCTGTGGGACGGATTTTGTCCAACTCTGACTTTTGAACCTTGTCAAAGTGGACGTCGACAAACTCCATAATATTCTTGTCTACAACCAGCAGTTGAACCTCGCCAAAGTGGACGATAACAAATTTTCTAATATTTGTCCACAACTACAAGCCATACAAATACAGGTAGTTTCAGGTGAAGTTTTAAAAGCCACAGCGCTAGGAGCTGTCAAAAACTATTGAATTTGTACTTATTAGAGAATTTCTCATCATTTGCTGCTGGATTCTAGTGATGGAAGATATTGATCACCTCTGTCAAATTTTATGGATTTCTTACGGCATCTCTTACAAATTTCTGCTTAAATTGGTTGAAAGAAGATCATTGTCTTTGCTCTATATTAGTAGTATAATTGAGAACTATGGTGCAACCTTGAACTTTGAGCACCCTCTCTTTCTCTCTCCCCATTTATTCTCTCTTTCTCTGACTCACGCTCTGTATATCTCTTCTCTCTCTCTCTTCCTCTCTTTGTATCTGTCTGTATCTCTCCCATACTCTCTCTTACACTCTCTCCCTCTCCCTGTCTTGAATAAAGTTAATAATCTCATTATAATCTAATCTCTCTTGAGCTTTGCCTCTTTCTCTTTATCTCTTTCATATTCTCTCTCTTACTGTCTTTCTGCAGTATCTTCCTCTATCACACACTTTATCTTAATGCCTGTCTTTCCCTTTAGGTCACCTCTCACCCAGAATTCAAACTTAGCACATAGCCAATTAATCAACTAACAAATCAATCAAACTCTCTCTTTCTCTCTGCTCATTCACACTTTCTCCATAAACGTTTCTCGGAGAGTGATGTCCATGAGAGTCCTAGGCTTGTGCGTGGGTAATAGAAGGATGATGCGATCCAGCCAACTGAGCAGCACTGGCTCGCCAAACCACATCATTTTTCATTGAATGAGGAAAAGAGAGCTGCACATTCCTTCAAAAATATATACTGATCCACTTTTATATCCTGGGGAAAACTTCAAGACTTTACCAAACTTTTCCCACCCACACAATAATATTTTTCCATCAGTGTTTCTGCAACGTTCAAACTTCAGCAATAATTGCTATCCTCAACACATGTCTTCAGAAACTGTTTCCAACATCATACAAAGAAACTCCATACACATTTGAACATTTGAAGAAGAAGAAAAGAAGAAGAAGAAGAAGAAGAAGAAGAAGAAGAAGAAGAAGAAGAAGAAGAAGAAGGAGAAGGAGAAGAAGAAGAAGAAGAAGAAGAAGAGAGAAGGAGAAGAAGAAGAAGAAGAAGAAGAAGGAGAAGAAGAAGAAGAAGAAGAAGAAGAAGGAGAAGGAGGAGAAGGAAGAAGAAGAAGAAGAAGAAGAAGAAGAAGAAGAAGAAGAAGAAGAAGAAGAAGAAGAAGAAGAAGAAGAAGAAGAAGAAGAAGAAGAAGAAGAAGAAGAAGAAGAAGAAGAAGAAGAAGAAGAAGAAGAAGAAGAAGAAGAAGAAGAAGAAGAACAAGAAGAAGAAGAAGAAACTCAATATTCTTTGACAACCTGTGTTCTAGAAGAAGTTTCTGTAGTTTTTTGAAGTTATCAGGTTGAACCTTCCACATCAGTTTGTTGATACGCAATACGCTTCACTAAATCTTACCACACATGTCAAGAGAGGGTTCGTTTCAACCACATTGTACTGTTTCTGACGTTCATCCCACATGTATCAAACATTTATCCCGACACAAGACGTTACCCGCATTGCTACTCCCACACATACATAGACGCTTTCTGTCTCAGAAGCTTTTGTCACTCGGATATCAATCAGATCCCTCCTCCAACTGTATTTCCGTCATCGTTGAATGAAATGAATAAATTCATGAGTCGTTGCATGAGCTTGAGATGTTGTTGCTTCGACTGTAGGTGAAGCGTGAAGCAGTATTTTTCAAGGGGTCACATACATGTGTGGATGAGCTTAGAATTGAAATAACTTGTCCCATTACAGAGTGGGAATCAGGAGTTTGATATTACTAGGTCATCCCAGGTTGCACAAAACTGCAACTATTGGAATAAATAAATTCAACTCAATGAAATAGTTTTCAATTCTCCTCCTCCTCCTAATCCTCTTCCTCTTGCTCCTCCTCCTCATCCTCCTCTTGTTTCACTTCCTCTTCCTCTTCCTACTCCCCCTCCTCCTCCCCATTGTCATCATCATCATTATCATTACTATCACCATCAACCTCATCATCATTATCATCATCACTATCTCTCTTCTCCTCTCCCACTCTTTCTCTTTCCCTCTCTCACTCCCTTTTCCTCTCTCACTCGCTCTCCCACCGTGTTTCTCTTTGCCCCTCTCTGCCACTTCCCCACTTCTTCTCTCATCCTCTTCCTCATCCTTTCTCACTTCTCTCTTCATTCCTCAGTTTCCCTCTTTCCTCTCTCAGTCACTGTCTCTCTCTATATATTTTTCTCTCTTCCTCTATTACCCTCTCTTCCTCTTGTCCCACCTCTCTCACTCTTCTACCCCCTATTTCCCCTCCATTCACTCTTTCTCCCTTTATTCCTTTCTCTTTTTCTCTCTCTACCCCTCTCTCTCGGCAAAAATGCCCAAACCGGTGCAGTGAACAATGAAAAAAAGAATAATTTTAGGGCCGGTTCATGAGCTCGGGATTTAGCCAAGTCCTAGACTAAAACGGGTGGCTACCGTAGCATCGACAAATGTTTGTCTCGACAGGTTAGTGGGTTAGCAGCATAGAGAGCCCTTAGTACACCGTTCGTGTCGAGGCTAACGTTTGTCGATGCTGCGATGGCCACCCGTTTGAGTCTAGGACTTGGCTAAATCCCGAGCTCATGAACCGGCCCTTAGTATCAAAACAGCCGACCAGCGTATGGCCTTAAGGCGCGCAACTCAGTATAACCTCATGCCTAACATGTAATTATTCATCCTATTAACTTAGCATCAGAAGTTGTAAGTTAAGTTTGGGAGGAAGCCTCTAAGGCTAGGCGTACACCGGTTAGTCAAGACAAGACAAGACGAGATTAGTCACGTTTAGTCACAGTACTTCACTTAGTTGCTTATGAAGCAACACACACCGATTAGTCATTGCATCGGTGTGTGCTGCTTCATAAGCAGCTATGTGAATTATTGTAAGGCTAGGTGTACACCGGTTAGTCAAGACAAGTCGAGATTTGTCACGTTTAGTCACAGTACTTCACATTGTTGCTTATGAAACAACACACCGATTAGTCATTGCATCGGTGTGTGCTGCTTCATAAGCAGCTATGTGAATTATTGTGACTAAACGTGACTAATGTCGTCTTGTCTTGACTAACCGGTGTACGACTAGCCTTACATTACATTCTACTCACGTAAGCATCACCTACTATACTGTATCTACTCTATCCTCATCTAAGTTCTAACTCAAGCAAAACTCTGTAAAGCGATTTTAGAGCTATGTAATTTTGACACGCGCAGGTCTCATTTATCATAGAGCTTTTGACAGGTTCTGATACTGACTGACATTGAAGAGTTGGCTGATAATTTGAAATTTACTAACAACTGAACCATAAACGATTTATGATCCACATAAAGTTTCATAAAACCACATTTTATGACATCACATATTGAATACCACACCTAGATAAAGGCATAACGTATGATGAATTGAAAGAATTTTAATGTTTCTTCCCTTTAATCAGCTTATTCAAAATTTCACAACTCAAAATTATTCAAATTCAATTTTGTCAGCCTACAAAATTTCACAAGAAAATGTTGATCCATTAACGAGATAAGATGCAAATTCTTAAAAGAACAAAATGGCTAATTACAGGAAAACTAAGGAGAATTCGGTATTATGCCAATGACTTTCTGTTTGTTTTGGCTTGTAGAATACTGTGGTAGTACTGTAGTCACAATTCTTGGTACAATCTGTACTCGCCGTACTATAAAAGTTAACTTTAACCACCAGTAAGTTAATTACAAGAACTGTTTTCAACTATTCATTTTTTATAATATAATAATATAATATTATACATGTATACATACCATTAAATGTTTGATTTATATTCGATTCATGCACCGAACTTTTCACAGTTTACAAGTAGGTTCTAAAATATTTTGGTACTCAGCTTCCTAACCTTTTAGAAACAAAATGGCGGCATAGTGAAAGACGATACTTAAAAACATTAAAAATGTGGTTTTGGTTTTATGAAATATTTTTATTGTTACATCCTAGGGCAAAATGATTTTTAAATAAGAAAACTAGGACATAGCCTAATGAAAAACATTTAAGTCCGAAATAATTCAAACTGTAACCCATCCACAGCAACACACTGCTGTCAAACAATTACTAAATGACAACCTTCATGGCTGTTGGATTGGTCGTGGAAGTTATTTTTTAGATTGGCCACCCTGATCACAAGATTCAACTGTTTGTAACTTTTTTCATGGGGTTACTTGAAAAAACAATTTTATATCTATATCTTCAATAATGATGAGGAACTAAAACGATCAATAGAAGAGGAACTTCTCCGGATACCGCGGAGTTTCTTTGTAAGAGCTTACGAATCATTTGTTAAGCGCTGTTATCAGTGTGTTGCTGTGGATGGGTTACAGTTCGACTAATTTTGGACTTCAAGGTTTTTATTAGGCTATGTTCTACTTTTTCTTTATTTAAGTGATATTGCCCAAGAATGTAACAATAAACATATTTTATAAAACCAGAAACCTTCTTTAATGTTTTCAGGTATCGTTTTCAATAAGCCGCCATTTTGTTTCTACAAATGTTAGGGAGCTGAAATTTTTCCAGAATATTTTTAGAACCTACTTTGTAAACTGTGTGAAGTTTAAAAAAGTTCGGTGCATGAATGGGCACGTAATATAAAATCAAACATTTAAACCTCTTCGTGGGACACCCGGTATTTAAGGAGAAAAACATAACTAATATCTTATGTTAGGCATCACCAGCAAAAAGAAAACTCTTTGCCCGCTGGTGAGAGTTGCATAAAAAATCCTCAACTTATTTTATTCAACTTATGTTGATGGTTTCAACTATTACTGATTGAATTCAATTTATAGTTGATTATAAGTAATAGATGATGGTTTCAACTGGTATCTTAGGTTATCTCTCAATAAGCTTCAACCAATTGTTGATCAGTTTCAATAAGGATTTTTAAATCTAGGCTAGCAGCAAACTAGAACAATCTGTTTGTGCAAACTATTCCAGATCATAAAACCCTGTTAACTGTGATCAGTTATTTGCAAATTTATCGCTATTCACTAGTTTACTTCGCGCTACAACAGACTCGCCATAAATATGCTCCCAGCATCTTGCTCGCTGCAAACACTTGAACAAACTGATTAGATTGTTAAGAACCAAAATAGCTGCAGAGCATAAATTGTGGCGAGTGGATTTTTTACAAGAGGATGAAAACCATCTCCAATATAGTACATCCTGTCGACGTGTTGAGCTGAATACTGAATGAAATGCTTAAAATTCAGAATAAAAAGCTCTTTACACATTGAAAGCTCCCGGTTGCTGAAGAGACAGAGAGAAAGAGAAAGAGTGAGTGAGTGATTGAGAGAGGAATACTTTGTACTGCAATAAGTAGAGCAATTCCAGACCATTCTGCTGAATATTATTTTCTGTAGCTGTTTATTTTTTGTAATTCCAATGGGAGAAATCAAATCCAACGGTTCTACCTTCCACGCGGTGAAAGCCCGACACTCGACAGCTTTTCAATGAATGTGTGAGCTGTTGATTTGTACAAAGAACCTCAGAAATCTCATTTATTTTCCAGAATGGATGAATTGCGTCGCTACTCATAACAAGTTCAGTTCAATTCAAGTTGATGAATTCAGTTACTGAACTTGATTATAATTTTTCTCGCTCCAATGAGTAATTCCTAGTATCCACACTCACTGAATTTATAATATTGTAATCTCAGCATTCTGATGAAGATTATACTAAATTATGGGACTCATTTTGAAGGTGTTTTATTCTAGAGCTATTTGAATTTATTCACGAATAATTAATGAACTCGTGAACAGGATTGAGTTCGTTCTAATGATTCCTGATGTCAAAAATTCATTTTTTTTCAAGAGTGATAATTTTGGAGATGAATTTTAATTATGACTTTCAAATGAATTATGACTAGACTTTATGACTTGATGAATATTGAAATACGACTCGGAACTGCTCTAGAACCGGTTTCAAAATGGAAACCGTAAAGCTAATTTTTTTCATCTTCTTTTGAGATTTTATACTAGAAGAGTAATTATTGATAACCAAAACATGTTCTGAAGAAAGCGAAGAAACTTTTTAAAATTTTTGTTATATCACGGATAAATTATTATTGAAAGCTATGTTTTGTACTCGAAAATGAAGTTTCCTACTGTTCTTTAGATGATTTCTACTGAAAATTAATTTCTGATGCGAGAATGTTAATTAATTAGAGAAGGAATTACGTTATAAGAAATTACGAAGTAGGGAGAGTTACTAAGGTACACTTGAAGTAGATTGAATTCGAATTGCAAATCTGTTTTGAGGGCCTATCCATGAACTGGTCTAATTCCTCTGCGAGAGGAGAGACAAGCTTGAAAACGGAAGGCAAGCCTAATGGAACAGAGATTTTAGCATAGCATATGCAAATCAAGTTTACTTTCTCGCTAAACTTCTACTCTGTCGAACTAATTCTATGTGCATTTCGTGCTCTCACGACTGTAAAAACCTCAGTGAATGGTAATGATTGAGCTGAGAAAGGTTCAGGCTTAGCTGATCAATCAATTATTCGAAATGTTTCCCATTTAAGGAAATTTAGACAACTCACTACACTCCAATTAGACTCACTTAGGCTCACTCCAATTCGACTCACTAAACTCCTTCTTCACATCACTATTCACCACACTCACTTCGGGTCTCTCCACCGATGAAAGCCTCATAATAAATTAATTAATACAATACTCCAATTCTAAATCCCAGTTGCACGAAGGGCTGTAAAGCTTGATTTCCAATTAACAAAGTTTATTCTCTTATAATAAAATTATAAGGTACAGGAACCATTCTAGCAATGTTTATTGGAGAGCTTGATTTCCAATTAACAAAGTTTATTCTCACGACTGAAGTGATTAAAAAGAACTGATTCACTTCAGAGCAAGTGATCCTATAAAGGTATACGATTCCGTGAAACAGAATATCTGAAATATAATTGGCCAGTTTTTATGCCAATGTTAATCTTAGTTTCATCTCCAATCAAAGGTAATAAATTGATTGAATTTTAGACCAGTAATAGATTGTTGGTGATTAATAGAGATGTTTAAGTATCAATTAATTACGAACAATTTTTTTCCATAAACTCAGTATGATGTGTATTGAAAGTTGAGATTACTGAATGATATACATGAAATTTAATCTTACATGAAATTTAATTTCTCTAGCAAAGATACAATTATTGAATAGATCAAATCAGAATTGATATGCTTATCAAATATTGATATATTATCAAATGATACTGGTTCAATTTGACATCAAAATTTTTACTTCCTCATTATTATTCACAAATTGAATAAATACACATGAAACTGGCATAATAGACATTATTGGATTGTATATAAATTTGCATGTGCTAATGCAATGAAAATAAAATTTGATTTTTTCTTTGAATTTCTATAGAATCCAAAGTATTTTTAGAGAATTGCTCCATTAAAAGTGAAATGTGTTGAATAGAATAATATAAGCATCATTAGTTATCAACGTTAATTATGTTTTATTGTTTCTTCAAAAAATTATAACAAATTTTTTGATCAATAAAACAAAATTACTCTCAGAAAATAGAAAACTTTTATTCACCTCCCAACAATAAATGTTAATAGAAGAGACTACTGATTATACTTATTAGGCTAGGCGTACACCGGTTAGTCAAGACAAGATAAGACGAGATAAGTCACGTTTAGTCACAGTATTTTACATAGTTGCTTATAAGGCTAGGCGTACACCGGTTAGTCAAGACAAGACAATATTAGTCACGTTTAGTCACACTAATTCACATACTTGTTTATGAAGCAGCAAACACCGATGCAATGACTAATCAGTGTGTGTTGCTTCATAAGCAACTATGTAAAGTATTGTGACTAAACTTGACTAATCTCGTCTTGTCTTGTCTTGACTAACCGGTGTACGCCTAGCCTAAAGCAACACACACTGATTAGTCATTGCATCGGTGTGTGCTGCTTCATAAGCAGCTATGTGAATTACTGTGACTAAACGTGACTAATGTCGCCTTGTCTTGTCTTGACTAACCGGTGTACGCCTAGCCTTAGATGGGAGGACTTCCTCAAACTTTTATAGAAGGAACTGCAGTAACTGTATAATCAGTCTGTTTTTAGTCTCTGTAGAAGAGACTCTCCTCTCAAATGAAGTTTCATTACGATCAAAATCATAATGGGTGATTATTTACAAACTGATTCAAATATTATATTTATCAATATTTAATGTATAAACTATTCTCAGAATTTCATAGGAATTATTGTGATAACAAACTCTGGTTCTATAAACAACGAAACAAATGTTGATTTTGTTTATCAAGTGATTGTTTAACGGTGTTTGGTGAAGTATACATACACTCAAATCCAGCTGCTCCCAAAAAATGAATGTTTATTTTTCGAATTCGCTATAATACTCTCATCACATCTTTCTTAACAAAACAAAAACCGTAAAAAACAGTAATCGGAAGTTTTTTAACAGGGCAATAGTATTCAGTTCGGATGAGCCGTAGGATATAATGAACTTTTGTGAACATTTTCATTCCACTGCAAATAGGAAAATGATGTTTTTCGTATGTTTACCTACTCAATGAAAATGTTTACCGTAGCATGAACCAGCTCTCATATTGTTTATAATTGGCAAGAGTCACTCGAAACAAGTGCCCCGTATGATCAAGGACTTAACCGGCGGTAAAAGTTCATTTAACACTGAAAGCATCACACAGCCTAACCGTGCCAAAACAAAAAAATATTTCCGGGCTTTTTGAAATTTCGTGAAATATAAAAACAGTTTGAAAAGCCGATAAACTGAGTGACGAGAGAACAAAATTCCAATATTGAATTTCCAAGTAGAATGTTTATTATGAAAGCTGATTTGAGTTCTTTTATTGGATTTTTCCACAAATAATAATCCACACTGCTAACACAAATAAAGCTATAAGCTACCACACTGTTATGCGAGTTGTTGATAACCTCATTTCAAAAACGAAATCCACTTCCACCTAATTATTATCAAAATTAATAATTAATTCACTTATTTTTCAACAATGTGAATCGATTGTTTTTCTCATTCGGTTGAGGATTAGCATTTGATGAGGTTCTATTAAACCTTTGACAATTTTTATATTTATGATTATACTTTTTAATGTGTTAACATTTCGAGTGTTCATATATTAGTGTAGTGAGACACTAATGAGTTACTGAATTTTGTAAGTTCAACCTCTTTGACAATTTTTATATTAATTTATGATTATACGTTTTAATGTGTTAACATTTCATGTGTTCATGCATTAGTGTAGTAAGACATTAATGAGTTACTACACTTCGTAAGTTGAACCTTTGACAATTCATATTATGTCTATACTTTTTTATGTGTTAAAATTTCGAGTGTTCATACATTAGTGTAGTGAGTTACTACATTTCGTAAGTTGAACCTTTGACAATTTTTATATTTATGATTATACGTTTTAACGTGTTAACATTTCGTGTGTTTGTACATTAGTGTTGTGATACATTAGTGTCACTACATTTCCTAGGTTGAATTTAAGAGGAAACATACTTGTTGAGAGGTCCAAGATTCGTTGTAAAGAGGTTAAAAAGCAGTAAAAATTCTAAAATTTCATGGGGTAAGGTGAATTTTCGTTATGTAGAGGATTACTTCGTTTGGAGGTTCGTTATATAGAGGCTCCACTGTATTGATATTATTGCAGAATATAAGATACGCCAGTCATTGAACTTTAACTACCTACTGATCTAAACAAAAATTATATTTCAAATTAACAGACAGAGCTCAAAGCGTCCCTGAGGAGCTGTCAATCACAGTGATTTTGGAGGAAATCGGAGTCTGTCTTTGAATTTCTTCAAAATCATTTTTCAACACAAGTAACCATTACCGTGAAATACGCTACCTTATTCGCGCTCTTATGATTTCTCTTATCTCTTTTTCTCACTCTCTCTATCTGTCACTCTCCCTCTTTCTCTCTCTCGATAGATTTGATGCGCCCACTCACTTCGTTATCTGCTACAAAATTGGAAACGTATTTCCTCCCTCATACACCATTTCACTCCTGAAACAAATAATATCCTGTGAAGGATATAGCTCCGAAAATCTCTCTTTTATATTTCTTCTGGATGGGAAAATTGAATCCTGATACCTGCTTTCACGTTGAGAACTCATCTGAATACATTTGATGCCTCTGCTTCTCCAATGTCAAATCATCTGGATGAGAATAAGTTTTGTGTACATTATTGCTATACATATGTATCTATAAGACAGTCAAATGTTGAATCTTACAGAGGAGATTTCATTCTGGATGGTAGATGGTTCATTTGTCGCTCATACAAAATTCTTAATAATAGAACATGTAAAAAATTATCACGACCTTCTTAATAAACCCTGTCAATCATCGACCATAATCTAACTGCCCAATCCAACTACCACGGTTTAGGGTGGTAATCTATTAAAAGAGTTTGGTGGCGTGTAGAGTAGATTTTGGAAAGTTCGTGGAGAAGTTTGAGTGGACCGATTTTGCGCCAAAAGAGAAATAAATAATTGAATTTCTGCAGGATCTATTCATTTTTCAAAAATAAACGTTTAAAATGGGAGAAAAATGATAAAAAATAAAATCCATCTGTTGGCATTAAAATGTACTAAATTATTAAATCTACTGACTTAGGCTAGGCGTACACCGGTTAGTCAAGACAAGACAAGACGAGATTAGTCACAATACTTCACATAGTTGCTTATGAAGACACACACCTATTAGTCATTGCATCGGTGTGTGCTCCTTCATAAGCAAGTATGTGAATTACTGTGACTAAACGTGACTAATCTCTTCTTGTCTTGTCTTGACTAACCGGCGTACGCCTAGCCTAAGTTTTCGCGTTTTGGTGAAATCGGGCCTATGAATTTTAGAAAATTCAAGTGAGTGGCGCTTTGCTGCGCTTCAAGGTTGAACTAGATTTTTTTATATTTACAACCTCCATCAATCAACAACAAAATAATTCCCGGTTTCTCAGGGCCGCTTTCCCCAACGTTGCTTAAAGTAATAACAGCTAAGGCTCAATTTTTTTTATACTTTTCCTATTCTCCGAATGAGGCTTAAGCAATACATCTGGCTTAAGCCTCATTCGGAGAAAATAGCAGCATCCTTGTAACTTGTCAGAAAACATATAATCGACGAGCATATGATCACAATACTTAACCTACAAACGCTGAATCTCGCAGATTATTGAAAAGGTATTTTAAAAAGTTATTCTTTGAAACGTCTTCTTTAAAAAGGTCTTTTAAAGACTTTAAAGGTCTTTAAGACTTTTAATCCTTTTGATTATTGTGTCGAAGTCACGGTTTAATTATTACCGAAACAGCTGATTTCTGACAAGTTAAATGGATCGTGCTATAGTAAAAGTATAGAAAAAAAATTGAGAGTCAGCTGTTATTACTTAAGCAGCGTTGGGGAAAGCGGCCCTCAGTGGTTCAATTAACAGTTCATGGATTCAATAGCAGTATTGAATCAATAACCATGTGTTTATATATGCAAAAAAATATTGTTTCAATAGTTTATTGAACAACTGAGAAACCGTGCATAATTCTTGTTTCTCTTTTGATTTCAGGCGGATGAGTAATGCAGCATCACCCTCACGTGACAGCGCAGCACGGTAACTGGTCATTGTTTAACCACTACAACACCTCCAGCAACTACCCAGACTTGCAGTACGGCGCGGACTACAAACAGTACGACGAAGAAACATGGCCGCCCACCCAGGACTGTCCCGCGATTATGAAACTGTTCGACTTGGACTTTTTCCATCTCTACTACATACCGGCCATCATTTCCGTGGGACTAGTGGGGAATCTTTTATCGTGTGTGGTGTTCCTGAGGACACATCTGAAGATGCGCAGTTCCAGTTATTATCTGGCGGCACTGGCTACTGCTGATTTCGGGTTTAATGTGACTTTGCTGCTGGTTTGGTTGAGTGGTTTCGGACTGCGAGTGTTCAATGAGGAAGGCTGGTGCCAGGGGGTTGTCTACTTCAGCTCCGTCTGCAGTTTTCTCAGTGTTTGGCTTATTGTGGCTTTCACTGTTGAGCGGTTCATTGCGGTTCAGGTGAGTTTTTAACCACAGAGAAGGAAGAACAGAGGACGCATCTATAGTCCTATAGTAGTTGTCGTGGTAGAGGCATTGAATATATATCCTTTAATATATATCCTTATTTGTATGATATAATACTTTAATATATATAGATTTGTGTGAGAAGGAAGAACAGAGGTAGCATCCATACGGGACATTGTTACGCCTAAATACAGTTGCAAATCATATCGGTAGCCATGAATTGCGTCTGCAAATGTTGATTTCTGTCTAAGATCTCTGTTACAACTACAGTAGTTGTGGTGGTAGAGGGGAGAGGCATTCCACAATTCCCTCTCCTTTGCCGGAAAACAAAGAACTAGGGACCCAACTTTCAATGCTGGGGACCCATTTAGCGTAACACTATAGTGCGATTCACGTCAAGAAGTCAGCATTGTTTATATGAGGAGCATTGATGCCAAGTTTCATTGAGAGAGAAAGAGAAAACTGCACCAAACGTGTTTGTTGGGACTGTGTGCGACAACAATGCACAGTGCGGCAACTATGCACAGTGCGAATAGGATAGAGACATCAGCAACTACCTTGTGCTGAACAAGGATAGCAAACTCCCATCTAAGCAATGCTGACTTCTTGACGTGAATCGCACTATAGAATACTTGACTGATAATGCTGGAATTTTGCAAAAAGATTGTCTGTATATTTTTCAAGGATAGTTTTAAGGATATTTTTAAAGGATTTGTCTGTCTGCAGGTCCATTACGCCTAAAATACTTGACTTATAAAGCTGAAACTTTGCACAAATATTTGTTCAATCAAATTCAATTTCATTCACACACAAAATACAATTGAAAACAAAATTACAATACAAAAACAGCACAATAATACAATATACAATAACAAAAAAACAATTTCAAAAATAATTGGCTATATGGTGGGGTGTGCTGAAAAAAAGAAAGGAGGAGAAATACCTAGCCAACGATGGTTTCCATAAGTAGGCAGTTAGTCAAGACGAGATTAGTCACGTTTAGTCACAGTACTTCACATAGTTGCTTATGAAACAACACACACTGATTAGTCATTGCATCGGTGTGTGCTGCTTCATAAGCAACTATGTGAATTATTGTGACTAAACGTGACTAATTTCGTCTTGTCTTGACTAACCGGTGTACGCCTAGCCTAATAGTCAGGTAGAGGGCAAAGGGTAAGGAGTGAAAGGGTGTGAAAATAGGGGAAAACAAGGAAATAGAAAAATAGGGGAAAACAGATTGTCTGTACATTTTTCAAGGATAGTTTTAAGGATACTTTAAAAGGATTTGTTGAGCGGAGCGAGATGAATTCGAGCAAAGCTCAAATCTCAGGCCAGAAATGAACAGACAGAAAATTTATCGAAAAAAGCTGTGAATCATCGCTTCTATACTCACACAAATGCAAACAGCGTATTTGGGTGTCTCTCGACTCCGTGAACAGAGTATGAGACATCACAGGTCACAGAAAACTGCTCCTCCTTCTCTCCTACCCCCTCCTCATCCTCCTCCTCCTCCTCCTCTCCTTCCGGCCCCCTACCAACCCCTCCTCTCCTCCTCCTACTCATCCTCCTCCTCTTCACATTCCTCTTGACATTATTTTAAAAGTAAACAAAATCTCTTGCAATAAATGTATAGTATATTTAATTATTTTTTATATACAAGCCCTTTCCAAACAACCCCTTTCATGCACAATACCGCAATGAAGTTTTATGTTTACTTGAATGAAACGTTCTGAATGTAATATTTGTATTGAAACACAATAATAATATCAACAAGTTTTTCAGGGTGCGCGTTGGCACAATAAGGAAAATTGCCTCATAATTGTTTCATACAGCAACGCTAGATACGAGCTCAATCAAATATTCCAGGAATCACTCATGAAGTTGATTGAAGTCCAAATTTGATTATTACACTATTGGATTACGAATGCAGAGAAAATTCCAAATACATTTTCTGATCACTTACACTAGTGAGAGAAACATTACAATTATCACGTTACAATTATCGTTCGAAAAATCACATGAAGAGTGATTTTAATTTTGTTTGGAATACTTAGGGCCGGTTCATGAGCTCGGGATTTAGTCAAGTCCTAGACTAAAACGAGTGGCTACCGTAGCATCAACAAACGTTTGTCATCAACAAACGTTTGTCTCGATAGGTTAGTGGGTTAGCAGCGTAGAGAGCCCTTTAGTACAAAGTGTAGAGGCTAACGTTTGTCGATGCTACGGTGGCCACCCGTTTTAGTCTAGGACTTAGCTAAATCCCGAGCTCATGAACCGGCCCTTAGAAACTTATCTATAAACTTAATCAAATTAAGTAAGTTACTATGACTCTCCATGGATTCGTATTATTCCACCAGGCATAACAGTAGTTTTTGTAACTACTTTATCGTAAAAAACACTACAAAGTTATTACATTTTGTAGTTATTAGTTTTACAAACTATTAGTTTTTGTAACGTATTATCTTCATATTTTTTGTATTAAACAAACAAATACAAATAGGAAAGAGGGACAGGCAATCGGCCATAACTTCTTCAACTTTGAAATTTAATTACATAAATAGTCCAAATGTTGTGTTCATTTTGAATTAACTGTAAGGCTAGGCGTACACCGGTTAGTCAAGACAAGACAAGACGACATTAGTCACGTTTAGTCACAGTAATTCACATAGCTGCTTATGAAGCAGCACACACCGATGCAATGACTAATCGGTGTGTGTTGCTTCATAAGCAACTATGTGAATTACTGTGACTAAACGTGACTAATCTCGTCTTGTCTTGTCTTGACTAACCGGTGTACGCCCAGCCTTAGCTTCGCATACCTGTTGGTTTTGCATGCCAAGATAAAATAATTGAATTAGTACAAAAACACTTCAACAGTTCAACGTAAAATACATTTTTGTTTGCTGAGAAGGTGAGATAATGATGATGATAGATGAACTTAACTAACCATATTACACATTTCAAATGAAGCAAAATCAAGTAAAAAAATCAATACTCTGAAAATGATGGATGGCTGAAAAGGAAACACAATCATCTCACAGATTAGATAACACAGTTGCACATGCTACTTCTGTTGTAAGGTTGACCTCTGTCGAGTCCTTTCCGGCTGAATATCATGTAAAGAATCAAGAATCATAATCATAAAGAATTTGATTCTTTATTTTCTATCATTCTTCTATCATTAAAGGCAATTAATCAATCAATCAATCAATCAATTCTTCTTCTTATGATGAAGTTTGACTGAACTGTTCATTAGCCAATGTACTAGATTGCAGTCAAACGTAATTATTAAAAAGAAATGAATAAAAAATCAAAATTCCTTCCTAGTGTTCGGAGCCCATCTAAAGCTAATCCAACTTACACCATCCCTCTTCTAGATAACTAACAATTATTATATCATCAGTATATTGTTGCTTTACATCTCCTCATGGCATAAATTATAAGCTAATGTAAATTTGACGAATAATTAGTTGTATATTTATTATTATATTAATCTATAATTTAAGCCGTCATATTTGTTATCTACAATCTACATGAATAAAGTAATAAATCTAAAAATCTATTATTCCCATTTACAATGCCACACAAGCTTCTGTTGTAGGCATCACCAGAAAAACAAAATTATAGTATACAAAACTCATGTTCGAGAGTGAGTGAATGAGAATACTTTTTGTAACTCAAATCTTATCCATTAGATATAAATTATTGTATAATCAAAGTAATGAGAAATGAACAGTTTGAGTCTTGAACAGAATGTAAACAACTGCTTTCCATATGAACAGTCCACCACAACCATTTATTAATTATAGAATATCGGAGGTACGAGGTACAATAATATTATTATCAACTCCCACATGAAAACACGCAAGCCTGATAATAAATCATTCACAGAGGAGCAAGGGTGTCAAATTTTTGTGCATTGCAGTTTTGATTACGTTTATATGTGTTCACGTTATATGTGTTACCGTACGTATATGTGTTTTTATTTTCCCTCTCAAATTTTCACAATATCTCTCGAAGTTGGTTTCACCTACGCTACGTTGGTTTCATCACGCTACATGAAAACCTCTCATTCCATTATTTACAAAGTTCATCACTCCTACATGAAAAACTATCATTTCATTATTGGAAATGACAGCCTCCGTGATGAAAACATACTGACTGGTCTTTACAGAAAATGACAGATTTTTCCGAAATATGACTACAGGCGATTTCAATTTATTAATTGAACCATTCCGCAGAGTCGTATTTGGTGAATGAAATAGGTCTGCCCTTCTTCTCATATTTCCCCGGGGGGATATTTCAAGAATTCCTTATCAATTTTCGTCTCAGACTTCATCCGTTTTCCTTTTTCCAACAAGCTGAGGCTTATCGCCCACACAATTCAACACACTGGAAGAATTTGACCTCAACTACATAAAACGTGGTTTTGCTGCTGAAAACAAGCTTTCAAACGTTTTCTTATAAGGAAAGCGCACTCAGTATTTCTTGAACCTACTTTCTCAAATATCAAACCACAAGTTTTCTCTCTCCAATAACGTAGTTTGGCTTGTGAGTATACCCATCACGATGGATCAGTCATCCCATAAGATCAGAGCCCGAACCGCATTGGTGGGAAGAAAAACCCTCATGAGTGAAGCTAACTGGAAAAGGACGATTTTTCATAACCCAGCATTTCAGAATATATATTATAAGAATTCTTAAAGCTGGTGTGTCCTTTTCCTTACTCACTCTTTATCTCTCTCATTCTTCTCTCTCTTTCACTTTGAGACACATAAACACTTTTCTCCCTTCTTCTGTTCTTTCTGTTATTAAGGACCCGATAGGGTTCTTAATGCGATCGTACTGGTGTCCGTCTGTCCGTCCGTCCGCACGATAACTAACGAACGGAAGATCGTACACTTTTGAGATTTGGAATATAATATCTTCATAGATGAAGTGAGAAGCCTATTGATTTTGAATATTGAGGGTTGAATTAAAAAAAAGTTACAAGCAAAAAATAGGTACTGCATTTCTGTTATCTCTTTCTTCTCTCTTCTTTCTTTCTTTCTTGGAAAATAGAAGGTTCTTTATTTAAATACTCTCTCTTCTTTCTGTCCTTTTTTTTTTTAATTGAACACTATGGGTCCTGATACTCTGTTCTCTGTTCCTCTCTCTATCTTCTCTCTCTCTTTCTTGGAAGAAGATTCTTTTTCTCTTTTCTCTTCCCTCTCTCCTCTCTCTCTCTCTTTCTTCCCCACATTGAAGGTTGTGTGTAAGAGAGGGCCAACTGTGTCCCAACTTCTCCCTCATAGGAAAAAAAAGACAGCCATTCTATTGTATCCTATTTTTCCTATTTTTACTTTCTCTTCTCTCAATTCCCTTTATTTTTTTCTCTCTCTCCTCTCTTTCCTTTCTTTTCTTCCTTTCCTTTCTATAATTTCTCTTCTACTCTTTTTTCTCTTCTTTCCTTTCTTAATCTTCTTACTCTTCTCTCTCTCATTTTCTCTTTTCCTCTTTTTCCTCTTCTCTCCTTCTCTTTTCTTCTCTTCTCCTCTGTCCCCCTCTCCTGTTTGTCTCTCTGCTCTGTCTCTCTCTCATCTCCCACTTATTCTACATAATGCTTTTTCACCTTCAGGCAACCCATTTTTCCGTGTTTGTTCTGTGTGACTTCTCGGAAAACCATTTGCAATTCTCAAATAGTTCCCGTTCAATTTCCATCGCATCGCATTCACAGGAAGTTTCAGCCGCTGAATTTTCCTCAATTTGCCGCCCTTATACCTTTCCAAGTAACATTCTTGAAGTCAAAGCCGGGCGATATTATGTATTCGGCGGCGAGAGTGAGGCTAGGAATACACCGGTTAGTCAAGACAAGATTAGTCACAGTGATTCATAGTTGCTTATGAAGCAGCACACACCGATGCAATGACTAATCGGTGTGTGTTGCTTCATAAGCAACTATGTGAAGTACTGTGACTAAACGTGACTAATCTCGTCTTGTCTTCTCTTGACTAACCGGTGTACGCCTAGCCTTATTCTCTGCGGAAAATAAATACAAACACACATTGCTATGAAGAGTGGCACTAAATAAATCAATAGTGCAAGCTCTTATTCCACACAGGTCTTTTCAAAACATTCAATGTCGGAATCAACGCATTTTGTTGCGGTTTTAATAGGTGGTATTAATGTCAATAGAAGATGATGATTTCATTAGTATTTTTATTTAGCTCGAAATTTAAAATTCTCCTCCGTGAATGATTGATAAATGATTGATTGATTGCGCTATTAATTTTTTGATCGATTGATTTATTGATTGATTGAATGATTGATTGACTGACTGACATTAGGTATAGGAGGCCGCTTCTGGGGCACCATGACCTTGGCGCATGACCTTGACCTCATGACCTTGACCCCCCTTCACACCCCCCTTGACCCACCACAGCTTCAAACGATGGGTTCAAATACTCAGGTACTCATTTTTCATATTATTTAGATTATATTATATTTTTAATTCATTATTAAACGTAAGCCCACGGATCAAGAAATCTATCTATCAATTCATGTTCATTCCCCACAAATTATGAGACAAAATTCCGAGAAATACACCCCCACCCCAACCGAGCGTCCCTGCAAATTCCAAATTCATCGGTGAACGAAGATTATGCAAAGCTCTTTGAAGAGCTGCCACTTGGGGCTACAGCAATTATACATTGGTGTAACAGAAATAAAATAAAATAATAAATTAATTAATAAATAAAAATAAAAAATAAATGAATATTATAAAAATAAATTAATTTCTATAAGAAAATAATACAAAGAAAAATTCCTTATTTTGGAGTCTGCATTCCTCTTCGAAAGCAATTTGACACAAATTGGAAAATATGCCCCCACCCAAAAAAATAAAAATAAAATGAAAAAATAAATATAAAAAATACCCAAAAATCCAGTTCATTTGAATTGCCGCCACTCACCTGAAACAAAAACATAATCATAAACATTTTTCTCAATTAATAATGATGAATTAAACGGAAATCATAATTTATTACTTAATAGTGCTATTAGTAATAGTGCATAATGAGTGCTATTGTTTGATCTGAAGACTTTTATTACTAAAATGATTAAATAACTCACTAGACCAGCGCAAAGCGCTATAAGATAATTATGATCTTATATCTTTATTCATGAGTTATACTTCTTTCTAGATCCTTGGTTGAGATTTAGTTGAAGCTGCTAGATATATAATAAATGATAATATATTATAAAATATTGAATAATACATAATTTTAAATAATAATGAATAAATATATTATCTGAGAAACTGCTTCAGGGAAGCAGTTGGCTTCGTAGTCGTAACGGTATCTGATCGCAAAATAAGAAACGTGCTCTTGTCACTCCCATTGTAAGAGTGTCCACTATCAGTTGAAGGCCTTTTTCGGCTGAATGCCATTTTCATCAAAATCTCTTCCCGGTGGTTCGGAACCCACCTCAAGCTGTAGTTACATTCGTTGCTTTAAAACATTTATTGCAATTTTTCACTAAACATTATAGGAAGTGTTTACAATTTTATTTTCTAATTCAAATTTATGTATGTGAAGTGTATAACTTATTGTTTATTTGTTTTTCCTCTTTGACAATTTATTATAAATTTATTTTTTGAATAATATATATATGTAAGAAATGGCAATAAACATTTAATTTATTCCTCTCTCATCATCGTCCTTTAGTGGGAGTAGGAGTTGGAAGAAGAAGGGTGTGGAGGAGGAGGAGGAGTAGGTGGAGGAGGGGGGGGAGGAGGGGGGGGAGGAGCAGGGGGAGGAGGAGGAGGAGGAGGAATTTTGGCGGGGGAGGACACCCGGCCCTCCTCAACCCCTCCCCACCCCGTTACAATCGCTATAACCACCCCTGTTTCTCCCCTAGCTTATCACTTATTCAGAATGCAATTTTGGCATTTTTGTAAGGGTGATGCTCGAATGAGCTCTAGACTTGTGCGTGGGAGGTTGATGATGAGAGATGACAACTACTTTTTAGGCAGCCGGTACCGATGGCTTAACGTCTCCTCCGAAAAATTTAATTTCGATTTAGTAGGAAAACAATAATAATATAATATTAATATGGGGAGTGAAGGGTATTGAGGTAAATAGTATATGAGCTTACCGTTTGCAGTATCATAACCATTCACCTGCCAGGAGGTTTCCTCCTTCGAAGGTTCCCTCAACGAAGACCAAATCGAGCTGCTATATCCTATACTGTAGTTGGCTCCAAATCGTCAAACACACACAATTAATCACTGGAATAACGTTCACTGCACTATTCAAACAATACTCAACACTACCACAAACCGAAGTTATTGTGAATTTGAATTTTAGAAGATTAAAAAGCATTAGAATTAACGAGTTGTACTGAAGGCACAAGACAGAGGACGCTCCAGAACCTTGGATTGATTCAGGAAGGAATTTCAGAAAATAGGGATACACAGGGATAATAGGGATGACATTGGAGTCCGTTGGCGAAGAAATAATATCTATCTATCTGTCTAATGCCATCCGCCAAATCACTTAGGACAAGATTATATCAGGAATATTAGATAAATAATTATTGTAAAAGAAATGGGGAATAATATTTTGAAATTAAGAATAAATAGCCTGCTAAAATTAAATTTCAAAACCAACGTTCCGTGTGCAAGACTGTTAATTACACAGAATGTTGGTTTCCGCTGATAGAATGGATGCATAATTTCGTGAAAATACGAGCAATAATTATATTATGAATTAATATTGAGATAGGCTATGAGATGATAGTAAAATAATTCAAAGCTTCAATTCTCAATATTTAACATGAATAAACTTATAAACTTAACGTAAATCGGTAGTACTAGTTAATAGGGAACAGAAAGAAAAATTGGTGTTTGATAGTTATTATTTTCTTGGTCTAATAGTAAAATATTACGGAAGGCTATAAGATAAACATGAGAAAAAATCTGAGCAAAATAGAAATTGAAATTCGTAGATACTTTCAAAGAAACCATATGAATATTGTTGTTGTAAATTAATCAAATTGAATTCAAAAAGAAGTAGCGTAGCCTAATTCAAAAGTAAAAAAACCGTTGGTGGTTAAGTTTCAAACTAAGTATGTGGAACAAACTTTCAGGGACAAACAACACTAACAGGGATAGCGGAGTTATGGAATTTTGTTTTAAATCATAGTGAATGAGGTAGGGAAAGGATAAAGGAAGAAGAATTCAACTGGAAAGTTAACAATTCAAGTACAATAAACAAAATGAATGATACTTGTTGAAAGTTGAAGTGTTCGTTGACACTTCCAGAACACTGATCACTAATTTAACTCACTGTTCACTAATCACACCAATATTATTATACATTATAAGAATTTGACAGAATTTATCACAAATACATCTATATTCAGCTCAAAATGTTCGCCAGGATTATATTTTGAAGAAATTCACCACAAGCAAAACACACAAAAACATCCGGTTGCAACGAAAATAACCGCGAATTTCTGGAAGATACTCTTCCTGAACTACAAACTTCTCACTGATAACACGAATACCAATCAAAACACTTCACAAAGTATCAAGTTTTGGGCGAATTTGACAATAAAATCCAGTACAAAATGACCCTTGCAGGGGAAACCACGAACCCGACGCGCCACGAAAGTTTAGATCTTATGCCCGGGAGCGTTCGCTAACGACTGAGTGATTTTTCAATTCATAGCATCTTTTCAAACGACAGTTTGCTGTTTACAATAATTTCTAGCTTGTGATTGGCTGATCAGCGATCAACGGCGGGAGATTCGTGGAATTGCAGCTATGCAAGCGTTCGTAGTCGACATCAAAGACGCACCGTCAGCAGTTTTTTGCTTTGATCTGCCATGATTTACTGTCGAACTTATACTTTTTATACAATAACAAAGATAACATTGTGAGTTTGTTAGACAAAGAGAGTTGAATGGGGCATTGTCCGGGATTGAGATCAGATTAGATTATTCACTTTATTCATGGAGATTAAAAATGTATCGGATTGAATTCTAGATTGTAGTAGTGAAATATGCAACTATTTTTTTGAAAAGTACATGAAGAATTCTTCAAAGTGGAGATGATAAGCATGTATGGTAATGAATTAACGATAAAGATGATAATAATGTTAATAACTAGGCATATATAATTGTGATTTATCCACATAGAACAGCAGTTTGAACGTTATAATTGTCCATTTTTGTAAAAGGATGTCTAATGATATCCTTTCATTAACACTTGATTCTTAACATTAAGATTTGGCAGGAATGTTCCTTTTTGAATTATGCGTCGACGAACATTTAAGTTTCTAAAAATTGGATATTATTAATGTTTCTAAAAATTTTCTCGGAAAAAGGATGCTCTCCAATATAACTACTATAATATAGTATTACATGATCTGTTACTATAATCATGTTTATATTCTAGAAACACGTGATAAAAGATTGAATTCATTGTTATTATATGCAATAACAATAAGCATCATATTTCGAGTATTGACTCAGCCTTGAGAGAATAAAATATGTACTGTATGTATTTGTATCTATAATAAACTATTTTATCCAACAAACAATTATTGCTGAATCATGAATGCGTAGTTGACTGGATCTATCTGTTATGAATGAATGAATAAATGAATGCGTAGAGATCATGAATGAATTATTACAACTGTGTGAGGTCTATTGTTCACAGATCACTAGTACATTATAAAACCGTTGAAATAAAGTTTCGCAAACTTTCATGAAACACCTGTGTATGGGTACCTTTTGACTGAGCAATAAAGCCGTAAACTCCAATATTGTTGTTCATATATATTGTAATCTTCACCATTCTATTGCTTGAACTAGCAAATATGATATTCACATAACTTAATATTCACAAGTACAATTTCATGACACTATGAAAATGAATCTTTTGGGATACAATAAATTGATTCAGGATCAATTCTCCGGATAGAATCGTATAGAAATCGATCTATTTTATTCTATCGACATCCAAAAACCTTCATGCAAGACCTATAATATAGAAAAACTTGAAATTTTTTATTCAGATACGATTGTTCTCAAGACAACATGGAAGAATACTAATGACTCCATTCTAATCCTTCGTACACGGGTATTTTCTCTGAAGAGTCCTCACAAAGGATTATAATGCTCTGACAATGATGAACAAAACACAGCTGCTTTCTCCAGTTTTCCATCTCTCTCTGTGTGATACCAGTACTTCTACGCTTTTATTTTCATAGCTGAAGAAAGCTTTGAATGCAAGTGGTTCAAAATGAGAACCTTGAAAGAACGAGAGGAAATCGCATCCATGAAAATCATAAAAGAGCTAGATAGTAAACAACAATTCTTTCTAGAATACGCTTTAGAACCGTCTTCAAAACTATGTCACTTCCTCCTCAACCACTCTGTTCTCTATTCATACTTCCCTCACTTTATGTATACACACTTTGTTCCTTTCACTATTCCTATTCCTAGCTGGAAAATATGGTTATATTCCCCGGCCTATTTGTTCCTATTTGGTACAAACTTTCTAGATTTGTAAAAGAATTTCCATTTTTCAACGTCTGGAGTATGTTACCCTGTCATACAAATATGATAGCCCGAAAGTGTTTTTCTTTGGGGAATCATTTTGGAATATTATTACATCACACAATGGATAACTATCATACTCTATGAGAATAGACAGAAAATACATGCAACTCGAAAACAGATGATATTAGCCTACTAACGAAAACAATAATACGATATTATGGTATGGATGTTGGAATAAATTTATATTAATATAAATCTATTAAAACAATTAATATACATAGTAACATATAGTTACATATAGTAACATATATACCACTAATTTTATTACCACCAAAACAATAATTGATTCCATAGCAACAAATTAATTAGAATATTTTGACCGTCGGTTGTTGAATCAAACTGAAAAAGGTTATAGCGCATCAAAAAAGAGCATTGTCGCCCCATCACGCGGTTCGAGTATGAACGGAAACTTCTCGCGAAGATCAACTGTCATTTTACCGTGCCCTAGCCAAATCTCACCTGTGAATGATAACTTTCCAGTCTATAAAGTGACCAGAAACCAGCTTCTTAGCCCCTGCGCCCACTAAGCAACTGCTATCTGATTTCAGTCAGCAACCCAGCGTTGCCAGATGACTTTGGCTGATAGGTTAGATTACCCGATTACCCGAAAAACAGCCAAATGTCATCTGGCAACGCTGGGTTGCTGACTGAAATCAGATAGCAGTTGCTTAGTGGGCGCAGGGGCTTACCGTGTAATGTGGCGAAAATAAATGAATTAACTTTCTTCCGCATTTTATCCACACTTCTACAGAGTGTTTCAGAACTCCCTACCAATACTCTAGGGCATTGTTACTGGGTGAAAACCATAACTAAATATGATATTCATATTGTCCAGAAGTCCTTAGTTACTCACACAGCTGCCATTTTGTTTTTTCACTTATTATTTTTCATTTCAATAATGGTGGAACATATATGGAATTGAAACTCTGCACCAACATTTGTGACAACTAGACAAAGCTGCAAAATAATTATGACAATTTTTCAAATCCATGAAACAAAATGGCGGCCATTTAAAATTTTGTTTCTTGAATAACTCGGAAACCATAGATATTACGAAAAGTTTACAAGAATAAGTTTTTTTAGTAAATTTGATGACAAATCGATTGAAACCTTATTTGTTGAGATTGGACCAATATTGACTGAGATATGGCAGCTTTAGTGATAGGTGACCTATGGAGGTTTGTTGCACTCCTTTTTAATGTCTTTAAAATTCACACAGAATTATCTAAAATCGCTTCAAAATAACAAGCAAAGCAGATGGAGACCTGTTGCATTGTTGTAACGACTTTAGCCGCAAGCCTAGGATGCACTGCAACTAGCCTCCAGCGGTCACTTATCACTGCCATATTAAAACTGCCATATCTCAGTCATATTGACTGAGATATGGCAGTTTTAGTGATAGGTGACCGCTGAACAATGCCGTAGGGAGTTCTGAAACACTCTAATAAATAGTTGGAATTTTTCATCAATTGCATCTGGCAACGCTGGGTCGGGCTCCGCTGCGGCACTCGGTCGCAGTAACGAAAACCCACCTTTATTCGTTCTCTACACTTTCACACTTTGTCCAACCTTCCTGTCTCTCTGATTGTTGCAGTACCCGCTGCACCGACCCCACATGTGTACGGTGGAACGCGCCAAGGCGGTTGTTTCGCTGCTAGCGGCGCTGGCTCTTCTGCTGCACTGCTATTCGTTTTTCACGGCGGGCGTCCGCCTTCACGAGGGCGATCAGATCTGCGAGATGAACGAACGCTACCGCGAAACGATGCGCATCATCAACATCGTCGACACCGTTCTGACACTGATTGTGCCCCTGGCACTGATCGTGGTCATGAACACAATGATCACCAGAAACCTGTTGCGGTTCGGTAAGCGGCTGCAGCAGCAGAACAACAACGGCCTGCCGCCCACGCCGCAGCTGCAGTCCGACTTCAACCTCAATCAGATCAATGTGAGTAGCTTTTCTCCATTTTATACTAGGATAGAGGCCGCGAGGTAAGACATGGACCTTTGACTCCCACTACACGTGACCAAAAACTGAAATTTTTAGGGTGGGGGTAGAAGTTTGGTCAGTTCGTTCTCGGCAGCCGATACCTTGGCTTCGAGTCCGGGTGGGTTTTATTGTCTGTAAAGAAAACATAGGCGAGAAAAGTGCAGTGACCTGAGTGTCTCGAATCCAGCAACAGCTGAGGGGAAGGCGAGCCGAAAGTGTTCTTCACTGGCCGTATGCATGCAGAGTGACAGCGAATGATTTGTGAGAGAGACACTCCCATCCCTACCATGCCAGTCACTCTTCAACAGTTTGAGGGGTTGAGGTCCATGTTTCACCTCGCGGCCTCTATTAGGATATTACACTAGGCTAGGACATACCAGGTTGCACAGAACTGAAACTATTGAACTACATGAAATAGTTTAGAATCCTCCAACACCCCTCTCCACTACCTCTTCTTCTCCTTCTACTTGTCTTTCTCCTTCCACTTCTTCTTCTTCTTCTTCTTCTACTTTTCTTCTTCTTCTTCTTCTTCTTCTACTTTTCTTCTTCTTCTTCTTCTTCTTCTTCTTCTTCTTCTTCTTCTTCTTCTTCTTCTTCTTCTTCCTTTTCTTCTTCCTTTTCTCCTCTTCCTTTTCTTCTCCATGAGCTCCACCAACTCCTCATCCTCATCGTCATCCACCTCCTCTTCGTCCCCTTCTCTCCTTCCACCCTCTCCTCCTTCCTCCTCCTCCTCCTCTCGCTTCATCTCCTCCTCTTCCACTCCTCCTTCTACTCCTCTTCCTCTTCCTCTTCATCTTCATCTTCTTCTTCTTCTTCATCTTCATCTTCATCTTCATCTCCATCTTCATCTTTATCTTCTTATTCTTCATCTTCATCTTCATCTTCATCTTCATCTTCTTCATCTTCATATTCATCTTCAACTTCATTTTCATCTTCATCTCCTTCTTCTCCTCCTTCTCCTTCTTCTTCTTCTTCTTCTTCTTCTTCTTCTTCCTCCTGCTCCTCCTCTTCCTCTTCGTCAACTTCTTCTTTCCCCCCCCCTCTTATTTCTATGTTTTTCATTTATCGTATTTTGTTTTTCTCTCTCAGTTCTCGATTCTTAAATTATTACTAAATTGTTTCATGTTTGCATTGGATTAATTAGAAGAAAAACAAAGATCTATCTCCAGTTCAATCCTTATTATTATGTCAAAGTATTGTGAAATTAAAAGAAAAACAAAGATCTATCTCCAGCTCAATCCCTATTATTATGTTGGAGTGGAATTAAAAGAAAAACAAAGATCTATCTCCAGTTCAATCCCTATTATTATGTCAAACAAAGCAGAGTGAACTTATCTTGGAAGTAAAACAGTACAGTTCTTATCTGGATCACTAATCTCAACGGAAGCTCACTCAGAAACAAACACTCCTTGAAAACGCGATTAGAAAGCTATGTTGACTGATAAAAGTGTGCCGAGACTTTACCGGATTAGGGATTACACCTGCTTCAAGATTGCACCTCCTCGAAATCGTCTTAACTTCTCCCTGGACTACTTTCTTCAAGTGAACTATATTGCAAAAGTTGGACTGCCAACACTTTTACAAGCTCTATTTACTTCATGTTATCGCTAACGGTTTAGTTTAGAATTTCACTCGCGATATTTCTCGGACTTGAACGTTTTAGAACTTTCAAGTTCGTTTTTCATCACTAGCAAGTTTTCCATCCATCTTTCCGAAACTTATGCCGTGATGTTTTCTAATTTATCCTTGTTTATTCCCCTTTTATTTTCTTCCAACTTTTTTCTTATAGGATAATCTCACTATCCTCATCAATCTTCTTCTTTATCTTTTTCTTCTCTTCTTCCCTCTTCTCCTCTTCTCCTTCTTCTTCTTCTTCTTCTTCTTCTTCTTCTTCTTCTTCTTCTCCTGCTTCTCCGTCTTCAATTATAATTGAATATAATATAATGTAGTTTCGAATAAAATACTTGAATAATAATCACAATTTGTTGCTCTCTTATGCCTGGTTTTCATTAGTAGAGTTAGTGGTAGAGTTCCCTGGGCGAGTACTAACTATCTTGTGAATTCTCCCAATGAAAACGTTCATAGTAGAGTAGAGTGATGGTAGAGTACTTGTTTTTGGTAGAGTAGAGTGGGATAGTACTCCACCACTATTCTTATGAAAACAGTCTCGAGCTAGTAGAGTAGTCTGCTAGTAGAGTAGTCTGCTAGTAGAGTAGAGCTAGTAGTCATTTCAAGGTTAGATCTGTTCACTAGATAACACACTTTACCTACTATTCTCAATTGTAGTGAAAACAGCTACTCGACCAAGTAAGTACAGTAGAGTTAGTATGGTAGTGTTAGTACGCTAGTTACTCGACCACTAACTCTACTAATGAAAACCAGGCTTCAATGTATAGGTCTTCCTACTAACAAAAATATAACCATCCCAAGGCTGTGTGGGATGGTGCACTGATCTGAATTCAGAATTTGAGAGGAGACAAACCTCAGAATTGTGCAACAAACCAAACTAATGCTCCCAAATGCATTCACGTGGAAGATTCCATAGGCTGATACCAAAATACTGAGTCAAAGCGAGAATCCACCAGACTGCTTTCAAATATCATAACAAAGCCTTAGGCCTGTTTTCTAACGGCAGTTGTGGACTGTGATCCTACAAAAATATTGACAGATTGGTCATGTCACAAGCTGTCAGACAGAATAGATGTTGAGAAACAGCCTACAACTGTCTTGCAAGAATATTGACAACGGCGAGACAACTATAAATAATATTCGGAGAGGCGGCTGGGATCTGAGAACGTGGTGAGAGGAAGTGGGGGAGCTTCCCTGGGAAGAAAGGTGAAACGTAAAGAGAAGAAAGGAATAAGAGAAAGATGAGAGTAAAGGAGGAAAATAGGAATCAGGAGTGAAGGAGAGGAATAGAAATCAGGAGTGTAGTGGAGAAAGAAAACCAATAAAAAAACGGATAAGATGAGAAAGAGAGAGAGGAATATTTGAAACAAGAGGGAGAGAAAGTGGGGGAGCTCCCGAAGGAAGTGAGGTAGAATGTGAAAGAGGAAGGAATAAGAGAAAGGTGAAGGAGAGGAAGAGAAAGCTGAAGTGAAGGGAAGATCAAGACAGATCGGATTGAAGAAAGGGGAAAGTATAGGATGGAATAATGAAAAAAGACATCAAATTTATTCTCCAGATAACACAATATGCAAAAGAAAATTTATGTGAACGTCTTATATTGACTTACTTCTAGTATTTTCCTCTAAAAAAAACTATGAGGAAGAGGAAGAAAAAGAGAAGGAAGAGGAAGAGGAGAAAGATGAAGAGGGAGACAAAAAGGGCGAGAAAGAGGGAGAGAAGGAAGAAGAAAAGGAGGAAGGAGAAGGAAATGAGGAAGAAAGAAGAAGAAGAAGAAGAAGAAGAAGAAGGAAAAGAAGAACAAGAAGAAGAAGAAGAAGGAAGGAGAGGAAGGAGAAGAAGAAGAAGAGGAAGACGATACCAATTTAATTCAACTTTGAAGAATTTATTACAATTCTCGAGATAATAGCCAACATAATAAGAGTATGAATAGGAGGAAAAGCAGTATAGTTGGTGAAAGGAGGGGGAAGGGTGGAAATTGGAAAGCCCATCTGACACTACAAATAGCATAAGATCTAGACGTGAGAGGAGAGAATTTTAAATTTGAAATGTGAGAACCAGGAAGGAAATAAAAGATTCGATAGACGTGAACAAGAGAATTGATTTGAACCGGATGACTGATCAATATTGGTTTCTTCCAGAGAGCCTCCATTCTAGAGAATTTGTCGCATCGTATGTGGAAAATTGATACGATTTCGATTAGATTGCATATTGTTCACGTGACTGTGTAGACATGGACCACCCTAATACCTCTTCTCTTAAGCCTGTGGTGTCAGGAAGATAAATTGCAAATGTAATTTGAAACACTGTCAAAATTGATATCCGTGAAATTCATATTCAAAGAATGTTTAGTATTCGACACTGGAATCAAAGGATGTTTGATGGAATGCTATAAGTTAGTTTGTTTCTTCAAATTAACGAAGATTCAAGTGTGAATTTCAGATATGAAATCGAACACCGAGAATTTCCAACCTCCAAATTTCTCCAAATAGCAGCCGACAAGTCAATTGATGGAAAAAGAAGAAAAATAAGGGGGAAAAGGAAAAGAAGAAGAAGAAAAGGAAGAAGAATAAGAAAAGGAAGAAGAATAAGAAAAGGAAGAAAAAGGGATAATTGAGTTGTAAGGAAAATATAACAGCCGACTTCACAAAAAATATTATAATACTGTAAAAAAAATGTAAAACATTCCATTCTGAAGATACCTGATTTTGAAGAATCCTGTATAAATAATAATCAGCTTCATTTAATTTGACGCTTAGCATTAGATAGATAGAGAGATATAAACGGGATATAACGGGATTCAACCGTATAAACAATTAATAATGATTCAAATTGATCAAATTAAAAAAATTACAAATTGATTATAATTGGAGATTTCACATGAATTGAAATATTGTCATGCTCTATTCAATGTTGTTCAATTAGCTTATTGAGTTGGTCTTATAAATTCCAAGTCAACAAATTATAGCAGAAAAACGTTTGAAAGATTTAAATTGCAAATAGCCAACTACTGGAACAATCTAGTGTTGAGTTCTTGAACTAACTACAGTCATCTTCTAGCCTCACCCAGTGTTAAA
The DNA here is from genome assembly GCA_017141395.1 of Laodelphax striatellus. Lineage (NCBI taxonomy): Eukaryota > Metazoa > Arthropoda > Insecta > Hemiptera > Delphacidae > Laodelphax > Laodelphax striatellus. Next base: position 5,215,662 of record CM029541.1, on the reverse strand, counting down.
AGTAGGCGTGACTATCCCCCTTCCACCGACCAATAACAGCACAGTAAACCATTGTCAGCTGACCGGCAGCCATTTCAAGTGAGGAACCCTGTTGATGCCACTACCTAGCGGTGAATCTGACAACTAGATAGCTCTATAGCCACAAAGAGAGTGACTGATTGATGAAAAGATTTTGTACTTGCCGTTATCGTATCGGGTATAATTATACATCGTTGGAAAGAGGAGAGCGAGCATAATATAACCAGAAAAATCTGAAAAGTTGAAAACGTTCCCCCCGATGGGGAAACTAAATAAATAGTTAACTAAATGAACTAAAATGATCGTAGAGTACGATGGCAAAGAAATAATATCTTTCTATCTATCTAATGCCAAGCGTCAAATTAAATGAATCTGATTATACGTTCATGTAAGTCATAAATTCGCAATCAATAATTGGTTGGTTTATCTACTGGTTTATACTGAGAATTCAAGACTGATGATGATTAGAAGGCCTACGTATATACTATAATGGATAATTAGTGGATAATTACATGCACATGTGTAATTAGATTGATTGCATCTGAACCAAACAAAGGACCGACCAAATACATTTAGGTCACGTGATATCGTAATTGATGACATAAATGTCACGCATCTGATTGTATTTATCATTGCAGGATAAGCTAGATTAAGATAAGAGATCACAAGAATAGAGCAGCTAGATCATTTTATAGAGTAGAATGATTTTTTTTCTGACGTGCTGAAGTTAGCGCACTCAACCAGTCAATATAATAAGGTTCAAATAATACCAGTCAATAATAGAAGAATTGAATTTTTTGCTGTGGGGTTGCTCAAATATAAGCTCTTAGCCTGTGCGTGGGTAATGGGAAGGATGGTGACTAGATTAGATTATTTACTTTATTCATGTAGAATACAACATAATCGGCGTGAATTCTAGATCATGATAGTTATTGCAATGAACGTAATATTTAGAATAAAAAGAATAACAGTATTCAAGAGAGTTATGATGAGTGTATAATGAGCGAAAGGAAATTATATACAAGAAGAAGAAGTAGAAGAAAAAAGAAATAGAAGGAGAATGAGGAGAAAAAGAAGAAGAAGTAGAAGAAAAAAGAAATAGATAGATAGATAAATGTCTTTATTTTTCACTTTCACATCACAAGATTGCTGTGGGCGAAGTTGAGGCATACAAGCCCCCTCTTCCACTTAACCCACAATAGAAGAAGAGGAAGAGGAAGAAAAGAAGAGAAAGAGAGAAAAAAAGGAGGAGGAGAAGTAGATGAAGAAGAAGTTCTTATTTTTTGAACGAATTGGACATTTTTTTAGTTCATAAAACTCGTTACCTTCTGAAGAGCACAAGCAGAAATCTTGTGTACTTCAGTTTCTCAAGCGGTGTAACAAAATCCTGCCTCATCTCTTCAATGTCAAGTTGAGAGCATCTCAAACAACCTCTCATAGATCTAGAAGATTGAAGCTTGCGGCAATGAGTAGTAAGTTTGCGAGCATGTTGGTGCGAGAGGAGATGTTTGCTTCCTCTGAGAGGAATTCCAGTAGGACTATGCACAGTTTCAGCTATTTGTCAGGCTATGGGGATATACGGTAGATGAGGAAAGAATGTGCTAATATTTCGCATTCTTCCAGAACAAGACAGGTTCAAAAATTCTCAATATTTGGATGGGACAATGATTTTTTAATTACTTGAGAAAATGAAAAATGGAGTTGGCGACATGTTTCATGTTGTTGCAAATGATATAAATTCATTAACATCATTTGAATAACGAGAATTATCAGTGAATGGATAGTTCATTTTTGAATAATATTTCACAAATGACATAACTTTTGGAATAATGATTGACTACTTATTGTATGATCCATAAATTGTACTGTACCTTGTCACAAACGAAAAGTCAATTGTGTTGAAGTTGAACTGAAGTTACTAATTTTGAATGGGAATGATATGAATTTTGATTAACATAGTACTACAAACAGTACTCCTATCTTCCATGTTATATTTTGGAATTACAAATAATTTTATTGCTTGTAATCAACAAATCCAAACCAAAATGCATTATAATATAGTCTGGCAACAGACAAAAGAGCCTTCAAAATAATCTGAACTCTACTGCGCAGAGAGAGCGAACGTTATGCAATTCAGCAGTTTATCTCACTCGCTCACTAGAGTTCTAGTGGTACTATCTGATACTGTATCACTTCGCTGATACGATGCGCGAAGGTTCTTTTGTCTGTTGCCAGACTATAGTAGTATAGTAGTATAGTGAATAGTATATATTATATTATTAATTTTAATAAGCTATTGCATGCTAGGAAATTTAAATCATTGCAACAACAAAATAATTTATTATAATTAATTGAAAGTAACAAAATAACGTTTTGTTTGAAAAGGTGGAATTATTGTGTAATTACATTAAAAAATAAATTATTATTTCTCTGTGTGATGAAAATAGAATACAAAATTCAAATAAGGCAATTTATTGCTAATTATTAATAAAGGTGCAAGTACTGTTTTCGCTAACGAGTTTTATGCAGTTTATATTCATTTTCCAATTATTGAGAGATGGAATTTGGAAATGGATTTCAGCAGTATGAATTGGCTATTGGTTCTTCGAATTTCACTGAAAATTCCAATAGATCATTCGAATCAATCTTTGCATTTTCTCATTTCAATATACAAATCATTTCCTAAAATTAATTTGGACAGGCATAAATGGAGAACATTAAAAACTGATCAGTAATGTAAGTGGGTGTAATAAATTGAAAATTAGAAAGATATTTAAAAAAGACGAGGTCTCGATGAATGATCGGGCCGCCATGTTGTAATAAAAAGTTATGTTCCAACAAACAACACTGGAATATCAAATTGGAATTTCAACAATAGATATGTGATTGTTTTCTAATTTTTCCCCTAGAATGTTATAATGTTAGCATCATTGAATCAAATGGTCAGCTGTTCGGACATCGGACTTTCTGACAAAAACGTTTCTAACTGTAAGCATCACATTGAGAAATTTTAACCATAGTCTAAAAAACACAACCGCTAAATACTCATATCAATCACTAATAATTGTACAATTTGCCAATTTTCTGAAACAAGTATTAACTCCCCATCTCACCAACTATTGAAAATATAGTTATCCGACGACTGAAAAATATCACAGAATATAAATATTCCATACTATGAGATGAGTTTGAACAGTAGAAAAGGGCTGAGTTCATAAAAACCAACATTGATGAAACAAAAAAAATCAAAGTCATGAGAAGTTGAGAACTAGTCGTATTCTTAAACTTTACTGGACTGTTATAAATTTGTTTGATGATAAGCTCAATATTATTAAACTTTCCTCGACTTTAGTGACACCCTATTCAGGTTTTTTGGTTTTCCTACTGATCGCAATCAAGTGACACTCAAAATGTAATTTTAACCTCTTTTTTGGAATTCTTTTATAAAATGAAACTTATTGACTCCACTGAGACTTTAGTGACACTGAAAAATAATGTATCTCAAAATAAATGAAAATAATATCCTCTCATCAAGTGAATCTTCAAAGTAAATTCAATAATTTTATTTGAATTAATTCTCACTTGAAGGCCACCCTCAATGAATGAGAACGAATTCTTTCCTCCTCTACTTTCTCCTCCTCCTCCCCTTCATCCTCCTTCTCCTTCTCCTCCTGCTCCTCCTGCTTCTCCTTCTCTTCGTCATCTTCTTCACATTCTACTTTTTCCTTATCTTCATGGTCTTGACTTGTTCTTCTCCTTCTTCTACTATCGATGTTTTCTATCTTTCTCCTTCTCCTACAAATTGTCGCTTCTCTTTTTCATGCTACTTGCTTCTCTCACCCTTCTTCACCACAAATTCCCTTTTCATCATTAGCTTTCTATCTCCAAAGCATTTAATCCCCATCTCAATGTATCGTCTACCATTCATCTGCTTTATTTCACTCCGATAGTAAATAATGTCTTATCGAAATCTAATGTAATGAATGATCTTTGCTGCTATCTGCTAATGGAAATGAAGCGGGCACTGGAGCAATTTGATCCAAACAATAAAAACAAAAAGCTCCCTTCTAATGTCTGATTCTTGTGCTGCAAGGTTCCAGGCTGCCCTCACTTTATCAGCACGAACTCATTAATTCACTTGAAGGGCTCTCAGAGGTGTTGTTACATCTTCCCTACAACATCATTATCACCTTATCTTTCTCTTTTTCTTCGACTTCTTCTTCTTTTTCTTCTTCTTCTTCTTCTTCTTCTTCTTCTTCTTCTTCTTCTTTCTTCTTCTTCTTCTTCTTCTTCTTCTTCTTCTTCTTCTTCTTCTTCTTCTTCTTCTTCTTCTTCTTCTTCTTCTCTTCTTCTTCTACTTCTTCTTCTTCTTTATTAAATTAGTTATGAATTCTCAAAACCCGAAGGTGGGAAAAATTGAACCAAATTTTTTCGCAATAGAATTTATTTAAATAATATTAATAATGTCTGTAGCTATTTGAGTCAGAATATCAACAATAAACAATCGAAAATATTGATAAAACTTGATCAATTTTGATAAAAAATTACCATTATTGCTTTGAGCAAAGACGATAGGAAACTATTATTTTAATTGTATTGTAAACCAATTCTAAGTATTCCAATTGTCTAAGTATTCCAAAGACGATAGGAAACTATTATTGTCTGAGTATTATTACTAATGTCTTAGGGCCGGTTCATGAGCTCGGGATTTAGCCAAGTCCTAGACAAACGTAAGTCTCGACAGGTTAGTGGGTTACCAGCATAGAGAGCCCTTAGTAGATAGTGTCGAGGCTAACGTTTGTCGATGTTACGGTGGCCACCCGTTTTAGTCTAGGACTTAGCTAAATCCCGAGCTCATGAACCGGCCCTAAGTATTCTAATTGTCTTTGCTTTGAGGTACTACAGCTGATCTGTTTGTTCAGCTTAAGCTTGCCATTTTCCTAACAATGGAACGTTCATGAAACTGCCATTCGAGCAAAATGAATTTGAGCAAGAAATTGCAAAATATTTGAGCCAAAAATTATTTGAGCAAAAAATTATTTCTGGCTAATGAAATTTACTTATTCGAGCAAAATGAATTTGAGCAACAAATTATTGTAAAAAATTTGAGCCAAAAATTATTTCTGGCTAATGAAATTTACTCACTCACTACTTGATTTCTATTACAGTCGAGCAGCTCAACCAACAAAATGTGCCGGGGACCATCGCAACAGTCGTTTCACTCCTCGAACAGAGCGGCCACTTCAAGCTCCAGCCATGTTCAAATACAGGCTCAGACAGTGCTCACCACCAGGTTAACAAATGCCACCACGCAAGAAACACCACCGCAGGCAACCAGATGCATTCGTGAGTATAGTATACTTTATTCATCCTCAGCTTTGACACTATTGATGATTTTTTCATAGATAATGTCAGGGACCTGACATCTAAGGGACTGGAAGTAAGAGAAATAAGGGGAGTAGGATGTCGGCCATTTTTATTGGACGCAATTTTGGCGCTGTATTTGAAAACATCTACATAACTTCCACCCAAACCAGCCTAAAAAACACAAAATCCGACAAAAATGTTGTATTTTGCCGTAAATATTAACTATATTTTCTCAACGGTTTTGATTTATACCGCAAAAGATACCATAAACTTTCAAAACTACATGAAAATTAAATTTAACATGATGGCTCTGAATTCAAATACACCGCCAAAAGTACGTCCATAATCTCATTGATTTGATTGATTTGAAATAATGGCCGACATCGGTCCAGAGTATATTCGGCCAATGAGATCGCGCCACACAACCAATGAGATCGAGACACAGCATGGCCATCTTTAGACAAAACTCAAGAAGGCCATGACACAGGCTTCTCCCTTTTTTAACATAGGGAAGATAGAATACTTCCACTCCTTCTATGACAGCCCCCTGGATAATGTAATTGACTAGTTTATCAAGGACCCAACTGGGTCTTATTGCGATCGTACTCGCGTCCGATGCATGGTATCTAATGAACGGAAGATCTTAAAATTTTGAAATTTGGAGTATAATATCATAGAGAACAGATTAGAATAGATTTCCCATCGTACGTTGAATTTTGTGACTAGAAATCAAGGGGCGGATCCTAGCGACATCTCTTCCTATAGTGCGATTCACGTCAAGAAGTCAAGATTGCTTTAAGATGGGAGTTTGCTACCCTTGTTCAGTACAAGGCAGTTGCTGGTGTCTCTATCCTATTCGCACTGTGCATAGTTGTCCCACTATGCATTGTTGTCGCACACAGTCCCAACAAACACGTTTGGTGCAGTTTTCTCTTTCTCAATGAAATTTAGCATCAATGCTCCTCATATAAACAATGCTGACTTCTTGACGTGAATCGTCCCAACAAACACGTTTGGTGCAGTTTTCTCTTCCTCTCTCAATGAAACTTGGCATCAATGCTCCTCATATAAACAACGCTGACTTCTTGACGTGAATCGCACTATAGCTCTATTGTTTCTATTGTACAGATCAGCTTTGACTCATAGATCAACTTTTTTAATGAATAATATTATTGTCAAGTTCATCAAGGACTCAACTGGGTCTTATTGCTATCGTAATCGCTTCCGTTGAACGAAAGATCTTGAAATATTGAAATTTGGAATATAATATCACAGAGAACAGATTAGAATAGATTTCCCATCGTACGTTAAATTTTGTGACTAGAAATCAAGGGGCCGATCCTAGCGACATCTCTTAGAGCGCAGAGTAACTGGAAATCGTAACTTTAGGCTAGGCGTACACCGGTTAGTCAAGACGAGATTAGTCACGTTTAGTCACAGTACTTCACATAGTTGCTTATGAAGCAACACACACCGATTAGTCATTGCATCAGTGTGTGCTGCTTCATAAGCAACAATGTGAATTGCTGTGACTAAACGTGACTAATCTTATCTTGTCTTGTGTTGACTAACCGGTGTACGCCTAATCTAGCACTGGCAACTTGCGATAAGAGAGTGAATGGGAGTGAGTGAGAGATTGATTGAGAGAGAAACGCCAGCGTCAGCACGATCTTTCTGTCCTTAAATAAATAGGAGAAAGTATTTCCAAATACGGGACTGTCTCCCAAGTATTTATGTATATGCCAATCCAAGTCGTACTATATCATATCACTGGCAGTTTCCTGTGATGAAATATTCAAAAGCTTAGGATATTCCATTATTTAATTCTCTGGCAGATTTCAATGTCCACGCTATTCGAAATTTTGTACCACACACGCTGAGTTGAATAGCCACCGACATTGGTCAAATTTCTCTGAAAAGCGTATCCAATACAATAATGAAATAAGAGAACCCATTTCAAAACCCGGGAATAATTGACAGTGCTGTCAAAAGCCAGTCCTTTATCAGAGAAAGGTGACGGATTTAGGTTGGATTAATCACAATTTCCCAATGGAATGAAAGTACACAGAAGTGTAGTGCCGTACTACAGAAAGGAAGTTCATTCCAGTTTTGGGTTGATATTGCGAATAATAGCCTATCAATCAACAGACTGTTTACATTCAATCAGCTCAATATTATTATATTTGAAATTGCATCTTTTCAAACGGTTCTTCATAATATTTGAAATATTCAATCGAAAATTCCGTGGACTATTAATCAATTCAAGTCATTTCATCAGCTCAATATGCGAATAACGCATATTATTATGATATTGTGAATAAATCTCAATCAACAGACTGTTTACCTTCCATCAGCTCAATATTATGATATTTGAAACTGAATCTTTTCAGAACGGTACTTCATATTTGAATTGTCCAAAGGAAAATACTGTATTAATCAATAATTCAAGTCCTTTTATTCTCAATAAGATAATTTCTTCATAACAGATGACATTCAAGTACTTTCTATCTATGAAGCCTAAACTTTTATTGCAATAATGAATAAATAAATAATCATTTTATTTGCGATCGAGCAATCATGCACATACAAATACGAATAGAAGTTGCTATCTTAATGTGAATAGGTTATGGTTTGAAAGTAAGTTTGAATAGAGTAATCAAAAATATCTCAATAACTTTCTCAATCTCGCTACTTATTCCACTCTTTGTCATAATATTTCTGTTGAAGATAACAGAATTCCACAGAAGTCAACGTAGTTTTTTCACAGAATTTCTAAATAACCCATATTGGTTTTCCAATCCACAGCCAACATGATAACTGTGATTATATCACAAGACCAAGTTCCATAAGATACATGAGTTGGTGGAGACTCGGTCGGAATTTCACAATATCCTCACAGTCATATTATATGAAATACCGGTTACTCAGAAATATTTGTTGGTGCAGTAGTCAAGCTGCTCACTATGAGATTGGGATCGCTGAACCTAAACAGATTAGATATACTGTGCTATACGTGGTGGGGATAATAAAATCGACCCCTACGCTAATTGAACGAAAGCAGGTATTCAATAGGGAAGCATTTACAATGCATTTAAAAGTATTTCCTAATTGTATAAATACCGTTCTAAATTGCGTCTTCTATTACTTCATATTCCAAAGAATTGATTCAACAGATCTCAGTTTTGAATTAATCGAGTGAAAAATCCAGTTCAAAAGCATATGATTGATTTGAAGTCTCGCGCCCATAATCCATTTCGAAATAATAACCAATGGGAATGAACTCAGCTGTGGATAAACTACTTCGTCTGCTCAGCCAGCTTGAAACATAACCTTCAAAGTTGATTTTAAAACTAGAATTGAAGATTATAATAATGATTAAGAACATGCGATATGTTAATTTTATCATTCTAAATATAATTCCACAATCGATAAGTAGGAAAAATAGCAACAGGGAATTATATTTCAATTATAAACTAACTTTTACGTACATAAGCCTATCCTTTCCCATGTTAATCTTCTTGGAAAGATTCATACGATTATCCGCCAGAGCGCAACACCGTAGATGCTCACAGCAGCGAACACAGTCTGAGCAAAGGATAACTTAAAAGTTTACAATGGAAATTTTAAATTGAAGTTATTCGCCTTCTGCCTTCCTAAAATAAGCACTCTAGCAGCCTTTCATCTCAAAATCAAATTCAAAATTCCTTCACTGGCCAACAAATACCAAGTTGAGTCTGCTTATCTTGGAGAACGAGGAATTCAAATCAGCTAAGACGGAATCCATCAGAGCAGTGCATCCATATTCATATTCTTTCAAGAGCTTAATGTAATCCTTCTGTTCCAGCTCAGACATTGAATAAATTGCTTTCAGTTGTTGAATGAATTATCGGCAGAGAAGCAAATTAATTTTTTTAATGCCCGGTTCTTTAGTCGCTCAATAGACAGTTTATGGATCCAATAGCACTATTGAATCAATAGTCATGTGTTTTCAAATGCCAAAAAAGTTATTGATTCAATAAGTTTATTGAACGACTGAAAACCCGGGCATCAATCTTTTGGAGCTAGAAGGATGGAAACTCTAGAGAATAATATTGTACAGAGTGTTAGAAAAGAAAAGAAAGAGGGAAAGAGGAGAAGGAGGTGGAGAAGGCGGTAATGGAGGATGAGGAGGAGGATGAGGAGGAGGAGGAGGAAGAAGGAGCAGGAAGAGGAGGAGGAAGAGGAGGTGGATGATGATGAGGAGGAGGTGGAGCTTATGGAAAAGAAGAGGAAGAAGAAGAAGAAGAAGGAGGAGGAGGAGGAGGAGGAGGAAGAGGTAATGATGATAGATGAGGAGGATGAGGAGGAGGAGGAGGAGGGAAGGAGGAGCAGGAGGAGGAGGAGGTAGAATGGGAGAAGGAAGAGGAGGTGGATGATGAGGAGGATGAGGAGGAGGAGGTGGAGCTTATGGAAAGAAGAGGAAGAAGAAGAAGAAGAAGAAGAAGAAGAAGAAGAAGAAGAAGAAGAAGAAGAAGAAGAAGAAGAAGAAGAAGAAGAAGAAGAAGAAGAAGAAGAAGAAGAAGAAGAAGAAGAAGAAGGAGGAGGAGGAGGAGGAGGAGGAGGAGAAGAAGAAGAAGGAGGAGGAGGAGGAGGAGAAGAGGAAGAAGAAAAAGAAGAAGAAAAAAGAAGAACTAGAAGGATGAAGAAGAATTTGAAGAAAAAGAGAAAGATAAGGTGATAATGATGATGTAAGGAAGATGTAACAACACTGAGAGTTTTGTGGGGAAGAGAAAGGGTGGCATGAATTATTGTGAAATTTGTCCATTAATCAGCTCCATTTGAGAGTTTACATGGTGGTTGCTTGTGTTCAATTTACAGTGGCAGTTAACTGACCAGAACTTATAGCAAGCTGCGGCCAAGCTGGCAGATACAATTTGCAGGAATCCCAGTAATAAATTGAGAGACAATGGGACATGAAACAGGGTTGCACATGCTAACAATCCGAGAAATTCAGTTTTATTGTCTCACGTGGGAGTTTGGCCAGGTATCCAAGTTTATCCTTCTGTATCTGGCTGTTCACTGCTTTCCCGCACTTTCAGTTCTGTCCTTGTTAAAGTTTACTCCTAGTAAACTCATGCCTTATTTACACGTTCCATTGTCCAGTCGAAAGTTGCCAGTGCTAAATTAATTAATACAATTCTAGGTGCGGGAAAGCCCATTCATCATATTTAAGTATCGTATTCATCAAGACAAGACAAGACGACATTAGTCACGTTTAGTCACAGTACTTCACATAGTTGCTTATGAAGCAACACACACCGATTAGTCATTGCATCGATGTGTGCTGCTTCATAAGCAACTATGTGAATTATTGTGACTAAACGTGACTAATGTCGTCTTGTCTTGTCTTGACTAACCGGTGTATGCCTAGCCTAAGCAAGTGATAACCCTCAATGCCTGAAATGGTATTGCGATATTGAGCAATATTATTGCTGTATGTATTCTGGTGAGGATCTCGTGGCGAAGCGTGGTATGCTTATTTGGTCATTGCCTGATATATTTCCTATACGAAATATACCCGGCGATGACCAAATAAGTATACCTCGCTACGCCATTGTGAGGATCCTTTGTCAAACATACGAGGTAACATCTCCCTCAGAAGTTTGCCAAAACAATGGTTAATTCAAGCTAACCTTTCGTGTAGAAACAATCAAATTGATAACTATGAAATCATATTGTTCGAGTCTATAAGGGTCACCCAAACAATACGAATTAAACTCCGGAATTCAATTGTCGATCAGCATGGAACTATTGACAATATCTTGAAATTGAATGCAATCTGTCGCTGTGATTGGTCGGTTTTGTTTGTCAATATTTGATTGGAATCAGTATGTTCCTGTTAACGTTAACGATGTAATCCTTAACTCAACTATTCGCAATTCTACAGTATCTATATGTAAAGACAGCGTTGAATATAACGCTTTTGATTGGATAGCTCGAGCACGTGGTACTTAATAATCATAATCTACAATTTTAATTCATAATTTACATAGAGTGGATAAATAAATTTTTTTTTTTTTCATTGCTAATATAGCACCTAGTCAAGGACTAATAAGCTATTCTATTCTAACTTAAAATGATAATGATTGTAAAAGAAGGCGAAACCCAGTGGTTCAGCCTTCTATATTAAATAAGATCTAATATTATTTTTCACACATTCACATTTACTCTGCTTTTGCACTTTCACTTTCACACTGGCACTAAACTAATTCATGTGGCTTCTTCCGCTTCAGTCTTCTCATCCCATGGACGTCTAGCAGCTGGATCGCTTCCACGTTCACATGATGATGGAGTCTTTCCTCATGTTTTATGGCGAGTCTCTGGATTTCACTGGTTACTGTCGCCATTCCCAGATCACGATGGAGATCAGAATTCCTGACGTACCATGGAGCATCAACACTACTCCTTAGTACATTATTCTGGAAGCGCTGGATGATTTCGACATTGGATGGCCGGGTGCAACCCCATAGTTGAATTCCGTAGGTCCACACCGGCTTGAGAATCTGCTTGTAGAGAAGCAATTTGTTATAAGTTGACAACTGCGATGTTCTCCCAAGTAGCCAATACATTTTCTTGAATTTGATTCCTAGTTGTTCTCTTTTCTTCTTTACATGTTCTTTCCATCTAAGCTTGGCATCCAGCGTCATGCCTAGATACTTTGCAGTGTTGGAGAAGGGTAGAATATTCCCATTGATTGTTAAGGGGATGTATTGTACTCTTTTGTTTGTGAAGTTTACATGAACTGACTTTGTTTCATTCAATTTTATAAGCCACCGCTTGGTCCAAGTATTGATCCTGTTGATGGCCACTTGCAATGTCTCTGTAGCATCTTCCACTGTCTCATCTACTGATAAAATTGCAGTGTCATCAGCAAATGTTGCTACTGTTACATTTTCGGGCTGAGGTATGTCAGATGTGTAGAGAAGGTACAGTAGGGGACCCAGCACACTTCCTTGAGGAACTCCAGCCTTGATTTCTCTGAGAGATGAAAAAGCATCATCCTGTTTGATTCTGAAATAACGCTCTTGAAGATATGATTTCATTATCTGACTGTATTCTGTCGGTAAAAACTGCTGCATTTTGTAACACAAACCTGCATGCCATACTTTGTCAAATGCTTGTGCCACATCTAGGAAGACTGCTGAACAAACTTTCTTTTCCTCTAAGGTATTTTCAATAATGTTGGTTATTCTATGAACCTGATCTATTGTACTATGTTTACATCGGAATCCAAACTGATGTGTTGGTATTAATCCATTGTCATCCAGGAAGGGCTTCAATCTTTCGAGTAGAAGTTTCTCAAATAATTTTGAAATCACAGGCAGTAGAGAAATTGGTCTGTATGAGGATACATCATGTGGTGGCTTTCCAGGTTTAGGTATCATGATGACTTCGGCTACTTTCCAGAAACTTGGCACATATTTCAACCGGAATGAAGCATTGAAGAGATGGCATAACTTCACAATTGCTTTTCTTGGGAGCTCCTGCAGTACTTCGCCATTTATCAAGTCAAATCCCGGCGTTTTCTTTCTGCTCAATGTTTTAATCTCGTTTTTTACTTCTCTTGGAGATGTTGGAGGGATGACTCCTGCTTCAAGATGATGAGGATCTTCATCCATGATTATTTCTTCATGGGGTGAGAAAACTTTCTCAAGATGACCAGCAAATAGATCGGCTTTCTCTTTGTTGCTTTTTGCCCAGCTATCATGATCTATCCTTATTGGTGTAACTTGTTGAAGAGGTCTCTTCAATTTTCTAGTTGATTTCCATAATGAATAATTTGTATTAGCATCATTAGTTAAATCTTCCAGGTACTTATTGATATCATGTTGTTTCACATCCTGTATCATCTTTCTCAGTTCGTATGTGATTCTATTCAGTTCTATTTTAGTTCTTGGGTCTCTTGTTGATTGCCATAATCTTCTAGCTCTTCTCCTTTTTGCTATCAATTCTCTTACTGCCACAGGGTAGCAATTACCTTTGATAATCCTGCTTCCAAGTAGTGGTGTATTTTCCCAGGCACATTGTTGGATAATGGTTACAAACTCCTGCACTTCATATTCTAGTTCATCTATAGTTTGTAGAGATGTGTTTAAATCTATTTTCATGTCAACCATATTTTTAAATGTTTCCATGTCTGTATGCCTATTGATGAGTTGTGGTGGTCTTTCTTTTTTAACAGCCGTACTATGCATTGTCAAAACTATTGGTGAGTGATCAGAGTTGAGATCAAATTCTTCCTCAACTTCAACACAATTTGATGAAATATGTTTTGTGATGAAAAAGTCAATCAGGTCTGGAATTTTTGTTCTGTCTGTTGGCCAGTAAGTTGGTTTCCTAGTTGAGTGTACCTCGCAGTGGTATTCATTAACAGCCATTAACAGCTCCTTTCCTTTAGTTGTGGTCAGTCGGGAACCCCACCAAGTATTCTTTGAGTTGAAGTCTCCTCCAATGATAAATTTTCCAGTGAAGTTGCTTAGGAAATCAATATAATCGGTTTTCTTCAAATTGTATCGTGGTGGACAGTAGACAGCTGCAATTGTGATCATTCCAGTTGGCTGGCCAATGAGTTTGACCTTGATTGAAATTGACTGGAACTCACACAATTCTATCTTTGTAAATTCGTGATGGTTGAGCTCTTCTCTTACAATTACCGCACTTCCACCTCTGGCACTGTTGTTGGGATGTATAGCGTGGTATGTTTTGTAACCTCTGATTTTGAAGTAGGATTCTTTGGTAAAATGAGTTTCAGAAATAAGGCAGACATCTATTTTATGTTCAATTAATATAGCCAATAGATCATCTTTGTGCTGAAGTAGTCCATTGGCATTCCATGTCATGATTTTAAATTTATTTTCCATGTTTCTTATGGATGGCTTCCTTAACTGTGATATCCTCTAATTTTTCTAGCCTAGTTAATATTGATTTATTAAGTTGTTCTTGAGCAACTAGTTTCTCAAGAATCAATTGAAGTTGAGTTGCAATGTTCAGTCCTAAATCTTTACCTAAGCTAAAATCTTGAAGCTGCATTTTCATTCTTGTTGGAAGCTGAAATATTTTTCAGTCTATCAACATAGCTCTGATTGTCGTTAACTCTACTGTCATTCATATCTCTCTGGGGTACAATGGGATTGTCTCTTCTACTGACTGGTGGAACAGTTTTGTTCGACTTTTTCTTGTTTCGAAGTGCTTGCAACTCTTGTGCTACTACACACCCTCTATAATTGGCCGGATGCTCCATTCCACAATTGTAACACTTGGGTTTGGCTTCTTTGTTTTTGGTGCAATTGATAGTGATGTGAGGACCTGCACATTTCACGCACCTTGGTTCTTTCTGGCAGTATTTCTTAGTATGTCCCCAGGCTTGACAATTTTTACATTGGGGCAGGAATTTAGATTTTTTCAGCGGGACTACTTCAACCTTCATACCCATAATTACACCTATTTCATAAATTTTATTTATGCTCTCAGTATTTTCAAAAGTGAGCATGAATATTGGGAGTGGTTCTTTCGTTTTCCATTTAAGAATGTTTACAACATCCAATATTTTAAATCCTCTCTCCTGAAGTTCCTCTTTCACCTCCTGAGGGTTACAAGTACTGTGTAATTTCTTCACAATAACTCTAATGGGTCTCGTTTGTTTGTTTTCAAAAGAAGACCAACTCATTTTCCGTCATTTAACACTGAAGTAGCTCCTCTATAATTATCCTCAGAGTCAACATTGAGTTTTAGACTGTCATTGTTCAATAGAGTAACTTTATAAGAGCCTTTTATTTTCTCATTCAAAATCTTATACACTTTTTGATAATCTTGTATGTTGTAGAGTATAATGGGTGGAGGTTTCTTAACTTTATTTTCAACTGGTTTGTAGCTGGTAGATTTTTTGGGTTCAGCATTCTCTTTCAATTGATTTTCTTCACGTGAAGTAACGTTTCTCTTATTAGCTAATTGTGTTGGAGGTGAATCAGATTGCACTCTCTTCCTCTTTCTTCTCTTCTGACGAATCCATTCGGTTTCGGCAGCTAAGTCTTCTTCATCGGTTTGATAATCCTCTTCTTTTTTTTCTTCACTCTTAGATTTATTTTCTAACGCTATTAACCTTTCCTGTAGTTGATCCAGTTGATTTTTCAGTTCCAATTTAGTTTTTTCTGACTGTTTAAATTTTTTATCCGCATCCTTCCAGGCTTTTAATAAAAATTTTTCAGCTTCCGTTTGAAGTCCTTTTATTTCATAACGTACTTCTGATTCATTCTCTCCTGTTATTGTAATAATAGCCGATGATTGATCGTCCGACATAATTCACTTTCACAATAGAATGATTGTTCAGCACTCACCGAATTGCAGCCAGAACGCGGCGACAGGCATAGCTGCTGACAACGCAGGCGTACACACTCACTTGCACTTTTGGCAATGCCAATTTTTACTTGAGTCCGCAGTTTGATGTTCTACTTTCGAAATGATAAATAAATTTGATTCAAGCTAACATTTCATGCACAATGAATCAATCCAGTGAATTTTGATACCCAACTCTCATAGAGGTTTTTCAATTTAAATGGAAGGATATTAGCTTTTACTACTTAACCTAATTAGCATACTACTGAACCATGAGTAATAATATTAAATTTTTAAAGAAACACAGCGAAAATTCAAGAAAGTTTCCTCGAATATCTAAATTTCCTAAGGCTAGGCGTACACTGGTTAGTCAAAACTTGACAAGACGAGATTAGTCACGTTTAGTCACAGTAATTGACATAGTTGCTTATGAAGCAGCACATACTGATGCAATGAATAATCGGTGTGTGTTGCTTCATAAGCAACTATGTGAAGTACTGTGACTAAACGTGACTAATCTTGTTTTGTCTTGTCTTGACTAATCGGTGTATGCCTAGCCTAATAGGTGGAAAATATCGATTTATATAATCACAAGATTATCTTGACTAACCGGTGTACGCCTAGCCTTGGTCAAAACAAGACAAGACGAGATTAGTCACGTTTAGTCACAGTACTTCACATAGTTGCTTATGAAACAACACACACCGATTAGACATTGCATCAGTGTGTGCTGCTTCATAAACAAGTATGTGAAGTACTGTGACTAAACGTGACTAATCTCGCCTTGTCTTGTCTTGACTAACCGGTGTACGCCTAGCTTTAGAGTGAACATTGCTGTCCAAACTTCACCACACCAGAAATATAAAGAAGTAATATCTCCAACAATGTTTTTTCTTATGAGTAATCGAAGATAATTTCGATCTTTTTTGTGCAATCGGCACAAGTGGAATAGAACTCTAACCAAGAAGAATTATTTCATGATATAATGCAATTTCAGAGAACTCAATTCCTGCACAGGGATTATAAAAATAATTTATGGCCTCTGGCAGCAACGTACTTCACATTGGGACTCCATAGAATAAGTGGAACAGCTACATCCTTAAAAACAGATGTTTTGAATGGTTCTGGGGCAATTTAGGATTTTCACTATCGTATATTTACTCCAAAAATATAATAGCCAACCCACCTATGGAACCAGTAAATAATGGCGTATCGAGATTTTCTTCTTGATCGGATAATAGAGCCAAATGTTTTCCAGAATTTTCTCATGCCCTCAATAGCTCTTCAGTTCTCTCTCCACTCTCTGTCTTCCATTCTCTCTCGGTCTCTAACTTTTCTTACCTTCTTCGTTCTCTCTCTCGCACTCTTTTACATTCGCGACCCCTCTTTCTCACTCACTCTCTCTGTCACTTCCCCTTTTTCTCCCTCACACACTCCCATCCTCTTCCACCCTTCTCTTTTTTCTTTCCTTCTTCATTCTCTCTTTCTCTCTCTCACTCTTTTACATTCGTGACCCCTCTTTCTCACTCACTCTCTCTGTTACTTTACCTTTTTCTTTCCCTTACACACTCCCACTCACTTCCACCACTATTTGACCCTGGATTTTCAATGTGCTTCGGTTTTATCTCTCGTCACTAATTCTCCTGAATTCCTCAGATCATTAAATCCCCATGCCTGACCGATTTCTAGTGTTTATTGAAGCATCATGAAGGAGACCATAGAGTGTGATAATACATGATTGGGCGATTTCTGATGGAGTAATCATGTGTAATTGGAGTTTGAATGCAATCGGATTAGATGAACAATGTGAACGATCAAGAGCAATTTGTCATCCAATAGTTACAGTATGTGATATCTCTGGGAATCTCTAAATATTGAGCGATTTAGCGGTATGTGATATATTTGAGCCATCAATCTGAATCACATTTAAAATTGCCAAGAATATCCTCCTCAATAAGTATTAGACCAGTATTCAAGTAAAGCTTGAAAATCTATATAATATATAAAAGCGAAATGGCACTCATTCATTCATTCAGCAGAACTAAGAATCTACTGAACCAAATGCATTTAAATTTGGCATGCATGTCCATAATAGAATATAATTGAATAATGAAGCTATACAACGGAGTATCTAAGGACCCGACATTTCTCTATTCTCTATTCTTTATTATCTATTCTCTATTCTCTATATTCTATCTATATTGAATTCCTTATCCTATTCTTTATTTCATTCTCCATTTTATTTCCTGTGTACGCTCATTTGGTTCAGGCGCCTTCCTGAAAAAATCATACTCCAGGATTGACATCAAAGCGAATCAAATTTGATAACTGATAAAAATGTTTTCTGTTTTTCAGACATAAGGTCTTCAAGAACCAATCTAGTCTCAACCAAAACTCAGCAGAGTATTACCAAGATGCTCCTCCTCATATCTACAGTGTTTGTGATGCTCAATCTACCAAGGTAAGTTAATCAATCAATTTATCATTTATTCCCATTTATTGTGAAAAAATCTATTTCCACATCAAGAGCTCTCTTGATGATTTCTCACCATAATTATCTCCTCTGTAGAAGTTGTGAATTAAAAAAGCTTTTTTATCCTTCCAATGTAAATTCATTCAATTAATGTTTTTCTTTTCTTTTTAATTTATTCCGTCTGCAGGCTCTTATCCTCATCATCTCCCATTTCACCTTCTCCATCTTCCATCTCATTTGAATAATCTTCCGTCTCATCTCATCTTTTTGATAGTTAATTTGAATAATGTAATTTTTGTTAGTATGTTCGATTAGGGACTACGATGAAATAATAAGACCAGTATCGAAGTGGAGAATAAGGCTAGGCGTACACTGGTTAGTCAAGACAAGACAAGACGAGATTAGTCACGTTTAGTCACAGTACTTCACATAGTTTCTTATGAAGCAACACACACCGATTGGTCATTGCATCGGTGTATGCTGCTTCATAAGCAACTACAATGTGAATTACTGTGACTAAACGTGACCAATCTCGTCTTGTCTTGTCTTGTCTAACCGGTGTACGCCTAGCCTTATGAGCCGTATAATAATCATTATAAAGTAGTGTTACAATTATTTGAGTACGATGCCCAACGTCATCTATCGTCAAATTACCTTTGTACAAGAAATATTAAGCCGTTTCCAAACTTTTTACCCACTCTGTATAGAAGAACCGTTTTATAGTGAGTTTTACGCCGCATATCAAGGTTATCAAAAAGAAGGTTGAACCATCCCTAATGGTTTTTGAGTCCACAAACTGTTGGAGTGGGGGGTCTGATTCGGCTGACGTCATTTTGATCATTTATTCTGATAATATCAGCTGTTGATAATTGACTGATAATTTGCGGACCGCGAGTGTGACGTTACATGAATCAAGAAATTATACTTCCCCCTCCACTTTGCGTCTTACCCCAGCGATGGTTCAACCTTCTCTCTAATAACCTTGGCCGCATATAACCTTAAGGTTGTTCGGTCGAAAATTTTTTTTATTTAAATTAGATAATCTTTTTAAATATACTTGTTCTGTTTTGTTCCCAAACCACCACCAAACCCCTCCCCCCACAATTAAATGACTCACGCCTATGCACGTGAGAAAGATCGTCTCTTTACTCTCTTAAAATATGCTTTAAAGGCTCTCATAATACAACAATTGAATGGAATACTATTATCTCAAATTTTTTATTCCGATTTTCTCATTCTGTTGCAGCTACGTGATACGGCTGTACGTTTTTGTGTGTTTCTCGCTGTGGCGTGAAGAGGCGTCCAACTCACTCTGGTGTATGCAGCAGTTTTTCATGCTGCTCTACTACACCAACTTCAGCATAAACTTTCTGCTTTACTCCATGTGCGGCATCACATTCAGACGCTGTCTGTGGCAACTGATCAGAAACAAGCTGAAAGCGCTGACTCGACACAAATGCTTCTTCCTGCGTCAGCGCAGCTAGTCGCGGCCCCAGGACTTCCGGCTTGACTCGGTCACGCGTCCCAGTTAAGCTGTTGCATGCGTCCTTGTGTGACAGTGGAAGTCTTCGGAAAACATTCTTGATAATGAGGATTGTGAGTCATTGAAAAAATCACGCGTCCCAGTTAAAATTGCATGCGTCCTTGTGTGACAGTGGAAGTCTTCGGAAAACATTCTTGATAATGAGGATTGTGAGTCATTGAAAAAATCACGCGTCCCAGTTAAAATTGCATGCGTCCTTGTGTGACAGTGGAAGTCTTCGGAAAAAAGTTCTTGATAATGAGGATTGTGAGTCATTGAAAAAATCACGCGTCCCAGTTAAAATTGCATGCGTCCTTGTGTGACAGTGGAAGTCTTCGGAAAAAAGTTCTTAATAATGAGGATTGTGAGTCATTAAAAAATCAGTGGACAGAGGGGTGATAGAATAAAAGATTTTCAAAAGTGAAGTTTTAGGGTATTTGGAACAAATAAGGCCGGTTCATGAGCTCCGGATTTAGCGGGTGGCTACCGTAGCATCGACAAACGTTTGTCTTGACAGGTTAGTGGGTCAGCAGCATAGAGAGCCCTTAGTACCTTGTTTGTTTAATACAAAAAATATGAAGATAATTTTTTATGTAAACTAATAACTACAAAATGTAATAACTTTGTAGTGTTATTTTACGATAAAGTAGTTACAAAAACTACTGTTATGCCAGTGAAATAACACGAATTCATGGAGAGTCATAGTAACTTACCTTATTTGATTAAGTTTATAGATAAGTTTCTAAGGGCCGGTTCATGAGCTCGGGATTTAGCCAAGTCCTAGACTAAAACGGGTGGCCACCGTAGCATCGACAAACGTTAGCCTCGATACTATGTACTAAGGGCTCTCTATGCTGCTGACCCACTAACCTGACGAGATAAACGTTTGTCGATGCTACGATAGTCACCCGTTTTAGTCTAGGACTTGGCTAAATCACTTTTCAGGTCTTTAAGGGCCAGTTCATGAGCTCGGGATTCACCCGAGTCCCAGACTAAAACGGGTGGCTACCGTTGCATCGACAAACGTTAGCCTCGATACTATGTACTAAGGGCTCTCTATGCTGCTGACCCACTAACCTGTCAAGACAAACGTTTGTCGATGCTACGATAGTCACCCGTTTTAGTCTAGGACTTGGCTAAATCACTTTTCAGGTCTTTAAGGGCCGGTTTATGAGCTCGGGATTTACCCGAGTCCTAGACTAAAACGGGTGGCTACCGTAGCATCGACAAACGTTTGTCTTGACAGGTTAGTGGATCAGCAGCATAGAGAGCCTTACATAGAGGCTAACGTTTGTCGATGCTACGGTGGCCACCCGTTTTAGTCTAGGACTTAGCTGAATCCCGAGCTCATGAACCGGCCCTTAGTCTAACAAAACGTGGTTTAAACTTGGTTTAAACTATAAATCAGCATAAAGAGCTCTTAGTACATAGTATCGAGGCTAACGTTTGTCGATGCTGCGGTGGCCACCCGTTTTAGTCTAGGACTTGGCTAAATCCCGAGCTCATGAACCGGCCCTTAGTGAAAGACAGGAGTGGTCTGGAGTAGAGTGGTCCGTAGCCGAGAGCAATGAGCGTCGGTCTGATAATCCGAAGGTTCCAACATCAAATACAGGGGGGGGATTGAATAAAATATTGCTCAATAGCGGAGTGTTTGAAGTATTTGAAGAATCTAGTGGAAGACAGAGGAGTGATCAAATAAGATGAGATTTTTTAATAGTGAGGTGTTCGAATCGTTGATGAAAATGATTGGAAAACAGAGTGGTGATCAAATAGGGTGAGATTTTACGATAGTGAGGTAACAGAGGCTCTGGAAAAATTGGTGGGATACAGAGGAGTAATTGAATGGAAGATTTTTTGTTATAGCAGGATTCTTTTAACTTGTCTGAAAACAGCTGATTAAACGTTATTAAACGAGCGTACATCAATCAGCTGTTTCTGACAATTTAAAAGTATCCTGCTATAGTAAGGTTTGAAAGTCTTTGGAAAAATGTGTGGAAGACAGAAGAGTAATTGAATGCAAGATGTTTTTAATGGTTAGGTTTGGAAGTCTTTGGGAAAAGCAGTGGAGGGCAGAGGGGTTGAAAAGTGGAAGATTTTTCAATAGTGAGGTTTAGAATGGTTTGAAAAAATTAGAAAGACATGGGTTGGAATTGAATAGAATATTTTCAAATAGTGGGGTTTGTAGTCTACGAAAAAATTAGGGCAGACAAAGTGATTATTGAATGAGAAGGGATTTTTAGTAGTGAAGTTCGTACTCAACAACTATCTCAGAAGCTTTGAGTTGAAGCAGGCTATTGTGTTTGGATTACAATAGACTCTTTTAAAAAGGTGCCCTACAATCCCTCTGTAACAGGGATAGCGTACTCTCTAGGGAGCCTGAGTAGCAAGATTTTTGAGGCCCTCAAGAGTGATCACAAGAATTGACAGCACTAGAAGGCAAAATTTCTGCCAATGTGTGACTAAACTTTGATACAAGTGTTATGACAAGTCTTTTGTTTGAACTGTGCTTGACAATTTAAACTGCTGAACTGTTACAAGTTTAACTGTGTTTGTCTAAACTGTGTTAAACTGTTTGACAAAGTCCCATGATTCCAAAATCGGAGAGCCAGGTTTGGTATAAATAAGGCTGGTCGTCCACTAGAACACTTTTGTCAGAAAACAACCGATCATCCGAAATGCTAACATTGAATCAAATGGCCAGCTGTTCGGACATTGGACGCTTTCTGACAAAAACGGTTCCAGTGGACGACTAGGCTACATTCATCATTGAAGCTAATGAGTGATAATTCGATACTCATTACTCCAAGGACTATAATATATACGGTACTTGAAAAGAATGGAGAAATGATTATGAGAGTTAATAAATTAATGATATTAGAGACCCCAGTGTCAGAGAACTGGCCTTAAAAATATTAAGTATTGGGAGAGATGTTTTAGAATTGGAAATAAAACTCTGGCTGACGCAATCCAACCTTTCATCCTTCAACAATACAAAAAAGTCACAATAATGATGTGATTTATGTTATGTTTTTGTATTCATTTTTTACTTCAAATACTCATTGAATTCCATATTTCCTAATACATCATTAGTGCGCAAACAATTTTAATGTGCTTCAAAATGGCATTTTATTTCCATGAACTAGGTTTGTAGCCTACTTCAGAAGAGGATTTTATTTGAATTGGTTTGAATAATTTGATCTTGTTCACAACTTTGTACAATATTACTTGTCAAAAAAACTTGTACGAAAAATGTTGTAAAAATCTCTTCAAATCCAAAACTATAAGTGGCCCATTGAGTGGTCCGTAGCCGAGGGCGATAAGCGCCTGTCTGATAATCCAAAGGTTCCAAGATCGAATAAAATTACTTTAGTTGTAGGTAGTGCTTTGATATATTGTGTTCCATTATCATGAACAACTTGATGTACAGTTCCGGTTAGAATGTTTTTTGAATTGATGGCTTGATAAATTGAATCTTTATACTTTTGTACAAAACGGAGCTTCCAAACCAATGCCGTCGAATTCCATCAAGTCTCACATCCTCTAATGAATAATTAGAGTGCCTCGAATAATTATTGTGCTTTGACATCGTAATTCGTTTCCTTGTCCTTGAACATGTTAATATTTACTTCTTGATAGAATATTATTTGTAATAATTGAATGTTGTTTGGAATTTTTTATACAGTTGAACTTTTCAGTCAAAATCTTCATGTTTGGGCATTAAATCAAGAATAAGAAACGATAGAACACAAAACATGATTCCAAATTTAGCTTATCAAAACTGAGCTTGAAGCTTCATTGGAATCACTAAACTATTAAAAATATATCAGCTACTGTAAATACAATAGTTTTGATTTACCATCTCAATGTGATTAATAAAATCTATGCAATATGATTTGTATAATGAATTTTGACTAATTTGGAGGATATTACATTTCCTAAGACTAACTAAGCTGTTTTCAATGTGAACTACTTCGTCTTCTAGCCAATTCGCATTTTGTATGTCGCATTTCTTGTATACAAATTTTGTAAACTTACTTTGCATTGTTCTATGAATTTTGTATGAATATGTATGGTTAGCTGGAAAATTGTCTTTGAGATTAAAGAAAAAAGTTATAAAGACATTATTTTACTACATCACTTCATACGTCTTATTCCCATCATTCATTTTTTTCACAAGTTTAGAAAATGAATTTATTTAGTGATTATTCTAGAAGCCGCAAAAGTTTATTCTTGTTTCTTTCTGAAAACATAATAGTCTTTTTCCCCCACAGTTAATCTTGTGTTTCTGGAATGTCAAGAATTATAATTATCCCACACTGAAGCTGTTTTAAGGCTAGGCGTACACCGGTTAGTCAAGACAAGACAAGACGACATTAGTCACGTTTAGTCACAGTACTTTACATAGTTGCTTATGAAGCAACACACCGATTAGTCATTGCATCGGTGTGTGCTGCTTCATAAGCAACTATGTGTATTACTGTGACTAAACGTGACTAATCTTGTCTTGTCTTGACTAACCGGTGTACGCCTAGCCAAAAAGTATAATTATGAGGCTACCCAGTGCAGCGCGAAGCGCCGCTCATTTGAATTTTCTAAAATTCTTAGTTTTAAATAGTTGCTATTTGATTATTAGCAGCTCAGTCATACCAATGAAATCCTACCTTGTACAGTGATTACTGGTAACTGTAATACTTTAACGAAAAAACTTTCTAAGCTCTATCTATGGGGAATTGCCAACAGATAGTGCCACAGGAAACTTTCTCATCTTTTCACCAAATATCTTCCACTTGAAATTATTATTTTCGGGAAACAAATAGAGCCTGCAAAACTTCGAATCTTCATCTTTCTTTCGGCGTAAACCGCATCAAAATCGGTTTATTCAATCTTCTCCACGAAGTTTCCAAAGTTGGACATAAAATAATTTTATTATAAAATATATTTATCATAATTTTCTTCATCAGGAATGGTTTCAACATGCAATAGTATGCATAGAAACAATACTTTTAAACATGTTATAAGTGGAAATTTGATACTCACATCGATGATTGAGAATTCAGGCGAAATCAATTAAGAGATAATTGGAATATTATTATAATATGCTTCAATTAAAAACTCATAATATTGAACATGTTGACAAGTACAAATTCAGCATTCCAATAATAACATTGTTTACCAAAGATAATGCACATTAGACAATATTAATTTGTTATCTAATTCAGCAAAACTTGTTTTTATAAATAATTGTTTTTGTACTTTCCATTATTACATTACATTGTTCGAGAATGCAAAGCAGATATGAAACGATTGTTGTATTTTTTGTAGTCTCCTTTATTGCATATTATGTGTAGCCTGCATAATCGTAATATAGTAATCGCAAGAAATACTCAGAATAGAATAAAAAACTGACTTGAATAGATTTATTCAACGATATGTTTTTGTTATGCAATCTTAGAAAAAACGCCAGCTACCAAAACCCAGAACATTATCTCGCCAACTGGATTTTAACGATCAGACAATAGCCAACAATATCAACACAACAATGTATCTTCTTTGAGTATTTCTTTGAACTAAAACTATTATCTTCCATGAATCAGTGGACCATAGAAATGTTTGATACAAAAATGAGGGTTACTGATGTGCAAACTTTCTTTTGAACTAAAAAAAAATGTTTTGTTAGAAGAGATCCGGAGCCCACTCGTCTTCTGACCACTCATTCTGAATCCATGTGATCAACTTCCCAATTATTAATTCATTCTTAAGAGAAAATAACAAATTTTCTTTTGATGGTGAGTGTAACATTAATTTTGGAAATGGACGCATTTGAGCGTTATTGGCAATCAATTTCTCGAATTTAATTTATCATTGTTGATATGAATATAATTCTCAACCCAACCAATATTGTCTGACATTCTCTCAAATTCAGACATAGTTTTAGAGTTGGAGAATGCACCAATCAACACTCGAATCCATTTCCCGTTTAATGGAATTGCTTGCTATTTCCTTAAAGAGGAAAAGCTGATAGAGCAAAATTTTGATGCTTCACAGAGTCCTGATTTCAACAAGGAAAAGGACGAAAAAATCTATAATGGAACGAGAATTACTCCTGGTTTTTCCTCTAGATGAAACAAAACCCCTGAACTGGAGGGACAAATAGAGAGCCACAAAGTAGTAACAATATAGATATTTTCCCTGTTTCAAATGTCGAGATGAGAGTTTCCTGTTGAATGTCCTGACTTTTTAATTATGATCTTTTTTGATTTATAGAAACAAATTTTCTCAACTCGAAAATGGAAAACTCAGTTATTGTTATTATTCCAACTCAAAGTTATTCATTGTAAATGATAGTCTGTCTTACAATTTCAGACCAAATACAATTTTTCATCATCTACGATCTAGGTCTTTCAAGATTTGAAAACAAAGATTAGTCGTTATCTCGATTCCAAGAGAAAATTTAAAATACCCTATAAAATATAATTTCCATATTTTGATCGAATTTCGAATAAGATATTATATGAATTGATACCGCTTTTATGAGCTGAAAAGAAAAATTTAGTGTTTGTCAAGATTTGTTCACTTCTACAAAAGTTAGGAGCGTTCTCAGTTTATTATACTTGAAGGGTTCTTATTCTCCCACTACCAGAAAAAAAATTCAAAGCGGCAAACTAAAGACAAATACAGTTTATTCCATTGGGATTAAATATTAATCAATTTTAGGATTTTATATTTCATCAATAGTAAAGGTTCAGTAGTTCTTGATTCTCATACAACATAAACAATTATTATTACTATAGATATTGTACTACAATTTTATACATACTGTACTTTCAAAGAGGTCATTCTTTTGCATTAGTCTAGTAGCTCATGCATTTAACATAATATAATATATTATTATTACATCATCTAGTTACTTTCAAAATACTAGTCATCCTCTGATGCTAAGCATATAGGAGAGGTAGGGTAGGTACTATACGGTACAAGTGTTTTCAAGACTGTGCCATGTTAATTATAATAAAAGTTATGCAAGACTTACTTGAACTAGAAAACACTTGAGATCTCATGATTTTTCAATTGTATTCACACTTGTGTGAATACGGCAGCCTAGAGAACTGAGATATCTCAAGAGAATACAGTACAAAATGTATAACGTCTTCCTAAGATACAGAATGACCAGAACTGCAAAGGGCACCTCTCCAATTTAGTATAGAGAGCAGGTAACTTATTAGATGGTATCCGATACCTGAATCCCTGATAGATATTATGTCTCTCTCTAGGGTCTAAAGGGTATCATATTTCTCTTTCCTCTGCTATCAGAATCCAATGGTTGCTGATGTAATACGATGAACACAATATCATCTTTCATCGAAATCTATTAGGACTTCCTACACAACTTTGACATTTTGACTTTGGCAACAGTGGTAAATTATTGAGCAGGTAAAATAGTGATTGGTATTACTCATGAATTTAATGATTAATAAAAAGTTCAAATATCATTTCCACTTGAGATTCAAAGTTTGGTTAGGCGTACACCGGTTAGTCAAGACAAGACAAGACGAGGTTAGTCACGTTTAGTCACGTTTAGTCACAGTAATAGATGCAATGACTAATCGGTGTGTGTTGCATCATAAGCATCCATGTGAAGTACTGTGACTAAACGTGACTAATGTCGTCTTGTCTTGTCTTGACTAAACAGTCTACGCCTAGCCTTTGTTGAAGCGTAAAATAATACCCCTAAATTTAGGTTTTGTTGGAATATTGAGTAGGTCTATCAACTCATATGAAAATACCATTTTTAAGGAGAATGCTTTACCATACTGAATACTATTTTAATTTCACTTAATCATTCCATTTATTCCAATTATTTTAATATTTAAATTCTATTTTACTTTAAATACTGAATATTCTTCAAGGACTGAATACTTTTTTCCAAAAATCGGTACATTTTTTAAACTTGGAGAAAGATGATATTAATGTATTCTATGTTAATTTTCAGAATTGAAGGAAATTATGTTGAATCTAATCTAGAGAGGACTATGCAATCCACTTTTAAAATCATGGAAAATCAAATGAATTATCCTATAATTATTATTATATAATAATATATATGATATTTTATATGCAATTATTACTCTATTCTCCCATTTCGATTTATTTCCGTTAGTTGAGTTATCAAAAACTTTGTACTCCATTAATAATTCATTCATTATGAATCATGAATAACCTGGACGTTAGTTACTTCTGGATTGAGCTCTAGGTTAAAATTTGTAGTTCATGAATAAATTAAATCTTTGAAATTCATGAATAGCCTTGATAAGATCTCTCCTTTGTGACTACTCGTTGTAGGGATCCCACACAGAGGTTGTGTATTACATGTTTCCCATATACATATATGTTTCCCATATATGTATAATGTTATAGTTATAGGATACGGGATACACGGGTAAGCGAAGAATACTCCGAAGTAGGGTTGTATACTCTAATACTCTTGTAGGGTTCAAGGTTCAAGGAGGTTGAAACTTACATAACATATTGAATTAATCTAAATGAAGCATCAGATGTTTCCATTAAAACAATGAGCTATATAGCTATAGATCTCAGATTCATGACTATGTAAAGAAAAAATTTGGCAAGCCTGCTGTGTTTTACGACAATATCTGGCAATAGGATTATAATATTACGAAAAAAGGTACTTACTCTTAAAATGATCGTGATCTCCATTACTCACCTGCAAAATGAACATGGTAATATGTGATTGAATGAATAAATAAATAACCTTTTCATTGCTCTTTCAAAATGAAAATCATACAATAATTCGATAATGACATGAATATGTGATTATTAAGCTAAAATAATCATTTCTCTAGGATGACGCCTAGGGAAACAAATTGAAATCAAATTTATTCCATACACACACTATTACAAAATAAGAAGGTAAAATTATAATCCAGATCGAACCACTGGCATAAGACGAACGTTGTTTGCCATTCAGAGTAGGAGTGAAACAGTAGAAGCAAAACAACTAATATAGTTACCTAATCACAACATAATAGAATCATAAAAATTAACAAAGGAGATCAAGAATCATGTGCAACACACAAAAATAAACGGAAAGACAAGAGACAAGAAAAAAGAAAACTGCAATAATTAAATAATAGGAAAACAAAAAATATAAAATATTTAAAACAAAACAAAAATTTTCGAGTTTCCAACTTTTTGTTATTCAACATCATTCATGGTGATAAGTTCGTATTCATTATCGAAAATCCTTTGTTGTGTTCCACCATCTCTCAATTAATATACAACCATGATGTAATCACTTTTGCATAAATTATAATTGTTATTTTGCATAAATTATAATTTTTATGAACATAAATTATAAAATATTACTATTGATCATTCATGTATAATTCATTCATCGATTGTAAGGTAGTTTATTCATAATTATTAAAGGTGCATATCGCTTGACACTTAGTCTCATGAAAATTGCTAATCACAACTAATTTTTATTCGAACGAACTTATCATCTATTTATTTATTTATTCAATCCTTCATTTATTCATGTATCTATTTAATTAGTTGAAATGACCGAATGAATCAATTTACTTGATTGATAAATTTAATGATTTATCCATTAATGTACAAATGATATTCTTAATGAAAGGTCCAACAGGCTCAATCAGGCCCAAATCTGTCTTTCTTCAATAATTTTAAAAACAGTTCAAGACAAGACAAGACGACATTAGTCACGTTCAGTCACAGTAATTCACATAGCTGCTTATGAAGCAGCACACACCGGTGCAATGACTAATCGGTGTGTGTTGCTTCATAAGCAACTATGTGAAGTACTGTGACTAAACGTGACTAATCTCGTCTTGTCTTGTCTTGACTAACCGGTGTACGCCAAGCCTAAGTTATGAAGTCTATTTTACAATCACCATTTCCAACTGCAAAACCAAACACTTGACAAATTTCGAATGCAATTACCTTCCATCGGGCTTATTTGGGTATCACCCTCAGAAAAAACTGGTGAACAAAAGCCCATTTCCAGCTCATCAAGTAGTCACTTCTTAGCCATTTTCAGTTCGAGAAGATAACCACTGTGCATCAGATTCTCCATTTTTAGTCTCGGGTGTATGAATGAATCCTTGTGATGAATAATTCTCTCTTGGAGAGATTAATGACTGAATCGATTAGAGAAAGCCCCACTAAGGTGCATCTCTGTAATATCAAGCTTTCAATATAATATTCTAATCCTCACTCGACCTTCAGTTCTGATTAAGCTTTCACTTGATTGGTTTTCCGTTCATTGAACCGTGGTAATAAACAAATCCCTAGAGGCCTATGGGATAGATCAATGCTGTAAAGACGTTGATGTATAATCGGTATAATGTTGAAAAAAAGTTCCAGCAATATTATTATCTGTTCAAATAAACTTAAATGTCTTTTCTTTCACCTTTCCAATTTACTCGTATCATATGTAGAAATAAATATCATCATAGTTAATTGAACGAAATTCCTAATTAATGCCATATAACAGCAACTGTATACCGGTACTTACAATATCTCATTTCTTTCCATCTTTATAAATAATTATGATCGTTCTCATCCAATCATGATCATAGAGGAATTTTTAGTATTTTTGGCCAGGATTTGTATTCTTGATTTTTTTCTCCCTATTCAAGTTAAATTCGATTTCCTATGGTTTTACTTTCTTAGGCTAGGCGTACACCGTATAGTCAAGACAAGACGAGATTAGTCAAGTTTGGTCACAGTAATTCACATAGCTGCTTATGAAGCAGCACACACCGATTAGTCATTGCATCGGTGTGTGCTGCTATACAGGAATATAAGATTAATCATATTAATCTCAAGACGAGATTAGTTACGTTTAGTCATGCAATGACTTGTTGCTCCATAACCAACTATATGAATTACTGTGACTAAACGTGACTAATCTCGTCTTGTCTTGTCTTGACTAACCGGTGTATGCCTAGCCTTAGCCTTGCAGTTCTAGAGATTTTCAATTAAAGCAATTGCGATATTCTCATGTCTTATGCACAAACTTCGCTTGAACCGAGTTCAACGAGCCATTTGTTTAAACTTGCTTCAAGCTGTAGATATTAGTTTTCTGTGTAGTAGTGAAGGTGATGTTGTGATAGTTATCCATACTGAATAAGAAGACTTGAAGTTGTCAAAACCACATATTTATAATAAAACAACGAGATACTGCAGTTTCGATTGTTACGCCATTATCAATTTAATTATCATTAGTTAGTAAACTAAATTTAAATAACAGTGCAGCAGAATCTATACTCGCGACCGAGCGCTGTGATTGGCAGTTGAATGGCCTATCAGGTGAACGACTGCTATTGGCCTAGATAAGCTCCTCCCACAATGGGCGGTTTCTACAAACATCATAGTAATGGCGGTTCAAACAACTAACATAGCGAAGAAAGTTAATTGCTAGTTACGTTTTTGTCTTAGATTTATCATGTTCAAGCTGTAGATTCACAGTTTAAAACAATTCGTTTAAAACCTGGTTAAAAACAAGTTCAAACAAAGATGTTGCATAGGAGCCTATAAGAGAACAATAGAGGATTTTAAAAAAATCGAAAAAACTTTTCATCTACTTTAATTGTACTAGAAGATCGTACAACAAAACTATTCCATGAAAACGCAATATTCAGAGGTTCCTTCCTCATACAAAATATCTTTTTCAATTGAAAGGAAGTGGAAGGATTCATTTGGATTCGAAATGGAAGGATTCGACGAACTATTTCAAAGCAGGTTGATCAAATATTTCTCTTCAAACACACGTGCTGTCTGGATATGTATCACTCAGCCGAAGGTAGATAAACAGTGCGCCATTGTGGTACAAAACGGTAAAAAACGCCGGAAATGCAAGCTCCATACTGTTAAAAGGTAGACAAATAAGGAAGTACAATTCGAGAAAATGTCCAAGCTATAGTTCGAATAAAACCAGTTGTCCCTTGGCCTGGTGCTAAAGAACCACTCACTAGAAACGTTTTTGTCAGAAAGTCCAATGTCCGAACAGTTGACCATTTGATTGAATGATAGCATCATTGAATCAAATGGTCAGCTCGGACTTTCTGACAAAAACGTTTCTAGTGAGTGTTTCTTAAGCACCAGGCCAAAGGACAACTAGTTTTATTCGAACTATAGTTTTGTTGTTCACAGTGAAATACTCATAAGGATCTCAGGATCTCGATCACTATGGAAACAGCAAATTGGAGTTCATTCTCCGGGTTACATTTGAACATTAAAATTTTAAATGAAAATATTACATCATAACATATCTATATTTAAACTATAAATGTCGAATTTTTTCAAGTTTAATTGCAATTTAGATCGCTCTCTCAAAATTGTCGGTGAATGGAGTAAATATAATGTAAAATGTATTAGTAAACTCTGTATGTATGTATTAGTAGATGTATTAGTAAGTACAATGTATTTAGTAAACTCTACACTTCGTAGAGAGAGATCTCTCTTTTCTCGGTGGAATCAACACGCGAAGATGCTTTAGATGAGAGACAGAAAATAAATGACAAGCGAAGTAAGAAGATGCACTGTCAAGGTTTCCAAATGACTGACTTTCGGCTCCTTTGTTTCAAAGACGAAGATTATGTTTGATTGTTGCTAAAAGCCGGCTGATGATCGTGATTAATGGACTTGGGAGACGGAACAGGAATGGGAAACGGAACAGAAACGTGGAACGGAAGGAACATCTCTGCGGAATGGGCATCGATGAACTCGAAAGACAAGAGAAATGTATTGAGGAGGGTGCGAGGAGAGAGAAGGGTAGGGGGCGGAAAGCTGGGGTTCGGAAGAAGGATAAATGAGGAGGTGGTTGAGTAGCAAGATTACTAGACAACAGGTTCAACCATCGCTAATGCTATTTCTGTCCACAAGCCGTTGGAGTGGGGGGACTGCATCGATGACGTACTCTGAATCACAACTTCAGTCCAAATGCCCCAGTCCAGCACGCGCTCAGTGCAAATTATGATTGCAATTCATCAGTTATGATTGCAATTCATCGGCTTTATCGAGGTCGGTTTATCGGTATTATATTACTGGAGAAGCTTATTCATAGCTTGGTTTTTACTGTTGAGTAGTTTAGTGTTTAGGCAGTGTTTATCGAGATCGGTTCATCATAAATTATATTACCGTACTGTAGAAGCGTATTCATAACTAGGCATTTACTGTTCGCTTTACTGTAGTGTTGTGATTTTCCGAAAGGTAGCATTTTGACAAGAGAGAATGTGAAAAGCATAATAGAAGCCGATGAACTTAAACTTGCTCCAAAATTGAGCAATTTGCATTTGGAAGTTTGTGGAAATATGAGACAGAAGGTCAGCTTGGCTGTTCAATTATTTTCCCATCATACAGCCACTCTTCTTAAATTGAAATATCCAGAAAATCCTGAATGGAGCGATTTTTTTGAATTAGTTGATAGGTTTTTTGATGTATTGAATTCTCGATTTATAAATGATGGAAGAAAACCGTGGCATAGTGCATATGGTGTTGAGTTAGCTGAGCAAGAACGTATCTTGAATCAGATGGAGGAATTGATTCTTGCTATAAGGATGGGTAATAAAAAATCATTAATGCCATTCCAGAAAGGAATATTAATGTCAATAGCGTCCATGAAGGGAATTTTCACTGACATGCGGAAGTCTTATAATCTGGAATTCATCCTAACCCATAAGCTGAATCAAGATGTCCTGGAGAATTTTTTTTCAAGAATAAGAGGGATTGGAAATCAATACTGCCATCCAACACCAGTTGAGTTTAAGAATAGATTAAAAATTTTGATTGTGGGGGCAAATCTTCCCCCTATTTCTATTGGAAGCAACGTGAGTGAGTTTGAAGAAGAGAACTCCGTTTTTTTGAGTGGTTCCATGCTTCTGAAAATTCCTTTCCAAGAAGAAGAAGAAGAAGAAATGGAATTACATGAAGACGAAGACATCAACTCCAATTCTTTTGAAGATAGTCATGTGGGCACCTTGTTGAGTACGCAAGAAGAAGAAGCCCTGAAATATGTTGCTGGATACGTCATTCATAAAGAGACTGATGCCCAGTTCAAAGAATCCATGTACTCCAACAGTGCTTGGATTGAATCTCTGAGTAGAGGGGGTTTAACATGTCCTACTGCTGAATTTTCGAGAATAATTCAGCAAGCAAATGACATATTTATGAGGATTCATGGGGATACAGTTTCAAGCAACAATAGGGTGATTGAAAGCTATTTGAAAATTCTGAAGAGAACATTTCCCCAAGTAAATGACAGAATTTTAAAGAAATTCGCTCGTACGAGAACATTTATTAGACTCAATTATATGAATGAGAAACAGAAAATGGAAAGTGAAGAACGAAGAAACAAGAGGAAAAAAATTCAGTTTTCACATTCATCAAAGCTTTAAATATAATTATGTAGACTTTTCAGATGTAAATATGTAAATGATGAACACATTATTATTTCACGTAGGTGTAGATATCATGCTACTATCTTTTGTGCTACCGAAATCGAGTACCAGTGATCGAAATAGAAGTCAAATATAATTTTACAAGTTATTAGAGTGGAATAATTCCTGTAGGAGAGTTCCTGTGCAACACAAAATTGAAGTGAATCAACTGACTCATGCTGCCTTCCTATTGTAAGTTAATATACCATCTTATTATCAAAGTAGTTTAAAAATAATTGTATTTTTTAGACTTAATTCACTGTGAATTAATTGATCATGGAATCATTATTTAATCATTCATATTATGATTAATCATCAGTGCTTACTTCTTTGTTCTTTGTGAGTATATGATTAGGCTACTTCGAGTAAATTATGACCATGTATAGTAGGAAATCGATGGTTTGCTTTTGGTTGTTTCGCCTACGTTCCGCCGACAATATCAGGAGAACGGCTGGTCGTGGAGAAAAAATGTTCAAATGAAAAATTAAATTAATCTTTTTATCTATAACTTTCCCGCTTACAAAACTTGCCTACCATAGAAATGTAAAAATTCCTCGCTTACTAACTTTTTCATGTCACGTTTTCAGAACTGTGAAAATCTGTTTACTTTTTCTTCACATATGAGTTGAATATGCTTGAAATCGGCATATTTAATTACACCATTAGAATCAGTGATTCATTCGCTTCAAGTACTGTGAATTTGAAAATTCTGACTCAATTCTAAGAGGGTTAAACGACGATTTATTCAAAGCAGAGTTGAGTGAACGGTATACGAAGTCAAGTTACTGTCCAGACTTTGTGATTCATGTGACGTCACGCTGGCGTTCCCCCTCCACTTTGCGTCTTATACCTACGATGGCTTAACCTGTTGTCTAGTAATCTTGGTTGAGTAGGAGGTTGAACAAGAGTAGGAAGAGGAGGAGGAGGTTGAACAAGAGTAGGAGGAGGAGGAGGAGGAGGAGGAGGAGGAGGAGGAGGAGGAGGA
The DNA here is from genome assembly GCA_017141395.1 of Laodelphax striatellus. Taxonomy (NCBI): domain Eukaryota; kingdom Metazoa; phylum Arthropoda; class Insecta; order Hemiptera; family Delphacidae; genus Laodelphax; species Laodelphax striatellus. Next base: position 5,180,446 of record CM029541.1, on the reverse strand, counting down.
GGAGGAGGAGGAGGAGGAGGAGGAGGAGGAGGAGGAGGAGGAGGATGATGAGGAGGAGGAGGAGGAGGAGGAGGAGAAGGAGGAGGATAAGGAGGAGGAGGAGGAGGAGTGTTGAAAAAATAATAGTTTTGATGGCATTTCTGCATAACATCATAGTAACCAGAGGAAGCCAAGAAAATACAATAGCATCTAAGTACAAAAAATGAGCTGAGCATAGATAGTAAATTTCTAGCTAAAACTTTGACAATTTGTAGAATGAGAAGATACGTTTTTGGAATAACTTTGGGAACGTTGTCAGAGGAAAACAGACATCTCTCTGTTTTGACTAACGATTTCTTAGTGGAAAAAACAAAAGCAGTATAGAAACATAGTTGATAATGAACGAGGTGTCATAAGTTATGCCAGGCGAGCTAAATATGAAAAATAAGAATACAATTTGAAACGGGAGGAAATTTGGGATAGTAAGAAAGAGTGGATCAAGATAATGAAGATAGACAGAGAAAGAGGCTAAGATTGATGAGAGAGGAGAGGAGAGACGATAGGGAAGGCGTAGTGAAATAGGGTGATAAGGAGAGGATGATGAAGAGATAAAGAGAGGAGTAGAGACAAAGATTGAAATAGAAAAGAAAATAGAGATAGAGGTCAGTTAGAGAGTAGTAGTGTGTGTGAGAGAGAAAGAGAGAGAGAGACGAATAGAAAGAGAGGGAGAGAGTGAGAGAGAAAGGGCGAGAAAGAAAGAGAGAGAATCAGTGAGAGGGAAGAGAGGAAAAGAGAAGAGAGTGGATAATGCGAGCTTGAGGTTTGCGGTATTCCTCGCAAATGGCAAAAACTCAACTCAAAACTGGACACACTTCCATTCCTAATGCGCTTTGCCAAAAAAGTTTCACTAATTATCAGGGGATGGGGAAAAAGTTCTCTCGACAATTCCAAATCTGGAGCGCCAGTGACAATCAGCCGGTCCTCTATTCCAGCTGATTTATCACGACTAGAATTTTGCAACTACAATCTCTACGGAGCCATTCTGACGACGAGAGCTAGAGTGACATTACATAGATTTTCAGAGAGCACTAGAGAGGAAGTCGTAGATACTTATTCACAAAATTGGATGGTACAAAATGTACAATAAAATTTAATAAAACTAGAGTGAGCCCAAAGCTCAAAGCGCTTGCAATGTTGTATGCAGTTAAGCATAGTGCAAGAGAAACAAAATTGCACAGGTTAACATTAGTAAGTTTAGCAGAAGTCTTTTAATATAATTTCAAACATTATTTATCAATATTCGAAATTGAATACATGAGAATAATCTGGTGAAGAAGATGTAATAGTTGATGTTGAGTGTTGAATATTCTTCATGTGGACCATTTATAAAAGATATTGAATCCAGAGACGTAAAATATGAAAAATAACAGTCTCATTATTCATTGACAGTTGCAATAAGATATTTGGAAGTTATCAGGTATGTAATTAAATCTTTTGAAAAGAATGGCGAATGACTTTTATTCAACGTTTCTATGGTAACGGGTGATGTTGAATTTTATGTTTTTAATTTTATGTTTTTAATTTTATGTTGAATTTTTTTCACATGAGTACTATAAATAACACGTAAGGAACATATTTGAGAAATGAATCAATAGAACATCACCCGTTACCATGGAAACGTTAAATGAATATCATTCGCCATCTGCCACATTAAACAGTATATGGCTATAGTTACTATTCTTGCTGTTCACATTCTGAAAAGTATTCTTAATTCTGATACTTTTTTTCACTGATAAGATCAACTCGAACCCTGGATAATTCCTAATCTTAGTTTTCAGACAAAATAAGATTCAACTTGGTTGATACAACCCAGCATTAGAGTTCTATGATCAATTTCTTTACGTTCATTAACTGGATTGGAGGTTTTTCAAAGTATGAATTTTTCATTTAGGCTAAGAGAAATGTCATCTTTTCCAGTACAAAGTAATAAAATATTAAACCAGTAAGACAACCTACAGAGTGTGATTGTAAATCAAGCCTTTATGCCTGTATGCCTATTTATTTCTAAAAAGTGAAATTTGAAACAAAAAATATCTCCTGCCTTTCCAATGGACCCAATTATGAAACACATAAATGCTCAACTGAAATACTCTGTATTTACCGTTTTCACTTGATTACACATCGAAAACGTTTTTAGTAAAAACGTTTTTTAGTAGAGAGTCGGAATTCCAACACGTGCGCTAAGGATTGATAAAATTCATCACCAGTCCTTACTTAATTGGCACATTCGTTAAAATTCCAATGATTGAGCTTTCACGCATCAATGAAACTGAAGTAATGAATTGTTTGATGAAATAATCGAATAGCACTCAGCACAAGAACTGCTGATGAAAGGCAGTCTTTGTTTTCTATTGTAACTTATTAACTTATAATACAGGTTAATATAGGTCATATTATGATAACTCGATTCAATACTCTAGTATTGAATTCAAGTTTTGGATTTTTTTATTTGTTGTTTTTGTTAGCAACTCCAATATGAACTTATTTGAAAATCCTATAATTGTTCTGCATTATTGTTTTCGAAGAGGAAATTGATGATTTAGTAAGATGATATGACATAACCTGAATTTGGACTGTTTCTATGAATAATATTGTAAGAGGAACAGTTTTGGACAAAAAAACTGTTGTACCTTGCTTTGCAAATGATTGAATAGAAGATTGATTGATTGATAACTTGAAATCACGCTTGAGTAGTGAATAAAATTGCCAAATCTGAGACACCATGACGTCATCACTCCTACCCCCTATCCCCCTTTGAACCCCCCCTCTACCACCCCTTCATACCCCCCTCCACCACTCTTCCACCCTCCAATGACGTCACACGTAAGACTATGACGTCACAAAAAATATTAAAATGAAAAAAAATTAATTAAAAATTAAAAAAATCTCATAGTCTGACGTCATGTCGTGACTACCCGTAAGGGTCCCCCACCGATAAAAAGCCATACGATAAAAAAAGTTTGTTCGTATGTAAGTCTTACCTTGGTTTTTCCAGATCCAGTGGGACCAACTAACATGAGACCATGACGTACAACAGTTGTCTCATACAGCTGGATGACTTTCCTCACATAAGCTGCAAAAAACAAGGAGTATTATTATTTTTGTGTAGTAGTGAAGGCGATATTCTGATAGGTGTATCCATATAGAGTTAAAAAACTGAAACTTGTAAGCAATGAAAATAAGAAGAGAAGGTGTGATAAATGTATTAATCAGTGAGAATACAATGGAATAGAATAGCGCCCAGTGAAAGTAGGACACATATTAGGAAGTCAATGAGTTTGCGAGTTAGTTTGTTTCGAACGTTTGTTAGTTAGTTTGTTCAGTTTTTGTTCCTACAAAAGCTGAAAGAGATTAAAGGCATCATTTAAACAAGACAAACTCTTGTACAGGCCTAAAACTCTACCTAAATCCAATAGCAACTAAACAAACTTACTTCAAACGGGTTTCATGCTGATGAAACCATAAACGCAAAATATATAGATGTGCAAATGTTTGTTGTAGGTATATCTATGTTAGAAACCTGTGTAATACTGGCGAGTAACTGCCATATTGTTTGGTCTTGTTTGACAAGGACTGATGGGTATTTGTGTGGAACTTCCCTTTTAATTAAACTACTGTTCCTGTTTCTTCAAGCATGTGATGTTTCGAATGTCTCTATGTGATTAGTTATCAGTATTTCAGGGACAAAAACAATAGGTTCTCAACACTCAACAAAAATTTGAGGTCGGGTTCTGTTTCTTCTTCTTCTTTTCTTCTTTTTCTTCTTCTTTCTTCTTCTTCTTCTTCTTCTTCTTCTATAATCTTCTTCTTCTTCTACCTTCTTCCTCTTCTTCTTCTACTTCTTCTTCTTCTTCTCTCTTCTTCTTCTTCTTCTTCTTCTTCTTCTTCTTCTCATTTCTTCTTTCTTCTTCTTCTTCTTCTTCTTCTTCTTCTTCTTCTTCTTCTTCCTCTTCTTTCTTCTTCTTTCTTCTTCTTCTTCTTCTTCTCTTCTTCTTCTTCTTCTTCTTCTTCTTCTTCTTTCTTCTTCTTCTTCTTCTTCTTCTTCTTCTTCTTCTTCTTCTTCTTCTTCTTCTTCTCTTCTCTTCTTCTTCTTCTTCTTCCTTCTTCTTCTTCTTCTTCTTCTTCTTCTTCTTCTTCTTCTTTCTTCTTCTTCTTCTTCTTCTTCTTCTTTCTTCTTCTTCTTCTTCTTCTTCTTCTTCTTCTTCTTCTTCTTCTTCTTCTTCTTCTTCTTCTTCTTCTTCTTCTTCTTCTTCTTTCTTCTTCTTCTTCTTCTTCTTCTTCTTCTTCTTCTTCTTCTTCTTCTTCTTCTTCTTCTTCTTCTCTTCTTCTTCTTCTTCTTCTTCTTCTTCTTCTTCTTCTTCTTCTTCTTCTTCTTCTTCTTCTTCTTCTTCTTCTTCTTCTTCTTCTTCTTCTTCTTCTTCTTCTTCTTCTTCTTCTTCTTCTCTTCTTCTTCTTCTTCTTCTTCTTCTTCTTCTACTTCTTCTTCCTCCCTTACTGCATTCAAAACGAAAAGAAGTTGTATTCACCCAGTAACTGCAGCCACCTACCGTCAGAAATCAGAACTACAATGAGCTCGCCTTGTCAAACAATCAGAAGAGAGAGGTGGAGCTACGAGGCGTGTCTGTAGGCGTTGTAGAAATCACCCAGTAGCTACTGCCATCTACCGGTGAAATTTGGAACCATAACAGTTTGTCATTGCTAACCAAGATGATGCATGGGCGAAGCTTGTGGGTGTAACTGTAGGCGTGGTTGAAATCTGGATCTTATTTGTGATTGGTTCCCTGCTTTAAATACCGGAAATCTTCCCCGAGAAAGCTTGGAGACTTTTGTGACAAACGCTGGTAAATTGAAATGGGAAAACGTAATCCACCGTTTCTTTTTTCAAGTATAAGTGTCACAATTTTGGCTGTCATAAGTTTTTGCATAAATCTTTTAATATTATAAGGATAACTTTTTACGAGAAATGTAATATAATAAAGCTATATTTTTTGCATCCAAATTGAACAAAAGCCTCTTTTATGATGTAAAATTTTAGAGGTTGGCAACTCTACTTGACTATTCACAAAATTTAAAATAGGTGAAATAATAATATTAAATATGTTTCTTGTTATCGTTTTTTATCGTTCTCCACCGGTCTTTTTAGACCAGACAGCATAAGATGTAAAAGATGAATATCAAAGGGTTATTTTTGAATATCATTGAGGTTTCATCTGTAGAATGAGCATAGCTTGAATTGAGTCCTTACCGTCAACATCGATTAGACCTATCTGGAGGATGACCTCTCTTATTGACTTTTCAAGGTCACCATAGTCAACCGTCTGTTCCACCATGCCCGGGAATAAATCCGAAACAATACCTGCAAAAGTTACAATTAAAGTATGATTATCAACAAATTACCATGGACTTTCGGAATTAATAACTAATATAAAAAAGTATTGTCAGTTCTCACTGCTCTACTGTACACATTTCCCAATTAATCAATCATTACAGAATTAAATCATATATCAAAAAAGTAGGAATAATTAGTTCAATTTGAGTAACCATTAATTGTGTTTTTAAGGATGTAATGTCACTAGTTATCAGAGAAATACCAGGGACCTGTTACATAAAGTTGTATAAGACTTATAAGGCTAGGCGTACACCGGTTAGTCAAGACAAGATGAGACTAGTCACATTAATTCTCATAGTTGCTTATGAAGTAGCACACACCGATGCAATGACTAATTCAATAAGACTATGTAAAGTAATGTGACTAATCTCGTCTTGTCTTGTCTTGACTAACCGGTGTACGCCTAGCCTTAAACAGGAAAGGTGGACTTGAATGTCTAGTGTGTAAGGTATACGCATTTTACGTGTTTTACAAGACTTCTAAAATTTTATGAACAAACGAGAATGTTATTCTGCCTACCATTGATTCACAATGAAATGAAATTGATAGGTATTAGGTAGTGGCGAAGCGTGGTATACTTATTTGGTCATCAAATACTATTATTTGTAATACTATTATTTTGGTCATACAATTATACTTATTTGGCGATGACCAAATAAGTATACCATGCTTCGCCACGGGTATTAGGGAAGAAATTTGACCCACCATTGAACAATGTAAGATCGTCTTTCAAGAACTTGGGCACATTTGAGTCTCGAATCGCTCTCAACACAATTTGACGTTCGTCGAGGTTCGGCGAGTCACGTTTCAAATTTCCCGCCACTGCCAGAACACTGTTAACAGCTCTCATACCAAAATCATAGTGATCCTGCAATGATAGCATAATATTATTATTCAGTATGGAATTAAACCTTTGAAAGTCAATGAGATGGTAATAATTAATTGAACAAAAGTCCTATTTAATGCCATATAATACTCTGAAGACTTCTGCCACAGCAAATATTGACAACAGAAGAGCTATAGTCTGTGCAAACCTTAGAATGCAGTAAGCGTTTAAATGGCAATGCTATTTCTTATGGGGATATGGAAGCGCTGTTGCCATGTTTTGCTTATTTGTTTATTACTCCTCACTCACAGCTGTTCGCTCTCTTTTCCGCTCTTTCTCTTGTTTTGTTTACATTTCTTATTGTATCAAAACTACATAAATGAGAAAACATTAGCAAACCCAGAGATAAAATTATTTGAGAAAGCATTTTTAAACATTCAGTTCTTTTGGTGTCGTGGTTTGATAAACTCAAGCAGTCATTGCAGCCGACTGCATAGAATGTCAAGTTTTGAATACTCTCCTCGGAATTGGCTTTGCTGGCTACTGTGCAATCCGGCAACACTGCGCCCCATAAACGTAACTGCAATCTTTGCACAGACTATAGTAAGGAATACTAGCTATAATCATATTATAATTCAAAAGCAATTGAATAGGTGCAATATATGAATATATATTGAATAGGTGCTGCAGAATATGCCTGCCCTGTTTGGTACGGATCCGCTCATGCTAAACATGTGGATTATGCTCTTAATGAGTCATGCAGGATTACTTCAGGATGCCTGAGAGCAACCCCCACATACAAACTGTACAGCCTATCAGGGATAGCCCCTCCAGACATAAGACGGGAAGTTGCAGCAAACATAGAGAGACATAAGATGGAGGTGAATGATGCTCATACACTGCATGGACACCAGCCACCCCCCAACAGACTAAGATCGAGAAAGAGTTTCCTCAAGACCACCACAAATGAAACCTCTTCTCCCTCGACAGCTCGGAGAAACCTTTGGACAGCCAGAAATATAGATTTCCATTCATGGATCCCTCCCATAGAGGCAACCCCTCCAGGCGCCGATCTGCAATGGAAGACGTGGAAGTCTCTCAACCGACTGAGAAGCGGGGTTGCCAGAACCAGGGATAACATGATGAAATGGAATTATCTTAGAGAACCATCAACACTATGTGAGTGCGGCGAGGAACAGACAACTGCCCATTTATATAGCTGTCCACAGTGCCCAGTCTCCAGTCTCACTGGATGATCTCCTGATGGCGAGGGAGAATGCAATTGAGGTGGCCAATTTCTGGTCTGATACAGTTTAAATATCCTGAACAATCTGATCTTAATTATAATTTTATTATTACTGACTGATGGGAATTACTCATCTATATAATTATGCACGTTTTTTTTTTTAATATGTTTTATGTATATGTACGTTTATTGCTGTTCACATGCAATGCATTGTCTCTGACACGAGTAGTAGTAGTAGGTGCAATATACGTCTCATTTCCTACCATCTTCAATGAGATGATTTTGTTCCATTGAACGTATCAATAATAATTATTCATAAAAGTTCATCGTTCATTTGTTTCATTACACTTTAATAAATTATTTTGTTTGTTTGTCAATGGCTCAACAGCCCTTGGTCGGCTTAGGCCTACCAGCTGGTTGCCAGTTTCACATCCACTTTATCAAATTATTTACATTATTAAATTCCCATTAAATTATATTGCAAATGTCATGCACAGGATGCTGAGTATGTATTCCTACTTGTCATTGTGTGGATGAGCCCTAAACGTGTTCAAGTACCAACCTGACTGCTGAGCTGCTCTGAGCTCAGTTTGAAAGTGGTGGTGATTTTGCCAGCGAGAGGTTTGGCGTCGGAAAAGCCGAACGAGAAAAGCGAAATCTCGGCGATGAGGGTGTAGTCGGGCACCATCATGGCCACCGGACGGAAGAGCGCTTTCAAGTTGTCGGGCAACTCGGTTCGGCCCGCGTAGCCCGGATTCATTGTGATGAACACAGCGCACGACGGCTTCAACACCAGTTCGCAGCCCTCGAAAAAGAATCTAGAAGAAAATACATTATAGCAAATTTCATATATATTTTTTTTTTTTGAGGGTGATGCCCAAATGAGCTCTAGGCTTGTGCGTGGGTAATGAGAGAGGTGATGATGAGAGATGACGACTGTTCTTAGGCAGTCGGGACCGACGGCTTTTCGTCTCCTCCGAAAGACGGGAGTGCCGTTTCTGCCAAAATCCGTTCCGGCAACTGTATTCGATCTTGGAACCTTTGGATTATCAGACAAGCGCTTATCGCCCTCGGCTACGGACCACTCCTCATTAGTATATCAGAGTCGGAAAATGGTAATTATAAAGAGGTTTATTTATTTAGAAGGTGTTATCTCATTCACGAAGAAGAAGAAGGAGGAGAAAAAGAAGGAGAAGAAGGAGGAGGAGGAGGAGGGAGAAGAAGGAAGAAGAAGAAGAAGAAGAGGAAGAAGAAGAGGAAGAAGAAGGAGGAGAAGAGAAAGAAGAAGAAGGAGAAGGAGGAGGAGAAGGAAGAAGAAGAAGACGGAGATGAAGAAAAGAAGAAAGAGGAGGAGGAGGAGGATAAGAAGGAGGAGGAGGAGGAGGAGGAGGAGCCCGCGTAGCCCGGATTCATTGTGATGAACACCGCGCACGACGGCTTCAACACCAGTTCGCAGCCCTCGAAAAAGAATCTAGGAGAAAAGTAATAGCAAATTTCATTAGTATAATTATCAGAGTCGGAGAATGGTAATTATAAAGAGGATTAGTTGTTTAGAAGTTATTTCATTCACGAAGGAAGAAGAATAAGAAGAAAAAGAAGGAGAAGAAGAAGGAGGAGAAGAGAAAGAAGGCAAGGAGGTGAAGAAGAAGAATAAGAAGAAGAAGGAGACGACGAAGAAGAAGAAAAACAAGAAAGAGGAGGAGGAGGAGGAGATGGAGAAGAAGGAGGAGGAGGAGGAGCCCGCGTAGCCCGGATTCATTGTGATGAACACCGCGCACGACGGCTTCAACACTAGTTCGCAGCCCTCGAAAAAGAATCTAGAAGAAAAGTAATAGCAAATTTCATTTTTCTTTGGTTTTTTTTTTGAGGGTGATGCCCACATGAGCTCTAGGCTTGTGCGTGGGTAATGAGAGAGGTGATGATGAGAGATGACGACTGTTTTTAGGCAGTCGGGACCAACGGCTTTTCGTCTCCTCCGAAAGACGGGAGTGGCCGTTTCTGCCAAAATCCGTTACGGCAACTGTATTCGATCTTGGAACCTTTGGATTATCAGACAAGCGCTTATCGCCCTCGGCTACGGACCACTCCTCATTAGTATATCAGAGTCGGAGAATGGTAATTATAAAGAGTTTTATTTGTTTAGAAGGTGGTATTTCGTTCACGAGGAAGATGAAGAAGAAGAATAAGGAGGAGGAGGAGAAGAAGAAGAAGAAGACGAAGGAGAAGAAGAAAAGAAGAAAGAGGAGGAGGAGGAAGAGAAGAAGGAGTAGGAGGAGGAAGAGAAGAATGAGGAGGAGAAGGAGGAGAAGAAGAAGAAGAAGAAGAAGAAGAGAAGAAGAAGGAGTAGGAGAAGGAGGAGGAAAAAAAGAAGGAGGAGAAGGAAAAAAAGAAGAAGAAGTAGAAGGAGGAGGAGGAGAAGTACGAGAAACAACTCAAATCTTACTAGGAAAAAGGAGGAGGAGGATGAGAAAAAGAAAAGAAGAGGAGAAGGAGGAAGAAGAAGAAGAAGAAGAAGAAGAAAAAGAAGAAAGAGGAGGAAAAAGAAGGAGGAGGAGGAGGAGGAGAAGGAGGAGGAGGAGAAGGAGGAGGAGGAGGAGATGGAGGAGGAGGAGGAAGAAGAAGGAAAAGAAGAAGAAGAAGAAGAAGAAGAAGCAGAAGAAGAAGCAGAAGAAGGAGAAGAAGAAGAAGAAGAAGAAAAGAAAAGAAGAAGAAGAAGAAGAAGAAGAAGGAGAGGAAGTAGGAGAGAAGAAGAAGAAGAAGAAAGAAGAAAAGAAGGAGGAGAAGAAGAAGAAGAAGGATAAGAAGGATAAGAATAAAAAGAAGAAGAGTAAGAAGGAGAAGTAGGAGGAGGAGGAAGATAGAAGAAGAATCAACTCAAATCTTTCTACATTGAATCAACAGCTCAAGTAGGAGGTTCCGAGATCAATCACAGTTCACACAATGGATTTTGACCACAATGCCTGAAAAGTAGTCGTCATATCTCATTATATACTCACGCACAAGCCTAATTCTTATGTGCGCATAACCCTTAGAAAAAAAGAGATGAAGACTTTAGAAGTTTTTGATTATTTTCTAGTTTAAATACCGCAAACTTCTTCCAATTTCAATTGAAATCCAATGAAAGGAAACTCATTGTCTCACCTCTCAGCCCCCATCATTGTTTCAGCGTTTTGTTCAGTGGTCATCTGTTGATCGACCACCGATATCACTTCAATATCAATAATTAATTATTTTCTAGTCGAAATATCGCATAAAACTTTCAATCTTAGTTGGAATTTGATTGTATGAAACTTGTACTCTCACCTATCAGCCCTCATCATTTGCGCTTTTTGTATGGTGGTGATCTGTTGAGCGACCACTGACAACACCTCAATATCGATTCGGTTGAACTCATCGAAGCAGGCCCATGCCCCGCTACTGGCCAGCCCTTTGAAAAACTTCCCCATCGCTCTCACGTCCAGCTGATCTGAACAGTTGAACACAACACACTGTATGGCGAAGGCTTTCGCTAGATCCTTGGTGGTTTCCGTTTTACCCGTTCCGGCGGGACCCGCGGGAGCGCCGCCGAATTTCAGATGTAGCGCTCCAGTCAGGGTGAGATAGCACCTGTCTGTCAAGGGAGTAATTACTAGACGACCGCTGTTTCCGAGGTATTCGTAACCGTAGCTGAATTCTGCGTTCACAGCGCGCACCTGTAAATCAATTATAAATAAATAAATAAATAAATAAATAAATAAATAAATAAATAAATAAATAAATAAATAAATAAATAAATAAATAAATAAATAAATAAATAAATAAATAAATGCTGGATAAATAAATAAATGAAATAAATAAATGAATAAATAAATAAATAAATAAATAAATAAATAAATAAATAAATAAATAAATAAATAAATAAATAAATAAATAAATAAATAAATAAATAAATAAATAAATAAATAAATAAATAAATAAATAAATAAATAAATAAATAAATAAATAAATAAATAAAATAAATAAATAAATAAATAAATAAATAAATAAATAAATGGATAAATAAATGAATAAATAAATAAATAAATAAATAAATAAATAAATAAATAAATAAATAAATAAATAAATAAATAAATAAATAAATAAATAAATAAATAAATAAATAAATAAATAAATAAATAAATAAATAAATAAATAAATAAATAAATAAATAAATAAATAAATAAATAAATAAATAAATAAATAAATAAATAAATAAATCATCGTCAGCGTATTCTCCATGGCAGAGTGCCGTCAGGAGAAGAAATTGATTGTAAATCAATTATATTTATCATGTTAGTTATATTTGTCATGTTATGTTTATGACGAGTATAAGATAAAACTATAAGGCTAGTCGTACAACGGTTAGTCAAGACAAGACAAGACTCGATTAGTCACGTTTAGTCACAATAATTCACATAGTTGCTTATGAAGCAGCACACACCAATGCAATGACTAATCAGTGGGTGTTGCTTCATAAACAACTATGTGAAATACTAATGTGACTAAACGTGACTAATCTCGTCTTGTCTTGTCTTGACTAATCGGTGTACGCCTAGCCTAAGTTTTTATCCTACTTAGGCCCTTAAGCAAAACATCTGGCTTAAGCCTCATTCGGAGAATAGGAAAAGTATAGAGAAAAAATTGAGCGTCAGCTGTTATTACTTTAAGCAGCGTTGGGGAAAGCGGCCCTTAGACTGTTGATTAATTAATATAGCAAGATTTGTGTGTTATAAACTTTCAAATAAATAATCACGATTAGGCTTGGCGGACGCGTTACGAGGCGTTGAGCTTCTTCTTCAGTGTACTCATTACCCCTTCTCCAAAGTACTCTTGCAAATATGAAAGTTTATCACACTCAAATCTTGCTAAAATACCAATGTACTAAACTATTCAAGAGCTACTATAACATACAGTTATACCATATAGTATTGTATCTTCAATTTAGTGTACATTGGATTCTCTACTACACTAGAAGAATACATTACAAGAATAGTATTAATTACTGTATCTACAAAAATATCGAGTCTTTTGAGAATCAAATGAATGGCAATAGGAATACAGCTATGGCAATATACTGCTATTGAAGCAACATTATTTTTATAATTATTTTACCAAAGTATTGTAGGCTACCTATAAAATGGTGTATTTTGAGTTTAATGTTATTTTCATTTTGAAAAATAATCACAATTCAGTACATTATTACTAAGAGAACACAAGAGAGAACTAATTAGAGATACAATGAGATACAACTAAGAGAACTAAAAGAGATTCAACTAAGAGAACTGAAAGAGATACAACGAGAGAGAACTAAGAGAGATGCAATGAACTGGGAAATACAGTGAATATGTATGCACCTTCTATCTTATTCTAGTATTCTTCATGATATCATCAGAATATTGTGTATTTTTGATTCCATAATCATGTAGTCATGGATTCAATCATTATTATATTCTTATGATAATGAATTATTCATCAAAATTCGTGAGAGAAACAGTAAGGATAAAACAGTAACCACTAAGCTTGTTTTTTCTCTACCAAATATAATTTTGATTTTTGTGTCTTTAATCAATGAATGAATAGTACAGTAGATGTTGACTGAGTACATAATTTACAGGGAATACAATGATATGCTGCCAATTAGACTTACCTTCATCTCAGTCTGAATCCAGTAGTAACGCAGCTGGCTTATCCAGTCGAATTCATTACAGCTTGTGACATGCAAATCGATAAGCTTTGTGAGAACATCTCGTGCATGTACCTCAATCACAATCAAAGCTGACAGAACCTGTCTTTCTACCCGCTTCAACGGGCCTTTCACCAAATTCCTCAGCATGTTTAGGAACTCCTTCATCACATCCATATACTCGCTCAAAGTTCCGCTGAGAATTGCATGTTCGACCTGCGCTGTCCAGTAGGCCTGACAACAGGCTATGACAACTTGTCCTGGCCAAGACAACACCCAAACTGATTGATCTGTTTTGTCAATTTCTTCCAAAGCCCTTCCCAAGCATTCTCTGATTGTGTTTCTCATGACCTCCTCAACCCTCAACAACCACTGTTCCACATTACCCTCAGGCTGCATGTGTGGTATCAATTCCACACTCTCACCCTCAGCTGAAAACATTCTCGTAATCTCCAAATCCACTGGATTGGGACAGCTTTTAGTCTTGACCACATCCAGTTTCACAAACTCAAGTTTATGAATGTTCTCAAAACATTTTCTCAAGTGTGGCTGTACAGCAAGCGGGTTTTTGGCTTGTGACAAGATCTCCAACAACTCATCGTCGCTGAGAAAATAGAACCTGGGAAACGCACCACGTTTCATCTCCAAGTAATCTGACAACCCTCTTTCAACCAGGTCTAGTATTTTGTTACAATCCTTCAAAGAGTCAAACAGTCGTTCATCAGAACAAATCACAAGGACGTTCTTATTCATTGAAGCATTCTTCATAATTCTCCTCCAAGACCTGTCCATGGTTTTGAACTTCTTGCTTTGTTGTGGCAACTGCTTAGTGATGTCTTCACTTGTGAAAATCGGCTCCAGCCACATCCATCGTTTCTGACAGTTCATCCATTCTTCCAGCAGCAATCGATTGTAGCGTAATTTGGCCTCCCATTCATCAATCTTCTTTTCTAAAGCACCTTTGAACGGACTGAAGCTCAACTGTTGAACTGCAATTGTGTGATCGTCCAACATCTGTAATGTTTCATCTGCCACCTTCATTATGTACGTGTCAGTGTTCTTATACTCAGTCACCTCCAAAGTTGTATCTTTCCATTCTTTCTCAATTTTATCCAGTGCCTCCTCAATTACATACTCTTTTGCAGCATTATCAGATACTTCCATCACTTCATCAAAATGTTCTATGATCCCCATTTGCAAACATTTCTGGAATGTCAGTGCTGAGTTTAATGAAATCTGGAACCCAGCAGTCTTTGATAACTCCTCCATGTGCCATTGTCGTAATCCAGGGTTCTTCAAAGCTTTTATCAGAGGAATAAGAGGTTTGAACTCCTCTATCTGTGTCTTGATATTTTGTGCAACCTTAAGCATGGCAGGGATTTCATTGAACACTCTCAATGCTTTGATGATGTTTTTGTAGTATTCATTCACAACACGGTCGATGGAATCAGCATCTATGTTGCCCAGTGGATTGTCAATGTAGATTTCTTTGCTTTTGAGCCAATCTGATGCAGTGACCCATAGGTTTCTGTAGGGTTCAAACTCACGTATAAGGTCTTTGATTGTATCATAAGGCACCATGGGCATTCCGAATAAAACCTGCCTTTGATTCAACAGCAGTCCAAACTCTTGAAGATCCTTGAGAGTTTTCCAGTTCTTGCGCACATCATTGGCAATCTCGTGAACAGCTTCTACATCATTCAGTGTCTGCAGACGATTCACCTCCACATTGATTGTTTCCAGTTGATCTTCCAAATTGATTTGGTCTTCTAACTGCTTGTGTTTGAAGAAGCTTGTCTCTTTTTCTAGATACAGTTGTGTTTCTTCAACTTTTTTCTGTATTCGCCGTGGCCAACCATATGCTTCCCATTTGGCTTCAAACTCGTTGTCATCCAGAGCCCACCAGAATGAGTCCAATACTTCATACTCCTGAAAAATAAGACAAAATAATTTCCAGTTGAATTATTCTAAGGAAATGCAATGCGAGTTCACTTACATTCATGTAAAACTCTAGATAATTCTGAACAAGATGAATTAATTCAGTTGATTAATTTTTTAATAACTCAATAGATTAAGATTAAGTAATATGTAATTGATTTTGTTGGGAAATTGACTTTGTTAACATTGCCAAGGCACCTGAACAGACAGGGACCGACTACCTCATTCTAGTCAACTTGAAATGAACTAGCGAATCTGAACGAGTGAAAAGGTCTCAGTGTTGTGTTATATTTGAAAAAAAAATTAAAGCTATTTCTCTAAATAAAATGTTTTATTTATTCCTCATACCTCATAAGTGGACTCTGTGAAATAAATTGTGAAAAATATATAATAGGATGGAAAAAGGATGAATAAACAATCTCAGAGCTGAAATATTAAAAATTCTCTGAAAACCAATAAGAGATTCATCCCACTCACATTAATCTACAATCTCTTTTTTTGTGCCAAAGGTGATGCCCACATAAGTGCGTGGGTAATAGAATAACTTCTTTAATTTTCTGACGTGGCAAAGTTTGGACAATAATGTCCACTCCACCACTAAAGCTCGCAAACTTTCGAGAAATGGGAAGGATAATGATGGGATAGTTAGAATAAAGTCGAATTACAGCGGAATAGATGCGGAAATTTAGTCATAATTTCCTCATTCATCATGTGGCGTTATGCGAAATATATCTTGTACTCTGGTACATTAAACAATTCATGAATATGAATGAGTATTCATAAACAAGATTGTTGGAATGTTTTGATCCTGCTGCAGTGAGCTTTGAATTTAACGCAGCTGAATACATTAAAAACTGTTATCAATGGAAGTGTGAATCCGTTATCAAGCTTCCACATTGAATGTTGTGAATTAAATGAATTTTAGAGAGAATCCTCAAAAACAACGTGTAGTCCTTCAGTTATAATGGGTTTTGAACCACTTGGGATTCAATGCCAAACTGCTCAAGTCAAAGTTATTGTTTTAGATAAAAACAAATGGAAAATAATTAAAAATAAAATCTACTCAGTAAATATAGCAAGCTCACCAATAGGTAACGTCTGATAATATCTTCCTGTGCTTTGACCGATACAGGGATTGTCTCAATCCAATCTTTGATCTCGAGAATGTGCTCTATTGATGTGGGCTTTGTGTTCAGTCTCTGATAGATATCGGAGTATTCTTCCATTACCTAGACGAGGAAAGAGAGAATATTTGAAAAAAAAACTATCTAAATGAATGTGATAACATTGGTAAGTTATAAGGCTTCTCAAGATTCAAGATTAATTTTATCAACCATTAATTTATTAGGCTACAAGAGCAATAGGCAAGTTATTGAAATGATCACACAAAATGTTCATACATTTAAACCTACATTTATACATAATGTATAAATGTATATACTCAAATTACAAGTAGAATATCAAAATCACACAAAATTGTAACGGAAGAGTGTACACATGGATAGAATACATGATTGAGTATTATACATTCAGCAGTGGCGGCTCGTGGTTGAAGAAGTTGGTGAAGGACCATAATAAAAAAACGCACCCCCCTCCCTCAGCAACCTCATCAACAGCAAATCAAAGATTTATCACCTATATTTACTTGTAAAGCCACTCAAAAACGAAAATTTCCATTTCAAATATTGATTTAATGATCAGCTGTTGATTAAAACAAAACAAATGATTAAAACAAAAAAATTATTCATTGTTCATTGCACAGGTGAGGGGATTTGTGAAGAGAGAGGAAAAGAGAAAAATAGAGAGTGAGAACGAAAAGGAAAAGAACGAGAAGAAGAACGAAGAAAAAGAAAGAGAAGCAGAAGAAGAAGCAGAAGAAGGCGAAGAATTAGTTGTTTCAACCGCCATTGCTGTGATGTTTGTAGAAACCGCCCATTGTGGGAGGAGCTTATCTAGGCTAATGGCAGTCGTTCACCTGATAGGCCATTCAACTGCCAATCATAGCGCTCGGTCACAAGTGCAAGAGCGAGAGAGCAAGAGCAAGAAGAAGAAGAAGAAGAAGAAGAAGAAGGAGAAGAAGAAGAAGAAGAAGAAGAAGAAGAAGAAGAAGAAGAAGAAGAAGAAGAAGAACAAGAAGGAGAAGAAGAAGAGATGAAGAAGGATGAGAACGAGAAGAAGATGGAAAAGAAGGAGGAAAATGAGAAGAAGAACGAGAAATAGATGGAAAAGAAGGAGAAGAATAAATGAGGAGGAAAAGGAGGAGAAGAAAAAGAAGAACGAGAATGAGAATGAATAAGGATTAGTAAAATGAGAAGAAGGAGAAGAAGAAAAAGGCAAAGAACAAGAAGAAGATGGAGAAGAAGGAGGAAAAGAAGAAAAAAGTGAAGAACGAGAATAAGATGGAAAAGAATGAGAAGAATAAGAATGAGAAAAATGAGAAGAAGGAGGAGGAGAAGAAGAACGAGAAGAAGATTGAAAAGAAAGAGAAGAAGGAGGAGGATGAGGATTGGAAACTATTACTTGTAGTTCAATTGTCTCAGTTTTGTGCAACCTGGGATGTCCTAGTTAAATAAAATCGTGTTGGCCGTCAATAATCTATCTCATATGCAGTGGGGTAGCTCGAGCTTAAATTGTCAATACAGAGTGAATATATTATCGGAGTTTGAGAGAGAATTTACGTTATCCAAATACATAAATTCAACCGTAAACTGCATTGGATATACAGTATAGCCGATTGGGGAATTACTAATTACTCAACTGGAAAATAGTCACGCTCTTATTGGTTCTGCAAACATGGCTAATACCACTTAGTGAATGGATTATTTATTATCACTGTGAGATTTTAAAGAGGATATATTTGTGAGAATTCTCCAAATTATTACTGTTAATGAAGCGATTAGTTGTTAAAAAGGCAGATTATTATCATTTGAGGATCATCATCATATCGTGTCCAAGCAAAACTCTTTTTTTATTATTATATTTTATATTTTAAAACAAGTCTCTGCGCGTTATCATTTGCTAACAGCACATCGTCAAAAGTAAATGTAAAATTATTTTGTGGGCAAAGCTAATAAAATAATTATTTTGTGGGTAAAATTATTTGAGGATAATGAGAGTTAATACCAAGAAAAAATAAATGACTCCAATGAATCATCTCAACTCTATATGCAATGAATGATTGAATTATTATTTTTTTATCTGCGGCCGTGTTGTAACGCAATCATTACAGTTTCATAATAATTGAAATCGAAACAGTAGCATTTACGAAATGGAATGGGAAACTTGTATCATAATGATATAGATTGTATATTATAACATGGTCCTAGTACAATCTGTTCCAGTTTTAAAACACTGGAACGGAACAAAACACAATCGCAGCTGATAAAAGCACTGTGTAGCTCATGCGTGTGTTTGCATTTGGCTAGCATTGTTTTGTTTTATCTGTTTCTCCAAAAATATTAATGATGTCTTATTCGGTAGAAATCAAAATTCATGTAAACTGAATAGAACAAAATGCAAAAGCCTGGTGACATTTTTCAATAAAATAATCTACCTATTTATATGCTTCTAATGTAGTAAGACAGTGATGATCATTTTTATACTTTTTTTTTATCGTATGGCTTTTATTGGTGGGGAGACCCTTACGGGAAGGTTCCACCTCGCCTTTATTTTTATACTAAACAAACTGTACAATAACAGTGTGGTCATTAGTGTGAATGGGTCCATAACATTGCATAGGAATATATTTTTATTCCCGCCAACAGGATTACAGGCAAACATTAACTCATTTTTCAAAATTATTTTGAGAGAAACAACATGAAAAATATATTTTTCAACACTAGAAATTGTCACTCTTACTGTTTCTAACAAATTTAAACACTAACAAACTAACACTGGCAAAGGCAAATATTGTAGGTACGAAGTGAATTATTCAACAAAACATATGATTTGCGTTTCATTTCAATGCAAATCTTAGGCTAGGCGTACACCGGTTAGTCACGACAAGACAAGACGAGATTAGTCACGTTTAGTCACAGTAATTCACATAGTTGCTTATGAAGCAGCACATACCGATGCAATGACTAATCGGTGTGTGATGCTTCATAAGCAACTATGTGAAGTACTGTGACTAAACGTGACTAATCTCGTCTTGTCTTGTCTTGACTAACCGGTGTACGCCTAGCCTTATGGAAATTGGCAAGAGTATGGTGGATTTATCCGAGCAAACCAATCAAAATAATGTTTAGTGTGAACATCAAATGGCCACACTGTTATTATACAGTCTCTGTAATTTATACCTCTCCCAACTAATATCATAACCATAATCATATTATAACCTTAATCACACCTTGATCTTAATTGTATTAAACTATCAGTTCCTCATTATTTTCTTAATGAATTATCATCTTATATATAGCCAAAACAGGCGTCCTTTTGATGTGCTTTTCCAATTTGCTCACCTCTTCAACGTTCTTTGTGAGCCGCTGAGCAAAAGTGGCCAGGAGCCTAGTTGCCATCTCTTGTCTCTTGCCGACAAGTACCTTCTTCACTGGATCCACGTACACTTGGAACGGACCAATCACAATGCTCGTTGGAAGACTCTGTTCGAGCTCCTCCTTGAGACGAAACTGAAGAGCGATCTCATCTTTCACCTCATTGGCTGGGTGGTTTTCCGAATTAAATTTCCTGCAAAGCAATATTCCTCAATTTTCGACTTGCATGTGTATGTATAGCAGGATCCATTCAACTTGTCAGAAATCAGCTGTTTTGGTGATAATTAAACAGTGACTTCCACACAATAATCAAAAGACTTGAAAGTCTTAAAGGCCTTCAAAGTCTTTAAAGGACCTTTTTAAAGAAGACCTTTCAAAGAATAACTTTTTAAAAGACCTTTTCAATGATCTGCGAGCATTTCAGCATTTGTAGGTTAAGTATTGTGATCATATGCTCGTCGATCATATGTTTTATGACAAGTTAAAAGGATCATGCTATAGGTTTACTTAAGGTGTGCATAACATTAAAACATTATTGAGACACATGTATCAAAAGTAAAATCAAATAATTATTGTTGTTTATTTTGGCAAAAAAACTTGACAAGTCAATTGAAATGATGAAGAATACGCTTAAATTATAAGAAGAAATACAGGTAAGTTACTGCACTTTCATTTTTAAGATGAATAATATGAAAAAATAAAATAAGATAATTCTCGCAAAACTGCTAGTAAAAACTGCTGGATTCACAGTTTAAACCACGTTAAAACAATCATTTCGTTGTACTCAGTTACAAGTGAGATAATGAAATTCTTTTAATAGTGATTTCATGATTGAAAACTAGTTACTCTATGGAAAAAGTGATAGTGCGATTCACGTCAAGAAGTCAGCATTGCTTAGATGGGAGTTTGCTATCCTTGTTCAGCACAAGACAGTTGCTGATGTCTGTATCCTATTCGCACTGTGCATTGTTGTCACTCAGTCCCAACAAACAGGTTTGGTGCAGTTTTCTCTTTCTCTCTCAATGAAACTTGGCATCAATGCTCCTCATATAAACAATGCTGACTTCTTGACGTGAATCGGACTATAGACGTAGTTTGAGCCAAGGTCAATAGAATGCGACAGAGGGAAAAACAAGAAAAGGTTCAACTATTCAACAATTTGAACTCCAGCTACTTCAAACCCAGTTTTAATGGAGATAATGCAGTTGATTTTGGTCTATGTAGGCCTACTCACTCAATGTAAGCATCCACGTTGAGTGAATAGAGTTCAACGTAAGTGGAGAACTTTCGACAGTAGGCTTTGAGAGGGATGATGGCAAATCTGACAGCCACCTCCAGTCTCCTCCTCAGCGCGCAGATCTCCTCCTCATCGTGTCCAACCGAGGTCAGTGTCTGGTTTTTCGTCAACTGCTGGCGTTTCAGTACGAACGGCTTCACGCTGGGGATGTGGTGGCTTGCAGTTATGGCGCACTCTAGCAAATTCAAGATTACGGTCTGTGAAATAAATCACATTATTTTAATCAGTGTTTGTATCTTTATATCTTTATTGAATCGAACAAATACACATTTTGTATTTGTTTTGTTTTTAATGGAGATAATGCAGTTGATTTTGGTCTATGTAGGCCTACTCACTCAATGTAAGCATCCACGCTGAGTGAATAGAGTATTTGTAAATACGCTGAGTGTATTATTTGTATTTGTTTTGTATTTTTTTAGAGAGAGAAGCAGGCAGACGCCCAAAAATTATTCAATTCCTAAATTTAGTTACTTGAATAGTTCAAATTTTGAGGTTGTGTCCAAAACATATTACAAAGATTACACTCAAACAATCAAACATTTACACTCCATGAAAATTATGTTTGTTTGTCAATGGCTCAACAGCCCTATGTGGGCTAAGGCCTACCATGAAAATTATCCACGAGTTGAATTAAATTAACAGTTTTTAATTTTGAATGTTTGACTTGATTGTCGTGAAACAACGACTTTCGATAATTTCGATAATGACAGTTCGATAATTTCAATAATATTGGAATTAATTTGGTAATTTTAAAGATTGTCAACAAACAATAAATAATTAATTTTGATGAAAATAATAATGAAATACAATAAATTACATCAATACTTATAATAGTTTTTGTTTGTAAATTGCCAAAACGTTTTGTATACTGGAGAGTGATGGTGTAATCCAATAGATTTAAGGTAAGAACAAATTTAATTCATATGAGATGTCAAAAGTTCATATATACTCATACATATCAAATTGATATTTTATTTGGAATTTATTATAAATGGATTACATAAAAGAAATAGTGGCGTATTTATCCATTTGAGATCGGCGTTATTGTAGCTCATTAACCGTTCACAGCTTCATTCTTGATTAATTGATAGCAACTGATTTCTAGTAGGCTTGATAATTCTTCCAAAAACGGTTGCTTGAAATTTAAAATAACTAATAAATTTCATTAGAAATTCAGTAGCTATAATTTTGTTATAATTTCATTAGCAATTCCATTACGTATTGATTTTCAACGATACTCAAACAAAAACTAAGAAATCAGTAGGTTTTTATAACAAAGTGATAATGAAAAATGCATCTATCGAATACTTTTGAAAATAATTACAAATTCAAGTCTAGTAGACAGTTTTTGTACTATTTTAACAAACAATTTCTACTACAATCACTCATCTATTTAATAATGGCATTTATAGAATACAGTGATATTCATTTAATTTGACGCTTGGCATATTAGATAGAGAGATATTATTTCTTTACCATCGTACTCTACGGTCATCAGCTACGTCAAGAAATGATATCTATCTATCTAACGCCACGCGTCAAATCAAATTAATGTCACTGTACTACTACAACAGTATTTTTCATCCATCAAAACATCAAGTTTAGTGCGTAATCCAATCAAATGCCCGGCAATATTTTGTCATATTGTGTGCCGTTTAAAGATCTTCATTTCGGTCTTAGCCCCTGCGCCCACTTCGCAACTGCTATCTGATTTCAGTCAGCAACCCAATGTTGCCAGATGACATTTGGCTTTTTTTCGGGTGATCGGGTAATCTAACCTATCAGCCAAAGTCATCTGGCAACGCTGGGTTGCTGACTGAAATCAGATAGCAGTTGCTTAGTGGGCGCAAGGGCTAAGACCGAAATATCAATCTGATATCACGACTCGGTGTGTTAACTTGAATGGATTGCAAGTTAGTAGAAGTTATGATCAGAAATTTTTCTCCCAGAGCTCAACTACATTACTTTAAAAAAAGGATTACTTTGCAAAAAAGGAGTATTGCTAGGTGAAGCTCTCTAATTAATGACACAATAATCCGTGGCGAAGCGTGTTATACTTATTTGATCATCGCCGGGTATATTTCCTATAGGAATATATCAAATAAGTATACCACGCTTCACCACTAACAATAGTATCCTACCATAAACGTGACTCCCAATTGATCATTGTAGGTTTCAGTGTTGTCCAGTTTCAGTTCCAAGCGAAATATTGGTATCGGGTGTGTTCGGAACTTGGAGTCAGCCAAGTCCTCGTTCCAAACAAAGTCGAGAGGCAGGTCATAGGTGCACAAGCAGGGTCCCTCTATGAATTCAGTGTAGTCCCTCACAGAGTTCAGAACAAGGGAACGAATCGCTGACTGCAACATCGAAAAAGATGTTACCGAATGAACCAGAAAAGCGGAGAATTGAATTACTACCTACTCCAGGACATGGCTTGCCATAGCGGAGTAGGTCAATTTGCCAAACAAACACATGTACTGTAACATTTTTGCTTATGATTTTTCACTAATAAACCTTTGTATTATTAACTGTAAATATTTTTAAATTTGTATTTGTAATAGTTATAGGTTTTGTTGGAAAATAAATCATTATTTATTTATTCATCATTTCTAACAATGAAGGAGAAGGAGGAGTAGGAGGAGAAGGAATGCATACGTTCAAATGATCATCCTCTCCTAAAGGATATTGTCTACAAGAATTTAAATTTATGTATCAGAACAGTTAATGGCATTTTTTTAAGTTTTCAACCTTGTACTTTTGAAGCTAATTTTTTTACCTTCTTTGGTGTTGCTTCAAAATTTCCCGTTTCTCAGCGCCACCATGTATTATTATACTGTATAATTATGATTCCAAGGAGTACCGTTAGTAATTATTATTCAAAGGTGAAGTTTGGTAAGAAAAATATAATTTCCTTAATATGTGAATGAAATTTTGTGAAAGAATTATATGTTTGTCCAATTAATCTCTTATCTCCCTCTCACACAAACACACTCACTCTCTTTCTCTCTCCTATATATTTTCATTTAAAATCTCCCTCATCTCATGTTTTGTTCAGTGAATCCGATACTGTAATTTCTATTTTTAAATGATGTTCATTGTAATAACTATCATGACCTAGAATTCAAGCGACATACTAAATTGTAATCTACATGAATAAAGTGAATATTCTATTCTATTCTTTTGTTCCTCTCTATTCCTTCCGTCACACACCCTTTCTTTTTTCTCTCCCTCCCACCTCTCTCTCATACTCTCTCGTTCTCTATCTCTCTCTGTCTTTCATTCTCTCTCTCACTCTCCAATGATGTTCCTGAGCAGCGCCAGAACCAATCTCATCAATTGGAAAATCGCCAAATCAAAGGCTAATTATTCTACATCAACGAACCCCTACGCTACGAAAGCCATACTCCTAATCCCTCAACGGTGAGAATTCCCAGATTGTTCCAGTATGAATGTTCTGCTGTTCATGATTCCATTCTATCTGGATAGCTTTGCAAATGAGGTAGGCTACCCCAAGGTGAGTATCAACTGCATGTTGCACAAAGTAACAAAAATCAGATCCTCAATTTTGCTCTGAAACGTTTTGTCAGGACTGATCGACGTTAGAAGCCCTATACATGTTTAGGCTGGGAAGTAGCAATTAGACTAGGCGTACACCGGTTATGAAGCAACACACACCGATTAGTCATTGCATCGGTGTGTGCTGCTTCATAAGCAAATATGTGAATTACTGTGACTAATCTCGTCTTGTCTTGTCTTGACTAAGCGGTGTACGCCTAGCCTAAGTCGAAGGGAAAACTGGCCGTAGTCAGGTGGCACAGGCTCTCTATGATGCCTACTCTCTATGCTAACCTACTAGCGAGGTTAGCTACCAAGAAAGGTTAAGACCGGTGAGAACCTAGAAAGCTGACTGCGGCCAGTTTTCTCTGGGTACTAATTGGGTACATCAATTATGTTTGTGCTATGTTTGTGCTGTGTTTGTGCTATGTTTGTGCTGTGTTTGTGCTATGTTTCTGCTGTGTGTTGTGCTATGTTAATGCTAAGTTTTATATTTCCTATAGGAAATATACCCGGCGATGACCAAATAAGCATACCACGCTTCGCCACTGGTTTTATGCTATGATTCAACACTATCAAATGTTACAGAGTCTGATGGGCTGTTGTGACTTCGAAACATATTATGAAAACACTAATAAGTAGTCAATTATAAATATTCACGAATTAATAATCCAGATGTATCAATGCATGAGTAACGTTACCAAACTATTAATACGTCAAATTAATACGTAAAAATTACAGAAAAAGTACATTAATAAGTATGTCAAAAGTGACCTAGACCTCTAAAAGCTAGATACCATCTATATCAGTTTAAGGTTTCCAGTTTTGTCCCAGTTTATGTAAATCCCAACATTTCAATGTCAACCTCATCTTTGATCTGAATTCTCACAAACTTCAAGACAAATTGCTCTTTGAAGCTCAGCATTATAGTTCCTATCACTAAAGTTTCTTGCAACAGAACAATTCCTCGAGAATCGCAAACTTTCAAGTCAACAAGTTCCTTGCACAAGAACTTACAACTTGCGTAATCTCTCCATGAGTCACAGACTGCATAAGCTCCCAACACAAATCTCCTTGAATTGCAGCTAACTATTCTGATTACGAACTGAGAATCACTGTCATTAAAATAATTATCTCAAGTGCTATGAGAATTAGATAATTATAATTACAGGATAACAGAAGCACTAATCTTGCTTCTCGCACTAATATTATAATATTGCTATAAGAACTACGTTGCTATTCTGATAATATATGGCAATTAGTTTTACATGCCATTAATTTTAGATTACATATCGTTTTAAAAAAATTATTTTTTTTACAATTATATTAATTTATGAACAACGATACAAACAATGTATAGCTCACTTAGATATATTGTTATGAAGGGTTGGGCAGGGTATGGATGATTTGAAAGGGAGATGATTTTTATTCAGGAAATCAGAAGGTAGGAAATATAAAAGGAGTGGGAAGGAGAAAAAAGATGGATGAAATTATAATGACGACAAAGATAGGAAACCAAAGGTGAACGGAGCAGAAGAAAAATATGTCCGAACCTTTATGCTCTTGAAGCCTACGCATTCTGATGAGGCAGCTATATCGAGAAAACTGAACAAAATGGAGTCCATCCAAGAGACATTGAGTAGGCTCTTATTAAATTTGATGCCACTGTTCGTCCACCACTTAGCAGTCTGCCGTCATGACAACGGAGAATTTTTCCCTTTTTGTGAAGGGAATAATAATTAATGAGGCTGGGGATATGCCATCATTTTCCTTTGGAAAATAATAATTCTCTCACAATACTAGTAGCCTGTACCTGTTGTGTAATGTAGTGAGATTATTATCATGATAAAAGTGTCACCTTTCATGATGAAAGTCTTCACCTTTTTCAATAGTATTTTTGAGAATCGAGCAGAATTCAGCGGACGGAAAATTTCAGTAAAAAAGTAAAAAGATAAATAATTCCAATTCAAAATATATATATTTAAGAATCGAGCAGAGTTCAGCGGGCGGTAAATTTCGGCAAAAAAGTAAAAAATAAATTATTCCAAAAGTTAAAAATATATTTAAAAAACTGGAAAATTGTGGATAACCCAGGGGCGGCAAACCCGAAACCCGCCTCTGTTCGTAATAAATTGTTTGTTACAATGTGCTCGTTCATGAGAACAATGAGTTGGTATTTAATATCAAAACTAATAATTTCATCTGAATTACCGTCGCTTTATTCCTGAATAAATTTTGGATCGAGAGAAACCAACACACTGCACCTGTAGAGATTACACGGTGTAATTCGGCCTGAAACAAGTTCAGCCTCTCATGGAAAGCTGTAATAATAATAAATTATTGAACAGGATAATTTTCATCACTTGGTTAAATTATCCTCGAAATTTCAAATCAGTTTCCCTATTGTTAGCGCTGCCTATAGGAAAAACAGTTTTCCAGGAACACAATATTATTACTTCATGGTTGATTTGGGGGGGTTTCGAAGAGAGGGGGGAGAGAGGGGCGATAAGCGGGAAGTGGTGGAAGTAATGGTATGTGGGGGAAGTGGTGAGGGAGGTCTATGACGTCAAGGTGTGCCAGATATCTCCTTTTCCATCTACTGGAGAGAAGCCTCAAAATTTTGTTTCTCTCTACTCCTTTTACATGTATTCCATACTATCTCCTAACAATACCTGTTCACAGCAGTTCATGGACTATTTCTAATCAAGGGTTCTTTTTCCCTATACGGAAATTATTACGGAAGACAAGTAGTGAACTTTTCAACGAAATAGCACTCTGTTTTCCAACTCTTTTTCCAGAATTTCCACTTGGTTTTTAATTGCAACGCCTATTATGGAAAATGTTTTTCACTTTGCATCCCACGGGCATTCCAGTTATCATTCACAAAATTACTTCCAATCAACACTTAAAAATATAACATTCATTAAGATTGTAGGCCTACTACACTGCAAACGGATGCAACTCGCTCTTGGATTGTTTTCACTTGTGATATGGAGAAAATACATCCAATTTTCCAAGAATCGAGACTCGTTGTTTTTTAAAGCTCTAAATTCAAAGCTTTCAATCTTAGTTAAGTGGTTTTCTCAGAACTTATTATCTTTTTTTCTCTCTTTAACTCTGTTATAGAATCATTTTCGTTTCAATTTCATGTAATTTTATGGATTTTTCTTATGCAACTCTCACCAGCGGGGAAAGAGTCATCTTTTTGCTGGTGATGCCTAGAATTAGAGATTAGTTTCTATTTCTTCTTATATATGTATTATATTATGTACATTATATTTTCATTTTGCACATATGTATATATGTAGGAGTGAATTGTTTGTTTTCCTTTTTTGGCAATAAAGTGAATTGAATTATGTGTTTTGTGTGTTTTTCATCATATTCTTTTGTAATGGAATCTTGATCAAAAACCGAACAAAAGCAGTTTAACTCCTTATTTTATTAGATAAGTGGCTCAAACCATTATCATTCACATAACGGGATATATGTACAGCAGGATTCAATTAACTTGTCATAAGTCAGCTGATCCAGTAATAATTAAACAGTGATTTCGACACAATAATCAAAAGGCTTGAAAGTCTTAAAGGCCTTTAAAGTCTTTAAAAGACCTTTTTGAAGAAGACCTTTTTGAAGAAGACCTTTCATAGAATAACTTTTTAAAAGACCTTTTCAATAATCTGCGAGATTCAGCATTTGTAGGTTAAGTATTGTGATCATATGCTCGTCGATCAGCTGACTTATGACAAGTTAATTGCATCCTGCTATACTATACTCTGTTCATCGAAACCAGTCAGTAAATGTAACAGCTGAGTGAGCTTGTGTGTGTCTTTTGTGAGTATATTGCATGACGGCATGTTCACAATTCAGCGTATGCAACTAATCGCGTATTCAGCTGATACGGATTGAGAGCGAGAGAAATGTTTTGTATAACATGCCTTTCACTCTCCAGCTGTTTTACGATACACGCACGCACACTTTCTTTACGCGCACTGACTTGTTACCGTGAACAGACTATAAGTAAATAATCTATTGTAATATAATCTCTCTTTCTCTCTCAAACACATTTTCCAGTTTATCAGCAACAACATAAAATTTGAGACTCCACTAAAACTGATGCTAAACTATTCTACCAGAGATAAGACGAGAATAATGGACATAGATCAGACTGTTTGGTTAGTCTATGATCCTACTTTGAATTCAAACTACTGCAACTGATCCACTTAGACATATTCTCTTCCTATCTTACTTTAATTCCAAAGAAGGACCACCAATTCTCCTATAAATTCTCGGATTGTTCAGTTTCTAAGTAAGGTATGAGCGCTAAATCCATGTAATTGGATTTGGATTTGATCCCTGGCGGTTCGAAGCTAATTAACTTGGAACTGGAACTATAACTTGGAAATAGCTCGGAGCTAGCTTGTTATTGTTTTATCTTGGGAAGAACCTTGAAATAGTTTAATTAGTGAACATCGTCATTATGGTAATCAATATCATTTGTCTGTAAACAATATCACAACAACTGAAGTTTGGAAGAATCCCAAGAATGAAGAAGCAGAGCGAGCATATATCGACTATAATAACTATGGAAAACTGGAATAACCTTAGTTTAAAAGTCGAACAAAATGACTAATGCCCGGTTTCTCAGTTTATGGATCCAATAGCAGTATGAGTTTCCAAATACAAAAAAAAATCGATCCGATAGTTTATTGAACAACTGAGAAACCGGGCAGAACTGCCTCAACACTTTATATTTTTTACATTTGATGATGATGGTGATGAGAGGTAAAGAGGTGAAAAGAGAGACGGTTAGAGAAAGAGTTCGAGAGGAAGAGAGTGAGAGAGAAAGAGCGAGAGAGAGAGAGTGAGTAAGAGTACCAAGCCAAGGATCCCGGGCCCTTTCAGTACAATTGGTAAACAAGCCTGACCCAATTGGGAAGCTTACCTCCATTCTTAATTCAATCAGATCCATTAACCTGGCCAACTTTGAAATTTTGTAGACGTATCGATCACTCTGCCTGATATTAAACCAGCCTCGGCCCACATCTCTCAGGCACATTGTGATGCGATGCGCTATGTTGCGCACCCAGGACGTGTGAAGCGAATCTATTATCTGCAACAAAATCACATCAAAGTCAACACAACCTGATTTTGGACTGTTTTGTCGAAATTGGAAGAGGAACATTATTTGGTGAAGAGACTGTATAATCATATTGTGGCCATTGGATGTCACTTTAATCGATAGTTATGAAACTTATAAATAATATAGTCATTAAACTTTCAATCAATAGGGGTCTTGTTTCATGGTTGCTCACGTGTCTTCTTTATATAAAATAGGCAAACCTGCTTTTTTGTAAATAGTACTCCTCTGTGGTTTCTCAACCCACTTTGTTTGTTCACGTCAATTTTAAAGATTTCATTGAGTAGATGTCATATGAAGTCTTACATCATCTTTATATAAAATAGGCAAACATGTTTTTTTTGTAAGTATTACTCCTCTGTGGTTTCTCAACCGATTTCGTTCGTTCACGTCTCATTTGAATGATCTCATTGAGCAGATGTCATATAAAGTCTTACATTTTAAAATAAAATAATTTATTTTATTTATTTAAATTGTTTTGTATACAGTATTTTATTTATTTATTTCTTATGTATGTATATTGTTTCATGAAATAAATTGATTGAATGATTTTTTTTTATCGTATGGCTTTTGGAATGATATTGATTGAATGATTTTGAAAGCAGGAGATGGTGGAGAAGAAGGAGAAGTAGTAGAAGTAGGAGGAGGAGGAGGAGGAGGGAGGAGGAGGAGGAGGAGGAGGAGGAGGAGGAGGAGGAGGAGGAGGAGGAGGAGGAGGAGGAGGAGTAGGTGGAGGAAGAGGAGAAGAAGGTTTGCAAAATATTCCACATAGTTCAAGAAAATCGCAGTTGTGTGCGACGCAGGAAGTCCTAATTAGATAAGATGAGATAAGGGTGATATAACGGTGATCACTTGAAGTCTGCTCCTCTAACTATAATATTATTCAAGGGTAATATACATTATACAATACTCATTCTTTAACAGTAGGCTCCTATTGAATTCATTGCACTCTACAAACTCTCATCTGTCCTTATTGCATAATGATTGAACAAACATTCAAATAATACTCGAAAAGATCTCTGAAGATCTTCGCAACTGCGAACATTGATTGACATGAGGATTGAATAATAGCTCCAGAAGATTTGATGAACGCTGCTGTACTGTTCTACTAAAAAAACTACCATAGAGAAAGCATAGTTGTGCTTGCTATGCTTTCTTGACGCTACGCTTTCTCTATGATACTACTGAACGCTGAACTATGTACCATATTCTGTTGTTTATTATGTACATACTCTGTTCGCACTTTGCACTTGCGTGTAATGAAGAGTCGATTTGTATCATTGTATAACTATCGATAGTCATTCGATAATATTATTGATTATCGACTCACATTGCTCATTGTATGCGTTTGTATGGATTCAAACTCGTTGAGGGTGACATTCCTTTGAAAATCGAATAAATTCAAATCAGCCATGGCAAGGCATTCGGCTTCAACATAGCTCAATGCTTGATAAGTCTCATTAATCACGAACAGTGAGCCCCATCTGAAATTTTCAGCCACCTGTTTGAAGTCTTGCATTCTGATTATCGTCGGTTCTGTAACAAAGGTAAGGTATATAGAGTGGAGGTGTAGAAAACATATAGATATAGAGATAAAGAAAACAAGAGGTATAGAATGGATAATTTCCGGCTTGCTTTTGCGTTATTAGAGAGTCATAATGAGACACTGAGGAGTTTGATAAACCTCTGTATGGTGTCTCGTTCCTTGCATAAAGTATGTCAAAATATTATTAACGAATATGAAATAGGTTACAACTAATTTTTTTGATAATATTCATCTCTTTGTAAGAGAATGATAAACTCGTTCTCTTTTCACTTCACAGAAATTCCATTGTTCCATCATTCATCCATACATCCATTTATCATCCATTCATCCATTCATCCATTCATCCATTCATCCATTCATCCATTCATCCATTCATCCATTCATCCATTCATCCATTCATCCATTCATCCATTCATCCATTCATCCATTCATTCATCCATCCATTCACTAATCCATTCATTCATTCATTAATCCATTTATCCATTCATTCATTCATCCATTTATCTATCCATTCATTCATTCATTAATATTCATTTATCCTTTTATCCTTTCATCCTTTCATCCATTCATACATTCATTCATCCTTTCATACAGACAAAAAGAAACATAATTTTATGACATGTGAAATCGTAAACAGTTGTATAAAGTATTAATTTAATGAAATAAAATAATTAATTCATTTCAACAAAGCATACAAACAATCCATTTGAATTACAGAGGATCTAGAGAGCACAATGAGATTCCAACTTCTATCTTTCTAACTTTATTAATTTTTTTATTTTGTTCAATATTCATACTTACTTGAATGAAAGCCCATTCCAGACTCATCTTCAACTTCAGGCGCAGTTAATTTGACTCCTTCGAAGTGTTCTGGGTTGGTTTTCAACATTTCCTTGGCAATTAGCCTTTTAATGACAAGAAAATGGTTCTCATTCACCTCTGCCATCAGCTGTATTGAACAAAATGGAAGATGAATGAATACAATAATTTGAAGCTCATTATAGAAAAAGTAGGGCAATCTCAATGCAAGATCGCTTGTTATATTATAGAAATAGAAGCAGAGTTTTTCTCTTTTTCTGTGGTTAAAGTGAATCCGATAATGAGATGAACGAAAGGAGGATAGTACAGTTATAAGTGGGCTCCAAACCACTGAGAATTGGTTTTGGTAATCGACAACGGAGAGTTGATAGAATGAAAGATACCGTTATATGGTCAGTTGCACAAAACCCCAATTGAATTTAACAACCCTAAATTAACGTCTTTGTATTGACGTTAGATTCTAGCTTCCATTAATTGTTGGAGAAATACTTTTACGGCGGTTAAATTCAATTGGATTTTCGTGCAACAAGCCGAATATATTAATTTTATACTTCGAGATGGTTCTTCTATCTTGGGTGAAACTCTTATTGTTGGACACAAATAACTAATATGCTTGCGCTAGAATATAAAGGCTTTCTCAATATATCAGTCAATAAAATATAAAAACTCTCAACAATTAGAAACTTTTAAAGTGACATGCAGAAGAAGTTTCATGTAAAACATAAATATTTTGGTACACAGTAAGTAGGCCTATCATTAATGATAGAAAGTACCCTAGCTCTACAAATAATAGTCGAACTACTTGAAGATATATTGTTATTTCCGTCTTGTATTGTAATAAATGAATAGAATAAATAAAATTAATTTGATAGAATAAATAAAATTGATATATAATTAAATTATTCCGACTCTCTACATTGATTAATTATTACTGTCAATTATTGGATTGCTCTGGAGAATCAATCGTGAACTTTCGTGTACTCGAAAGATGTGTAGACTCTGAATAATAGGACAGAATGCAAAAAAAAGTAAAAATAAGATATCTCTCATTTACCAATGTCTTTCTTGCTATGAAACTCTCCCTCTCTCTCTCACTCTCTCTTTCACCCTCTCACTTACTCCCTCTTTGTTTCTCCCTCTCTAAGATGATTAACATTGATTAAAATCATTCTGTGTCTAGAGAAGCAGAAATATCTTATAAAGAGTATTTGCGAAAACTTCAAAGACATTTTTAATCCTCTTGCAGAAGATTTTCATTCCATCACAATCACTGCAACCCAGTTTTCCTTCCATAAGTCGCTTGATGAATCAAGTTGTTTTAACAAGCCACTTGCTATTTAAAGGAACCCTTACAAGAAACGGAAACAATCAATTGTTTGGAAACAGCTCATAATAATTTCACCCTCTTAAGACTTTAGGAGTAGACAAAGTTCATTCTTTCAAGTTACTACTGAAGTTCTCTGCCTCAGATAATATTCTTGTTGAGTTCAATTTTCTTCAAAAATCTTGCAAAAAAGTTTCATGAATGTATAGAAATATTCTTTTAATTTGGCAGATGGGGACTGATGGTTATTTAATAAACAGCTGATGTTACTCTCAGATTTGGCAAGATATCTTCGAATAATCTGCTAGGATTCAGCATTTGTACATTTAAGTAGGTCAAACTGTTAGGCTAGGGGTACACCAGTTAGTCAAGACAAGACAAGACGAGATTAGTCACGTTTAGTCCCAATAATTCACATAGTTGCTTATGAAGCAGCACGCACTGATGCAATGACTAATCGGTGTGTTTTGCTTCATAAGCAGCTATATGTGAATTACTGTGACTAAACGTGACTAATGTTTTGTCTTGTCTTGACTAACCGGTGTACGCCTAGCCTAATACGGGCCTGGGGTCAATTATCTATGTGTAGTTTAACTAACCTCAAGTATAATGCACTTTAATGCCAACAGATAGTGCCACAGGTAACTTTTAAGCTTTTTATCAAATTTCTCCCATTTAAAATGATTATTTTTGAAAAACAAATAAAGCCTTCAAAACTTCGATTTTTTATCTCTCTTTTGCCGCAAATTGCATCAAAATCGGTCCACTCAAACTTTTCCACAAACTTTTCAAAGATAGGCATGAAACTCTTTCAATGTATTAGGCTAGGCGTACACCGGTTAGTCAAGACAAGACAAGACGAGATTAGTCATGTTTAGTGAAAATAATTCACATAGTTGCTTATGAAGCAGCACACGCCGATGCAATGACTAATCGGTGTGTGTTGCTTCATAATCAACTCTGTGAAGTACTGTGACTAAACGTGACTAATCTCGTCTTGTCTTGTCTTGACTAACCAGTGTACGCCTAGCCTAAGATAAAAGATTAATTTCTTCGATAACAAAGACAACTTTACCTTACTTTCCAGTTTGGAGTCTTTGGTCTTTTTTCCCAAAATGACATGCTTCCGAAACCGACTTGAAAGTCGAAATTGCATGCATGACAAATCCGGGAAGTGGGCTGAAGATAGAAATCGCTCAAACCTGGAGAAGGAATGTTTGTTGAAAGGGTCTTTTGACAGTCCAAGATATCTCGCTTCTGCTATTGATGCTTTGCTACAATACCAAACGACTTCGATCCCCTATTATAATGTAGGATACCGTACTCTCTATAGATCTTTCTACATCAGCTCTACTCCTCAACTCCATAACTCCAAAGAGTTCCATATACTGTATATATATTACATCTATATTATATGTAAGTGCAAGCGCCTTATATGAACAGTATATGTTTTTTTGTACAGTAGAGCGCATTTTTTGTATAGACATGATTGTGCAATGTAAGTGCATTTTATATACAGTGTTCCACCAAGGTCTTTATAGTTGTTAGCCATAGATTCTGCATGACATTTCCGACAAAAATATTCAGCAAACTTTTGTTCTAACAGCTTTCATTTTTAGATTTATCGATCTTTAATTTAATTAAACACTCATTGAATTACTAGTTGAAAGTTTGTATCTGCAGTGCTTATTGGGATTTTTGCCAAAGTATGGTGATAAACTTTATTTCTCAAGTTCATACAGGTTTAACATGATTAATAAATAAATAAATTCTCTTATTGCCAAAAAAAATACAAAAAAATGATCAATGATATTCCATTACAATGACATTTGATTGTCATATTACTACTTTCAATTAAACAACAAAAAATCACAAATAACATATTAGATTAATGTCTTGACAATAAATTCTACCATGCAAGGGAAAGCATCCCTGTAGGCATGGAGGAGTTGCCGCAGACACAAAACAAATGAAAGAAGAAAAGAAACACATCCAGTGAATTTACAATAAAATATTTACAGTTTAAACACTATACAATATACATAATATATTATTCGAAAAGAAAACCAAAAATAAAATTAATTGTGGAAACAAAAGCAAAGAATGTTATAAGAAATATTAAATAAAATATAATTATTGAAGAGGAAAATTTAGGAACAAAGGATAGAAAAAATATATACTACATAATATAACTAAAGAAATCATAATAGAAATAAAAAAATATAATAGATGCATCAATCACTATAATAGCTTTATGAATAGAAACTGTAGGTAATTTTATTCTAGATAATGTAAAACCGGTTAACTAATAGCCTAAAACGCATCCAAAATTCATAAATCAGGAATAAAGGAGGTTAGAAAATAATTATTTTTCAAATGACGTGAGATATTAGTCTGTGCTGTTGGATAGTTTGTAAATTTTTATTGAATTCCTTATACAAATTCAATTCAGATCATTTTTACTCACCACAAAGTTTTAAGATTCTAGATTCATATTCAAAC
Organism: Laodelphax striatellus; assembly: GCA_017141395.1. Lineage (NCBI taxonomy): Eukaryota > Metazoa > Arthropoda > Insecta > Hemiptera > Delphacidae > Laodelphax > Laodelphax striatellus. The sequence continues at coordinate 5,144,634 of CM029541.1, read as the reverse complement.
ACAATGAAAACTAGTCCCATTCACACTCAAAAAATCAAATCTGGAATTCTGGTGGGCTGTGAATACCTTGGTGTGCCACTCTTTAAAGTACAGTTAATGTATGTTTGATAGTTCAGTGAATGTAATGTTATTGCATGTTATTTATAAGTATTCATTCAATTCCAAATTCCAGTTCAGAAAAGTTTTTGAAGCGCAATAATATATCAACTTGGAGGTAATAGATACTACAAGTATAAAAATCAATATTAGTAGGTTACCTTATTGAAGAATAATATTCGGAATATCTATAGTTAGTAATTTTTACCTCAAATTATCTTCCATAAGAGTTTTTCTCTTGTATGCAAATCTCACTCTAGCTGCAAATTTCAAAGGATCTTCTGCCAGGAAATAAAGGTATATTCTGGGAAAAATTTAAATCCATGCAATCATCAAAAGCATAAAATTTACGTGGAGTTTAACCATTCTCATTCAAAAAAAAATGCTTTAACATACTATTATCATTGACCCTTCCACAGCAATGGCCACACTGAGAATATACAGTCTCTGTATTTTGAACTATACAAGCTATTTTTCAATCAAATTATCAAATTTACTGAAAAACAGATCACAATAGGCTACATATCAATGAAAACACAATTTTTGGATATAATAAAACTCATACATAATGTAAATGTTATGAACAATTATAATACAAGAATAGAAACAATGAAAAAACAAATGAAAGCCCTGTGTGGGGTTTCAAAAAACCTCAAACAGTATAATTGATACACAATAAAATGGCAAACGTTTTTTACGCTCAACCGAGCAACCCTGATTAATCTATCTCAATTTTATCCTTCAAATTCAAATTGATTCCAATCTAGTGATAGAGGAGTTATGGAGTGACGAACAAATATAATGAATAATTAAAGTTTTTCCTTGCAATGTACCCACCAAAAAACTGTGCCCAACGGGATTTAAATTTTCAAGCTCACTTGATTTACTTGATTATTACAACTAGAATATTATGGAATTGAGGGCTCTGAGTTAAACTTAATCAAAAGATTTAGTAGATCCATTTCATTTCTCTCACTTGCTCGAAATTACTATACTGCTTAGAAATCGAAATGTACTCACAGATTAGTGTTCAGTCACAGTAATATAAATACTAAAGTAAGTTGATTATTTTAAAGTATCTATGTAGATATCAATAACTATTACTGATTATCAATTTAATAATTTTAAAGTATCTATGTATAGCAGGATTCATTTAACTTGACATAAGTCAGCTGTTTTGGTAATAATTAAACAGTGACTTTGATATATTTTTATTTTATTTACCTTTTGAATATTAATTTACCTGGGTACTTCGAAGATGAGAGGATCGTCGGGATCTCTTGTTACTGGACAAACACTGTACAGCATGTGCTTGTAGTCATAATCCAAAACGGCCACATCTACCCAATGATAGACCTTCTCTTCCACATTACCTGTTTCCGATTTCAGGTGACTTCTTTTGAGAATGAATGCTTTCCCAGGTACAGGATAAGATATGCCCTCCATTATTCCAAGGTTCACCCACTCTTCAGGAAGTCTGAAAGTAGTCAATTTATTTAAAAAATCAACTAAATTTCATGTATTTTACTTCAAATACCAATGAATTAAATCATTTTTCATCTTCTATATCATTCTGCCTATATCATCTTAGTTACAATGAATTCAAAAGACGGAATAGAATTGAACTAATTGATAAATTATTAATTGGATGATAATAAAACATAAGAAATACTTTATTTTCCAAAATTAACAAGAAAATACAATTATTAGTCTCTTTATTTATTTATTTCCATAAATGCCTGTGGGAGAGGAGCGAGTTGCATAACATTTGTATTTTATTTCAACCAACTTAAATTTTAGCTTTCAACTAACAATGTGAACTTGTTACAATGAATTCACAAAATTAATACAAAAACATTAATATAAGTAAATAATAAATTGAATGACTTTCTTTAATTTGAACTGGTCCTTTCTGGAACGAAATAAATGAAAAAAAATTATTAGTAAATAATAAATTGAATGACTTTATTCTATTTGGACTGATCTTTTCTGTATTCTGGAATAAAGTGTTTATCATGAAAATATATACTGTACAGTACTTAGAAACCCGTAATTCGCATGCAAGCATAGGAGCACAGCTTAAATAGCTACTATCTTTTCAATACAATCTTCTTCCTATAATGAGTAGGCCTAGCCTAATAATTATTATTACTTTTATCGATTATTGTTCTTTTAAATTATTATAATTTTCTTTTTTGACTCTCATAACAACTGTTCAAACAAAAAATCAATAATACCATAATGTTTTGTCTAATTGTCAAAGTGGAAATTGCAATAAATTGTGAATATAAAAATGCATGTGGATTATTAGATATTGAGTTGGAAATGTTTTGCATTTGAGATGTTTTGGACGTATTTCTCCTTCCATAACAAGATTAATCATAATTTTTCATATGTTACAAAGCTCATTATTGTACATGCTTTAATGAGTTGAAACTATGTATACATTATTTAAAAAACCATTAATTTGTGTATCACTTACTGCGTAAAAATAAATTACAATGGATCGAATATGAAATATTTGAATTAATTCGTATTTCAATTGACAATAATTTTCATAAATTTCGATCACTTAATAAACTAATAATTATTTTCAATTTAGGTTTTTTTATCTATCATCAAGAAAAAAATTAAAAAATATTTTCCTTAGTTGGAGCTTATCTGATAAATGATGATTTTTGGTAAAATGTAATGTGAATTTATGTTATATTGATGTGAACAATAAATTAAATCTTGATTGATTGATTTTTAGCAAAAAGAATATTTAAAGAAGAAATCAACAGAACGTCACCCGTTACCATGGAAATGTTAAATGAAAGTCATTCACCATCCGCCAAATTAAAAAAAAATACTAGTATGATATTATTATTTTACATTAAATTATTATATTACACTAGAAATACTAATACTTAAAGTACAATGACCACACTATTTATAAAAGTGGTCATTTTATTCCCAAAAAAAATTAATAATTTTTAACATTATATTATTTATGGATGGAAATAAAATTATAAATTATTATTACAGTATTATATTTTGTTATGTGGTTGTCTATTACACTATATTGCGATTCACGTCAAGAAGTCAGCATTGCTTAGATGGGAGTTTGCTATCCATGTTCAGCACAAGGCAGTTGCTGATGTCTCTATCCTATTCGCACTGTGCATAGTTGCCGCACTGTGCATTGTTGCCGCACTGTGCATTGTTGTCGCACACAGTCCCATGTCCCAACAAACACGTTTGGTGCATTATTATCTTTGTCTCTCAATGAAACTTGGCATCAATTCTCCTCATATAAACAATGCTGACTTCTTGACGTGAATCGCACTATACCTATCATCAAACTCATTGTCATCGAAATCCTGCAATCCGATTGGTCTCTGAGAAATTTTCTCCACCTCGCTGTCAATTTGGTAGGGATCGCTGGCAGGCTCCAAATCCTTGTTGGTGATGTTGTACCGAGTTTTCAGGACTTCAGTCAGTGAATATGAGGCAAACTGTCTGCGCAGGTTCTCTTGTCTAATGGCTGCGGTGGGCACTTTAGCCGTTGCCGTCTCCTTGTAAAAAATTTTCGGCAAGAATGACTGCTCCGGAAACATCTATTACAGAAAATTCATCAAAGGTATCCATTATTATTATCCACTCATCGATTACATATTGTTGAATTTTGAATATATATAGGTTAACGGAGTTCCGGTACCTCTTTGCTAGGCATATATATAATTATGAATATTATATCAGGTGAATGAATAAAAACAAATTTTGTATATTCCACAGTATTTATTAATTAAAAAACCATACTTGAGTTTCAATGCTCACGGCATCATTCTCAGTGGTTGGAGATAAAATTGAGCCTAAAATTTTAAGCTGAACCACTAAGGATGATTCCGTGAGCATTGAAACTAGAGTATGATTTTTTAATAATAAATACTGTGGAATAGACAAAATTTGTTTTTATTCATTCACCAAATATGGAGAATTTCCACATTTCTGAACAAAGTGTGTGTAATATTATATCAATTAATTACTGAGTTTTTGAATTTCATTAACATTTATATTTCCAAACATTGAATGTTTGTATTTCATATTTATACCAAGATTGGCTAATCATAAATTTATGTAAGGCCTACATAGAGAAAAGAATGGTGTGGTCAGCTATGAAACTTTGCCCACAAGTCATTAATATTAGAATGAATATTTTAATGGAATAAGAACACAATATATTGTCTTTTCCTACTTAGGTAGATTAATACCGAAACTTATGTTTGAATGGTGAATAAAATTAGGCTAGGCGTACACCGGTTAGTCAAGACAAGACAAGATTAGTCACGTTTAGTCAGATTATTCACATAGTTTCTTATGAAGCAGCACACACTGATGTAATGACTAATCAGTGTGTTGCTTCATAAGCAACTATGTGAACTACTGTGACTTAACGTGACTAATCTCGTCTTGTCTTGTCTTTACTAACCGGTGTACGCCTAGCCTTAGGGATAGAAGTTCATCTTTTTGGACGCGTGTCATGATTTCCATAGCTTGAAGGTAATTTGTTCTTTCTCGAATGAATAGATAAATGAATGAATAATAGTGAAAATTACCATAAAGTTTTAAACAGTAGGCTATTATAAGGTACTCACAAAGTCCCCCAAACGGAACCATTCCTGTGGCGGTAGGATAACATTCGAGCGTTGTACCGTGAAAACTGAAGATTCAATGTGAGGATGGAAATCGTTGGTTTTGTCCTGCCATAGGTGACTGTATCTAGCCTCATGTTGGCTTAATCCTTCAGTCAAAAGTCCATTTTCTTCAACATAAGGAGAGCAGGCTTCTGAAAAATGAACGCGGAGTTTTTCAGCCGGCCTGTCTGGACGTAGATCAGGATGTTGCTTTTTTCCACTCATTTCTTCATGAAGAGCCTATCAATCTGAGGTAAATACTTCATGAAGATCGCGAAAATAATTGAGAATGGATTTGTTTTGAATCGGCAGTGAGTAGATAACTTGTGAACATTCAAAGAACAGACTTCTCTGCAATAATGATAGCACAGAAAAGAAGTTTTGGAACTTTTTAACTATTCTATGATGATATTCACAGCTGTTATTCTATGGAGTAGCCAAAGGCATAATCAGATTCATTTCATTTGACGCTTGGCATTAGATGGAAAGATAGATAGAGATATTACATTGTATTGATATTACATTGATGTATTTCTTGGCGTTGCTGATGACCGTAGAATATGATGGTAAAGGAATAATACCTCTCTATCTATATCTATCTATCCAATGCTAAGCGTCAAATTGAATGAATCTGATTATATGGGTGCGCATTTAATCTAGAAAGCTGGTTGTTTTGCAAGCGCTTGCTATCAATAGCTTAGACTCAATCAGCTGTTCATAATTATCTTAATGTTATGGGCCATTAAAGAAATTTGTTTTTCAGCAGAAAAATATTTTTTGAAAATCCGTAGCCTATTAGGGTATATTTATTTTGTTTATCAAAATTTAGCCTGATTTCTTATAAATAAATCATTTACTGAGTAATTTGATTTAATTCTAGATGTTGAATCATTTATAAGAATTTTATGAACAATTTTCACAATTCAGTGCCATTTATGCCTGGTTGTTCGTACGTCTATTAAATTTAACCGGGTGATAAATCGGGGACAGCAACATAGTGGGATCAACGACAAACTGAACTAATTTGAAATTCAAAATCCAAGTAAAATAGTGTTACCAGAACAATATATTTTAGCTAAATAACTAGTAAAATCAACTGCATTAACATTCTTTAATAAATGACATGTTTATTCAAAACTAACTAGCTCCGAAAATTGCATATAGCCACAATATTACAGACTTTTGGTTGGTAAAACTGAAACTTGTACTTTCCCATCTGATAAAATTTTAACCACATGTTAAAATATTTATCTGATATCTATGTAAAAAAAGTTATAGCAGGATGCAATCAACTTGTCAGAAATCAGCTGTTTTGGTAATAATTAAACATTGATTTCGACACAATAATCAAAAGGCTTAAAAGTATTAAAGACCTTTAAAGTCTTTAAAAGACCTTTTTGAAGAAGACCTTTCAAAGAATAACTTTTTAAAAGACCTTTTCAATAATCTGCGAGATTCAGCATTTGTAGGTTAAGTATTGAGATCATATGCTCGTCGATCATATGTTTTCTGACAAGTTAAAAGAGACCTGCTATAACCGCTGGAAAAATTTAATCCCTCAATCAGCACCGATTAATTTAACCCTGTTTTTAACGGAGTAGAAATGTTTCAACAATATTCTAAATGTGTGCACAACCAGCTGATATTTTAAAAAATTATGCCATTAGTATTTTTCACTACCAGATACCCTCTGCCTCATTGATAAAAACTCGGAGTGCAATTCATAAATTTTGTCTACAGAATATCATTTTGTAATAACATCTAATAAAAATGATGAGTAATGTTGTTTTGCAAATAAAACCAATGAAATTGAAGGCTTTCCAACACTGTTTTGTGTCAATTCTTCATTTCAAATCAGTTCAGTTTGTCGTCGATCCCATTACGTTGCGTCCCCGATTTATCGCCCGGTTAAATTTAATGGACGTACGAACAACCAGGAATTAGAATCACAAATACTTATAATTTTATCAATAGATATTTTAATACAGATAATATATTTTAATTGCAGTATAGTAATCGAAAGCATTAGCTTCCGATTATTATATTATTATATACAGTCTCTGTACGTCCAATCAAAGACAATTTAATCTATAGTTAATCAATTTAATCTAAGTAGTTGGTCCAATATTGCCAGTGCAGTCGACAATCAGCAAGCTCTATGAAAAACGTCTAGTTTATTTTTGGAATGTGAAGCGAGAAAGAATCTTAGTTCTCTATTTATTCGATAGATAGAGTCTGCTGGTCGGATACTATTCAGATAGTGTATAGTAAGGCTAGGCGTACACCGGTTAGTCAAGACAAGACGAGATTAGTCACGTTTAGTCTCAGTACTTCACATAGTTGCTTATGAAGCAACACACACCGATTAGTCATTGCATCAGTGTGTGCTGCTCCATAAGCAACTATGTGAAGTACTGTGACTAAACGTGACTAATCTCGTCTTGTCTTGTCTTGACTAACCGGACAACCATTGCATGTCACACTTTTGATTGGGTATCTCGGTCGAATTCAGCCATACTTTTGATAATTCCCATAATATTTACATTAAAAACAAATTCGAATCATAATGTTATGTTGAGTGATACATTTCCAGCCTACAATTTACCTTCAAGTGTTGGTTTTCATCATTTTAAGCATCTAACACAATACCAAGAATAGAGACAATTTTTATATTTACAATATAATTTACTTACAACATTAATCCACGGGATGACTCAAACCAATGAATACAGACCTTTATTCAAATAATACAGACCTAAAGAGGTCTGCCCAAACCAGCCTACATTATGGAACCTACATTCGTAGGTGAGCTTACTTGTTTAAAAATCAAGTACATAATCATAGCTGAAAACAAATAAGTACCGTAGCCTAACGTTGCTACATCGTATGATATTTTATTTCATACAAGCTTAGAAGCACAATAATCTCCCTACTTTTGTTGCACAGAGCTTAGAGATAAGCCCAATTAAATTTAAAGATTTCATTGATTATAGCCTACAATATTATATTAAATATAAATATCAACATGTTATTTGTTATAAATAATTAACATTTAAGAATATTGGAATAATTAACAGGTGATTATGAGCATTATTGATAACTTTGAATGCCCCCCTTTGATAGCAGCGTAAAATGAAGTTATGAGGCTTATTTCATAAATTTTAAAAGTCTTGTAAAACAGGAGAAAGGCGAACTCACACAAAACAGATCAGCTGTAGTAACTCATAGTAATCATGAAAACTTTTCCGATCAAAATTTCCCAAGTTTTATTCAAAAATTTTAAATATTAACATGTTACTTTGATTATTTACATATTAACAATATTTATGAATATTCCATGACTGGTAAGAGTTACCACAGTCAATCTGTATGTTTAGTGTGAATCCGCTATTTTCTTGTATTACAGGACTCCTGGAACAGGTCCCTGTTTTGTTGTGATTGAAAACAGTCATCCGAGATCTGGAAATTGAGATTTGCTCAGTTATTGGCTGTGACTGTACCAACAGTATTTCCAATTCAACTGGGCCGGCTAAATTTAAAACGCGTCACACATTTTACCAAGCACAGTTTTCTTCTCCTCCCCCTCCTCTTCTTCTTCTTCTTCCACTACTACTACTTCTCCTTTTCTTCTTCTTTTTCTTCTTCTTATTCTCGCTTTCCTCCTTCTTTACTCTCTTCTTCTTCCTCTCCTTCTTTTTTCTTTTCTCACTCACTCCTTTTTCTTCATCACTCCTTCTCCTTCTTCTTTTACTTCTCCTTGTTCTTGTTCTTTATTCTCTTCTTCCCCCCTTTCCTATTTTTTTGTTTTCGATCTCTCCTTTTCCTCCACTCCTCCTTATCCTTCTTCTTGTTTCTCTCTCTCTCTTCTTATTCTTCTTGTACGTCGTCTTCACCCTCTCCTTCCTTTTTCTTTTCTCTCTCCTTCCTTTTTCTTCACCCCTCCTTCTCCTTCTTCTTTTGCTATTTCCTCTTCTTCTTGTTATTATTCTTTACTCTCTTCTTCCTCCTCCTTCTTTTTTCTTTTCACTTCCTCCTTTTCTTTGCCCTTTTTTTCTCCTTCTTCTTTTCTGTCTTCTTCTTCTTCATCTTTTTCTTCATCTCCTTCTTCTTCTTCTTCTTCTTCTTCTTCTTCTTCTTCTTCTTCTTCTTCTTCTTCTTCTTCTTCTTCTTCTTCTTCTTCTTCTTCTTCTTCTTCTTCTTCTTCTTCTTCTTCTTCTTCTTCTTTCTTCTTCTTCTTCTTCTTCTTCTTCTTCTTCTTCTTCTTCTTCTTCTTCTTCTTCTTCTTCTTCTTCTTCTTCTTCTTCTTCTTCCTTCTTCTTCTTCCTCCCTTCTTCTTCTTCTTCTTCCTCCTCTTCTTCTTCTCTCTTCTTCTTCTTCTTCTTCTTCTTCTCTTCTTCTTCTTCTTCTTCTTCTTCTTCTTCTTCTTCTTCTTCTTCTTCTTCTTCTTCTTCTTCTTCTTCTTCTTCTTCTTCTTCTTCTTCTTTACTCTCTTCTTCCTCCTTTTGTCTACTCTCTCTTTTTTCTTCACCCCTTCTTCTCCCTCTTATTTTCTCTCTTCTTCTTGTTCTTCTTGTTTACTTTCATCTTCCCCCTTCTCCTTTTTTCTTCTTCACCCTCCCCCTTTTCTTCCTCCCCTCCTTCTTCTTGTTCTTTTCCTTCTTCTTCTCTCTTTTCTTCTTGTTTCTGTTTCTGCCAACAGTGGCCTCTTCCAGTCTCTCTACAATAAGAAGAGCCCTTCTCCTTCAACTGGCTGCCCCATAAATAAGCCAACTGCTTTTCCTAATTTTTTCTCCATCTTTTTCGTTTGCGCATCGCCTTATATTCATCGCTTCACTACAATCACAAATCTCTGCGAAACTACAAATAAGCGTGTGACTCACCCGTTGAACTTTGTTTCTAATATTTTCTGCAAAGAGTATCAACTACTTCAACTTCAACTTTTTTCATTCCGTCACAAAGACTATCATAATCCAAATGTAGGGACAATTGAAGGTTGATTTTTTTCCTGAAAGGGTGACATTATTTTTAATCTCCTTATAAATTCCTTTCAGTTATTGAATTATTTTTCTCTACGATAACCTGCTTCTCAGTTCTAGAATAGTATATTCACATTCATCAATACTTAGTAATCCTGATATATGAAGAGTTGAATTGAGGAGTTGTAGATATATTTATGATGTATTTCTAAACTTGTACATAAGTACATTTTATTTATATTTAAAACATGTGAAAATAACATGTTTCTTCCATTTAATTCAATAAAAAAATAGTGCAATATCAAAACGTAGCTTTTTTTCTCTCCAATGGCAATTAAAAAAAAAACTCCGATTATCCGAATGGGTCCCGGTCCCCATTAATTCGGATAATTGGAGTTCTACTTTGTTATATTTTCAATAAAAGTGGATATTTTCAACCACGTCGACTATATTTCAACCTTGGTTAAAAATATTTCAGCACCATAATACTGTATTATCGATAGGGCGAATGTGTAAAGAGTATAGCAGGATTCTTTTAACTTGTCACAAAAATGCTGATTTAACGTTAGTAAACGAGCGTACATCAATCAGCTGTTTTCTGACAATTTAAAAGAATCCTGCTATAGTTAGCCACGGGTTGAGTGATGATGAATGAAATATGAGTAAGTGCTTGCACCAAACAGAAGCAGAGAGCTGGTGAGTGTTTATTGAGAAGTTATCAAGAAGAGCAGAAAAACTTCAGTGATGATGTGTGGATTGCATTGAAAACTGGTGAGCTGTTGGGATACGAGTGTGGGTTAGACTATATTAAATGGAAGGTGCTATTTTTGGCGGCTGACTCATACTACACAGCACTATCCACGAGCTGCTCCAGTGTTTTCGGCAAGCTTCTCAAATTTTTTTCTCTTTTACGCAAGAAATGATCAATTTTTAACTCTTACTCTTCATCTCATCTAAAAAAAAATAAATACAAAATAATAAAACAGAATACAGATACATTAGAGTGGGAGACAGTGGTCACCACATAAAAATCATGCATGATAATGCATTATTCTAGGGGGTATGGAATAATCTCCCCCTGAAAATTTTGAAAAATCAAGTGAGGAATTACGCATTTCAAGACCGTTTAAAACTCTCAATAATTAACCAGAGTTTAGAGGCAAAAAGCTATGGTTTGACTTTAAAATTTTGAAATAAAGTATTTTTAAGCCATTAGAATATTTTTAACATAATCTTATCTGACCCTTTGACCATAAGAATTTTAATAATTTTTCTTCTTTTTCTTCTTCTTCTTCTTCTTCTTCTTCTTCTTCTTCTTCTTCTTCTCCTTCTTCTTCTTCTTCTTCTTCTTCTCCTTCTTCCTCTTCTGCTGCTGATTCTATCTATAAGGTTCCCAATTGAATCTTTCTATTTTGTCTATAAGGTCCCCAATAGAATGTCTTTTTTTCTATAAAAACCAAATAGAATGTATTAATTTTGTCTGTAAGATCCCCAATAGAATGTCTTTATTCTGTCTTATTATTCTTCTTCTAATCGCGCTTCTAATTGCTTTTATCAAAATTGAATTGAAAATTTGAGTCTCTACTATTGAAATAAATATTTCACAATATAATACACTATTTTATTTATTATGAATATCGAATGTCTACGTTCAATAGAAAGAATCTGTTCTTTCCCATTGGATAGGAATGAGTGTAGAACACTTTCGACATCTAGACGGCGAAATAATGAAGTTGTAACTTGAATTACCCAGTAACTGCTGCCATTTTACAACAGAATTCAAAACTAGCTGCGTTGTGCATTGCCGACCAATCAGTGGCGAGAGGCGGAGCTTAGAGGCGTGTCTGTAAAAATTGAAGCTGTACATCACCCAGTAACTGCAGCCATCTACCGGTCGAATTCTGAACTAGCTGAGTCATTCATTGCCGGCCAATCTTGAGATAGTAGGCGAAGTTTGGAGGCTAACATGATTTACAAATTAGGCTACGATTCATGGAAGAATTTTAGACATAGTTCAAGCATTGTTCAAGTATTTTCATTGCTGCATAAATAAATTAATAGATAAATAAAATATTTTTCTTGGAAAACACAACAAGTGAATCACTGTCTCTGAAAAATTGTTTTTATAATGAAATACTAGTTACAGATCAGCTTAGTATTTACTACCTATCTTTAGACAATTCTTATTCACCTCGTTTTGAGAAAGTGCGGTATGGAATACCCTCCACCAAAGAGGGGGGTCCTGTGGCCCTTCCCCGGAAAATTGAGCACTTTTGAAACCAAAAAGAGGGTTTTAAGCTTATTTAAAATGTCAAATGCACTTTGGATTATAACAAAATTATGAGTAAAATAATATACGCAGAAAATTGATGCAAAACGACAATTATTATTATTGACAACAGACAGAATCATAGTAATATTCTGGTAAGTTGGTCATCTTCTTAGATAAAAACGATAAACGTGATCAATACATTCAGACGTTCGTACTAAAAATAATACATTGGCTCTGCTGTTATTATTCAGACATAATATATGTGTACACTAATAAGTACTATTGAATATTACGTGTTATAATAATAGTTGAATAGTGTAATAAATTAATTTTTTTTTTAAATTACAAGAATACAAAGATTTTTACTCTGCCGCTAAGTTTTTAACATTTGACCGGATATTCTTGAAGGATATTAACAAACCCTTCCCCACCTCCCAGATCCCTCATTGTTAATATGCCACTGGCTCTCTTAATAACAACAATGTGGCCCTTGGTTATAAAAACGTTGGGCACTCCTAACACCTACCTCCAAATAATTGTTACTCAAACGAATGCAAGCTGACTCACAGAGATTCAGGACAATGAAACTAATATTTATTTACAGTGGTGAAAATATTGTGATGAGTCTTTCGTTCTATTTTTGGTTCAACAACTCTCTTTTTATGTAACTCTTTATCTTTCGCTGTCTCTCTTCCTCTTTTTTCAATGTCCCGCCTTTCTTTCCTCATTGTTCTCTCTGTCCATATTCTTTCTCTCTTTTTCTTCCAACAATAACACGTTGACCCGTTTCAAAACTGTCTGAAATTTTGTTCTCTTGTCTCTAACTACACAGATATAATAACAATGTTTACCATAAAATTTCGGCGATGATGAATAAATTCTTAGGTTATAATAATTTTGAAATGGAATTTGATGTTTTACTGCTTATAATAAAATGAGGTGGATGAACTCCACTGCTCCGTAGTAAGCTGATACTCTTGCCAAATATGATATAGTTCTAGTTATTGATATTAATACACATCAATATATTAATTAGTTCTAGATTGATATTGATCTAGTTCATGATATAGAAAGAGTAATACGATTGAAATTGTACACGATTCCTAATATTAACTGTAAAAAAATGAACCAACCTTATCTGACGAAATATTTCAAAATGGCGGGCATCAACAAGTTTTCGAGTTATTTCAATTTCAAATGTCCGCCATCTTTTGAATATTTTTCTCTCAATTAGTTGCTTAAAACACCAAAACTATCAACAGTTGAACTATTACGAATTTAATGAAAAGTTTCATACTTCTGAGGGCATGTGGATTGAAAAAAATTATGTAGGCCTAATGTCATAAAAATTGAACAACATTTTTAAAATGTACGTAACGTTTAAGATTTCATCCACTATTATAATATCAACATGACTTTTCAATAGAGGATGAACTTTTCTATACTTTATGAAAAGCTGTAATAAGGTGACCAGCTACTGTATACATGCATTAAAATTCCTACTTCAACAAAGCTTCAATTTTTGACATTGTTCAATTGATTAATGAATCATATTGATGTAATCAGATGATTTAGGCTAAGCGTACACTGGTTAGTCAAGACAAGACAAGACGACATTAGTCACGTTTAGTCACAGGTATTCACATAGCTGCTTATGACAGCATGCATAAGATTGTATTGCTTGATCGAATAATGATAAATGTAATGTAATGTAATGAAGCAGCACATTAGTACTATAGCGCATATTTTAGTACTTGTTTGACGAGATCCATGTATTGTATAATATTTGCTGATCAATGAATATTATTCTATTCTATTCTTTTCACACACCGATGCAATGACTAATCGGTGTGTGTTGCTTCATAAGCAACTATGTGAAGTACTGTGACTAAACGTGACTAATCTCGTCTTGTCTTGTCTTGACTAACCGGTGTACGCCTTAGGTTGATAATACATCCCGTACTATCCGAGCCCGGCCCGCTATGGTTTGAAAGAAGCTTCTTAGAGAAAGATTCTTGAATAAAATCTCTACTTCAAAAACATTATGATCTCACACAAATGAAGTATTTCTTATTTTATCGCGGAAAAATTAACGGAATATATTTCAATTCACTATGAAAAAATGTTTCTGGAATATTTCCAGCACCGACCATCTCATATGTGTGCAACTGGTCTGAGAAATGGCTGCTTTTGGCGCATAACGTTCGTGGGAGAGACCTCTGGGTGCTCGTAATTGCCAAGTCTATTTCCAGAGCTGTGATCATTACCTGTTACAAAATTTGTTCGAAATTGATGAGTGGCCTCAGAATACCTTGTATTTTAACTATTAACAATCTCGCCATGCTTATTATCCGTTGGAAATTATTCTGGTGGAAGGCTCAAAAAATTATCAATTGAACAGAACCTTTGAGCATACTTACTTGCATAAAGAATAAACTTGGAAATATCTTGGTGAGGAAAGTATAAAGTTCTGGACTGAAATATCATGTATAGCACGATCCTTCTAACTTGTCAGAAATCAGCTGTTTCGGTAATAATTGAACAGTGATTTCGACACAATAATAAAAAAAAATTGTTCTACTCTGACACCAGACCTGAGCCAGCCAGGTTACAGGGAATTATTATTAAAAAAGATGCCATAGTAAGGAGAACCTGAAATTGAAAATGACAGGAGCGCCTGAGCACCCCCCAAACCGCCACCACTCCCAAAGATCGGATAACTAATTTGAAATAGCGTGCCTATCAATAATACTGTATGAATGTATAAACTTTCGATGAACAAAATGAAGCTTAAAATTGAATTTTTGAACGTAATAATTCAAAAAATTTCTTCTTCATCTTCTTCTTCTTTGTCTCTTTCTCATCCTTCTTCTTCTTTTACTTTTTAATCTTCTTCTTCTTCTTATTTTTCTCTTTCTTCTTCTTCTTCTTATTTTTCTTCTACTTGTTGTTCTTCTACTTGTTGTTCTTCTTCTTCTTCTTCTTCTTCTTCTTCTTCTTCTTCTTCTTCTTCTTCTTCTTCTTCTCTTCTTCTTCTTCTCCTCCTCGTCCTCCTCCTCCTCCTCCTCCTCCTCTTCCTCCCCTCTTCCTCCTTCCCCTCCTCCTCTTCCTTTTTCTCGCATCTCGTCTTCTTCATCATCTCTCTCTTTCTGTTTGCATACATTCCCTCCAATCACTATCCTCGTCACACATAGCTGATTCTCCAACTCCATGCTGTCACAGTTAATTTTAAGCTAATATTAGAGCATTCTAATTCGGTTGAAAACAGCAAATCATACGCTTTTGAAATAGACGAGTCTACGACCAACTTTATAGGTTTTCTTATGTTCTCTTTTGCCTTTCCACTTTCTCTTTTTACTCTTTTTCTGTTTCCTCCATTATTTTTCTTCGTTTTTTATCTCCTTTACATCTCCTCAGAGATTCGTTTTCCATCATCTCAAACAATTTTTTCATATTTACAATTTTCTCTTTTCAACTTGCTCAACTTAGTATTCATTATTTCAACAAATTCAACAATGCAACAAAAACTATGAGTTAGCAATTCTCAATTTTTATCAATTTATTTTTTATATATAACTTGTTGCATAATCAACCTAACCTATCGCTTAATAATTATGTCCTGAATCCACCCTTAACTGATCAATTATTTCAAATAATATGCACAATCAAACTATCGCTAGCTAATTCAATTTTTTTCACACTTAAAAACATTCAAATCTTTCACATAACGCTCTCACTCTAACCTACAACTCGGTATCCTTGCTTTGAATGTCCACCCACATTACGTTTGCTGGTATTACTCATTATATTACCCAGCTGGCCTCACTCCAATCTCACCTTCACCGCCTCAAAACGTTCCTCAAACCCCTCACCCACATTTTGAGGTTAGGACCAACCCCCCCCCTCCGCCCGCAAAGGCTAAAGAAAACATTCCGCTCTTATTAGTCATCACTTTAACGTGTGATTTATGTCAAAGCATAGTCTTTTCCATGTGATTTATTTCGAAAAATACACGCTTTTCGTTGTATTTTTTCGTGCATCACTTTTCGAATCTACGTAAAGTATTTAGGATGTGCCACAAGGGTCATAGATCGTTTTTCTGTTTTTTTTCCTGCTAGAGTTTTTTGTTGCAAATTTATTAGGATGTTGTAGATCATGATGACTGGATTGCGCAGTTGTTTATGCAAAAAAGAAACAGTTTCAGCTTTTTCCAATTTCACTTCTCGAAAAATAATTGAATCCCAGATCTCAGAAACCCCAGGTTGCAGCTTAATTCTTGATTAAATGAAAATCTAATTGAATTTAATTGTGTATCTTAAATTAATAATTGAATTAATCAAATTACACTAACCCTTTTGCTCAATACAGAGTTTTTCAACAACCGCGAAAATACGGCAATACCCGTTAAATCAACGCATTGGGAAAAACTCTTGCTGTTTTATTCAATAAATCTCCGAGATAATAATTCTTCATTTCAATTCTCTCGAAATACAAATATCTATTAGGCGTAACTATATGAGGATGATAATCCTTAATTATTCTCGAATTAAGCATTCAAATTTCAATGAGTTTAAAAAGGGAAAATTCTTCCACAGTTTGATCATGAAAAAATTTTCATTTCAAGTATTATCATGAATTAGTATCAAGCATTTCAAATGGAATAACATTGAACACTAACGAAAGATTGAGTATGCTGTGTAGTAAGCTCCGCCTCCAAATTCAACGAGCCGTCTGATTGGCCAGTTCGTTAAACACTCGCCATTTTACGATTGAAACCAATCAGAAGCCAGCTGTACGAAACCGTCACAAGTCACCTGACAGTCCATCTGACGTTAACGAGCTGCTAGCTTGTGATTGGTCGAAATCATAAAATGGCTTCTGTTCAGCTGATTGACCAATGAGACGGCTCTTGGAGTTTCGTCGCCATACAAACTATAGCCAACGTCATCAGCATTCCCACTTCAACTTTTCTTAGTGCTTTGTGTAAGATTTAGCTTTCTCTGCAATCATAACAAATTAAAATTGATCATTCTGATTCGCAATCTATAAATTTAGCCATTTGTCATGTTCATCTCATAATTTATCATAGTAGCCTACTATAATTATTCAAATCATCTGATATTTCCATACTTTTTGAGGGGTGAGGACATGGACATCTTTATATTTTATATTAAATGTAAGGCTAGGCGTACACCGGTTAGTCAAGACAAGACAAGACGAGATTAGTCACGTTTAGTAACAGTAATTCACATAGTTGCTTATGAAGCAGCACACACTGATGCAATGACGAATCGGTGTGTGTTGCTTCATAAGCAACTATGTGAAGTACTGTGACTAAACGTGACTAATCTTGTATTGTCTTGTCTTTACTAACCGGTGTACGCGTAGCCTTATAGTGACTATGTGATTTTTATAACCTGGGGCCTGTTTCATGAAATTTTAGAAGTCCTGTAGAACAGGAACAAGGCCATCCTACAGAATAATTTCAAATTTATTTTACTGTAGAATGTGTCATTAATGTCTACTGTGTGCCTTTCTTTATCCAGTTTTATGGGACTCTTGAAATTTCATTTGATAGACCACAGGGGCCTGATTTGCGAAATCCTAGACGTTCTGTAAAACGATAAGAAGGCTGACAAACACTAAACATTGATAGCACGGATTACTATGCAAAAAACTTATACTTGTGTTTTTCCTTTTTCACAGTATAAATTCTCATATCATATTATACAATTCTTTCTTCTTCATAATTTACTCACTTTCTTTACAATATTATTTTCCCCTTATTTAGGCGTCTAATAGACGTTGAAAGTAGAGACAGAAAGTTACTGGCAGCCAGTACTTGCCTCTTCAACTTACCGCTTACTTTCCCTGTCTAAAGAGGTACTTTCCACTCCATCGGAAATTAATCACTGGCAGCCAGTTCTTTTTTACTTGTCACTTTACAGAAAGTAGCGGGTCACCAGTACTAGCCGCCAGTAACTTTCCGTCCCTACTTTCCCCTTCTATAAGCTGCTTATTTCCTGTACGACGTGACTTTTATTGAACAGGCCCCTGGTCATAACAATCAGGGCCGGTTCATGAGCTCGGGATTTAGCTAAGTCCTAGACTAAAACGGGTGGCAACCGTAGCATTGACAAACGTTAGCCTCGAAACTATGTACTAAGGGCTCTCTATGCTGCTAACCCACTAACCTGTCGAGACAAACGTTTGTCGATGCTACGATAGCCACCCGTTCTAGTCTAGGACTTGGCTAAATCCCGAGCTTATGAACCGGCCCTCAGTGGAATAGTTTAACAGTGAATTACTTGTGTTTAGGCAATTAAACAATTTTGATTCGATCTGACTTGTGGGACAAGAAAAACTTTCGAATTTGCAGCTTAGCTCTGATGAGTCAGTTGGTTGCTGAGTCATATACAAGAACGTCTTCCAAGTACTTACAAATAATAATCCGAGAAATATTTCCAAACACTTCCTCATTGAATACAGGCGTTTGTATTTTTCTTTGCCAGCGACAGGTGTGGCCTATGGGAGAGTCAGCTTTCTATTTCGGTTTCAATTTGAGCTATTCCGAGACATTTCGGTAAACAGCGCTGCCATACAGAACACACACAAACACACGTGTGTGATTCTTCTAATCCTTATGGCTTCACTCTGAGTCAATTAATTAGTGTCGCCCTGTGAAATTCGTTAATTGATTGGATTTGAAATACTGTACTCCCCTTACTGAGGAGCTTAGATTTGCAATACTCTACTTCTCGTCTTTATATGAAATAGGCGAACTTTTTTTTGTAATCAGAATTCCCCCGTGGTTTTCCAACCGATTTAGTTCGTTTAGGTCTCATTTGAAAGATCTCATTGAGTAGATGTTTGATAAGGTCTTATATTTTGAGAAAAGTTATCGTGGAGATGACGAATGAGCGATCAAAGTTTCAATTTTTAACATTGCTTCTAGGAAGGAGAAGAAGATGGAAAAGAAGAAGAACGAGGAGGATTGGAAACTATTTCATGTAGTTCAATAGTTGCAGTTTTATGAGACCTGGGATGTCCTAGTAATATGGAGCTCTTGGTGGCTTTCTTGAACTGATAAAATGGAACATTAAACATGGATTGTATTTGAAATACACTACCTCCCTTTCTATGGGTACCCTAATTTGATACTTAGGTTCGTTTAAGGTCTGAAAATAATTAGTTGAAAAATGTTTGAGATTCTCCCAAAATTGCGCCAGAAAGTGGCTTTTTTGCAGTTTTCTTTAAGTTTTCAATTCGTTTTAGCAGATTTTTCAACAACGACTGAAGTAAGAACGATTAATCCTTATACACATATTGACGTTTTTACAGTTATTCTTTGAGTTTTTGTTCATCTGTTAGGAGACCGACTGAACTAAAAGTTCGAACTTGTTGTGGATGATTTTAAAATGATGTTTAAATTTTCATTTTAAAATAATCAAAATAAAATACAAAAATACTCTTGATATCGACTTTTTTCCTGATATTCTTTGCGGTTTGGAAGACTATTTAGTCAGAGGATTTTGAAACAATCACTCGACAAATCTGTTGGATGATTCTGCCAGGGGTCCAGCTAAGACGAGCGAAGCGAGCCTGCTTGCTAGTAAAGTTTATAAAGTTATAAAACAACACAGAGTAGATTTTAAATTGATACGTAAAACATAAACAAATTCTAAGCTGAGTGAAATTAAAAATACTAATTAAAAATAATTAGTAAGATGATAAATAAATAAAATTAAAAATAATCTAAGAAAAGTTATTGAAAATTCTATAATAACGCTCATATTACGCTCAAGTCTGATCTGGATAAGTTACAATTTGGTTAATTGGATAAGGTCTCTAGTAGCCTTGGTTCAGAATATAATCGGCATTTTAATGTATTGTGATGAATCTACATGAAACGACGGAGCTTGAATGTCCATTCTTGGAGGAGGATATTCAAGGATATTTTCTCCATAAACACTCAACCGTAAAGAGAGAAAGAGGTAGCGAATAAATAAGAGTGTTTGAGAGAGAGTGAGTGAGAGAGAAAAAGACTAAGAGAAAACTCACTCCATGAGAAGCATGTAAGAGTGTTTGAGAGAGAGAAAGACTAAGAGAAAACTCACTCCATGAGAAGCATGTACCCTCCATCATTCATAGCACCCACACAAACGCTCCAATTTTCTTCAGAGTTCCCCCTCTCCTCCTACCAATCCCCCCCACCCCTTCTGACCCTACCACCCTCCTCGCGAAGGCTCTCAGTCGCGGGGTGACACTCCCCTCCAACGCGTTAGTGCCGTGTGCATAGTCAGTAGTTACTACACTGCGTTAGGTGTTCCAAATCATCATTCGAAATAGTGGTAGCTAGTGAGTGTACAGTGTACTCTACAGCATCCATACCGCCGAACACTTTCTTCGAAAAGGTAAGCACCTAACTTCTGGACTGAAAACCATCTTCTTCGAAAATTTACTGGAACCATGTACTAGAATCAAAGACATTTTGTAACGCTTTTAGACTAAGAACTATTGTTATTTTTTATCGTATGGCTTTTTATCGGTAGGGAGACCCTTACGGGTAGGTTCCACCTCGCTTAACTCCACAATTATGGGTCACCCATCTAAGAGCAGTCTTGAATGTTTGTTACTCAACCACACGATTACTCAGCAACCGCTCTCACCGAGTGACCACTGATATTCTACTTAGTTTTTAGACTAAGAACTATTGTTATTTTTTCATCTTATGGCTTTTTATCGGTAGGGAGACCCTTACGGGTAGGTTCCACCTCGCTTAATTGCACAATTTTTTGTGTCGGTCACCCATCCAAGAGCAGTCTTGAATGTTTGTTACTTAACCACATGATTACTCAGCAACCGCTCTCACCGAGTGACCACTGATATTCTACTTAGTTTTTAGACTAAGAACTATTGTTACTTTTTTATCGTATGGCTTTTTATCGGTAGGGAGACCCTTACGGGTAGGTTCCACCTCGCTTAATTGCACAATTTCTTGTGTCGGTCACCCATCCAAGAGCAGTCTTGAATGTTTGTTACTTAACCACATGATTACTCAGCAACCGCTCTCACCGAGTGACCACTGATATTCTACTATTGTTATTGAATAGTATCTATTGAATACAAAGTTGCTGAATTGAATTGTGACACTCGATTGTGAATTGAAATGATGAATTATTAAAAATAACCTAATACTTTTTCTAAGTTATTAACTGCAATTTAAGCAATTTTTTGACGTTGTCTCGCATTGTTTTTGTGTTTTTGACAATAAATGAATCTTGAATCCTAACTGAGCGTGAATGAGCAGCTAGTTTCTGTTGCAGAGACTGTATAATAATCTAGTATATTATATTATTATCATCCAGTCTCTATCGTTTCTATAATAATACAAACATCTGGAGTGAAACGAATCCACTTCTCTACTATAAAGCAATTCACAGTAAAATTTACTGGACTTATAATAAAATACCGTTTGGGTACTTGAAATATTGTTGCAATTTCTTAGTGGATGAGCAAAACAAGCTGTGACACTTTTAACAAGAAAAGAGCAAACATCTTCAACTTTCCAATCTGTTGATTTGAAATCGAATTGAACACCTGGACAACGTATTGGTAGTTTGAAGCGATGAGGAAGAAACTATGATTCTAAATTGAAACTATACGAGGTATGAGAAACTATTTCGAGGAGAAGAGAGATTTCAGAAGCTCAAAACGTTTTGGGTTCTAGATGAAGGTTGATGAACGATGTTTGTAAACATGAGAATTCAAATTTCCAAATCAAATCATCAAATTGAGTGGAAACAAATAGTTCTCAAATGAGGTCTGCTTTTCGTCTTTGTAAATAAACATTATTACTATATCTTGGAGTTTTTCTCTTAATAAAATAAACAGTTATGATTGCAGACTCGGAAATTTGAGAAATTGAACAATAATACTCTGGGTCTGGGGAATTGATAATGATGATAACAATAATAAACTTTGGAGCTTCAACTTATAATATTTTATTCATTTTAAAGACTCAAAATTATATATAATATTCAAAATCTCTTACTCAAGAATCATAATATTGGAATAGAGATCATAATTGGAATTAGTGGTTAGACATGAATGAAAAATCAGAGAAAATTGACTGTATCCTATTGCATCTAGAGTTTTCTAGACTCTGCTTCTAGCTACTCTCTTCTATGAACATTCAATTCAAAAATAGAATCAAGGTTTCGGTATAATGCTAGTGTGAAACGGGCTTAGGAGATGACGGACATTGGTATCAATGCCAAGAATTTAATTACAACATTAGATAGGCAAAGTGTTTAAAATCTTGAACTACAAATCACTGTGACCCGTTCCTTACTATACTATACTATTACTTACTATACGACAAATTTGTGGAAAACTCAGATCATTATTGAAATACAGTATTCAACTCCAAATCTCACAAGTTGCAGATTGGCATCAAAACTAAAATGAATCTCATTGATTTCCAATATTGATTTCTAAACTACTACTTAACTGTACAATATTGATCATTAGCCTATATATTGTCATATATTTTTGAAACTCCAATCAGAACATTTCAATCAATATAAATAATTGATTCTATAAAAAAATTGAGATAAGATTGAGATTGGGATACCCCACGGTAATTAGTACTTAGCACGACAGAGGATTAGTACTTAGCTTCTCAGAGGATTCTAATTAAAATATCTACAGTTATATTATTATCTGGATTCATAACAATAAAACTTGACTGATGAAATACGAATAATAAAGAAGACAAGACTACTCTGAAAACATGAATTTAATAAGCTTGAACACTATTCCACAACTCATAATATCCTATCATGATTAAATGTGGAAATCATCTCATATAACGAGGATTTATTCAATATAGAAGGTTGAACCAATGGGTCTCACCTTCTTTAACAATAATTATCATTTTAAGTTAAAATAGAATAGCTTATTAGTCCTTGACTAGGTGCTATACTAACAATGAAAAAAAATATATATATAACGAGGATGGAATGGAATCTATAGGTTTGTCTATGAATAGAATAGAAACTTCACATTTATCCAATAGAATAGAATATTAACTCACTACTGTATATAGATACATCTTTATAATTGAATATATTATAAATCAATGGAATCTCCAGATCTGTCTATAAATAGAATAGAAACTTTACATCTGATTTATTGTTTCTATACAATAGAATTTATAAATCATATAAGATTTGATCTATAAGTATTATAATCATATAAGACTTTAGATCTGTCTATAAATAGAATAGAAACTTCTGATCAACCGACAGAATAGAGTGAAAACTGTATAAAATAGAATCTATAAATCACTCAATCTTCCTTGATCTTTTGTTGTAGTGCTTCTAATATTTTTGAGTAAAGAACTAATTTGAAGTGTTGAGAGTTTAATATAGAGAGAGAGGTAGCTCCACAGTTCTGACACGTTATAAAGTGATTTGGCATGTGTCCATACACAGCCAATGAAAACAAGACACAGATTATTCTGTGTTTGACCCATATACCGATTTAGAATGCTGGAATGCTTCTTTAGGGAAGAAGGCCTATAGTGCCGCCATTGACACGAGAGTATCAGATGAAGGGTAGATCAGAGTAGATTTATCCGAATCTTACATTCTAGATCTGAATGATTCATCTAATAAAATATGAATGAATGATTCATTCAAATAAAACAATGCAATAAAATGCATGGAAACTTTAAAAATACTGGATTAACTTGAAAAATGCAAAGCCTTAAAACACACAAACTTACTTAGGCTAGGCGTACACCGGTTAGTCAAGTCAAGACAAGACGACATTAGTCACGTTTAGTCACAGTAATTCACATAGCTGCTTATGAAGCAACACACACCGATTAGTCATTGCATCGATGTGTGCTGCTTCATAAGCAACTATGTGAATTACTGTGACTAAACATGACTAATCTCGTCTTGTCTTGTCTTGACTAACCGGTGTACGCCTAGCCTAAGAATGCAGTTATTCGCAATAAAGAAGGGAATAAAAATACATACATTTGAGAAGAAAATTATATAGTTCATCATTAAAAATATACTTGAAAAATGCTGATTACAAAAATCATGATTTTTAATTCGCAAATAACTACGATAAGGAATAACTGGGAATTAGAATCTTATCATCCTAAAACATCAAAACTATTGAAAGCTCTATTCTTGTTCGTTCTTCAACCTTATTATCAATGAATCCACAACAGGATTGTTCAGGAAAACTTCCTAATAAGCTTGAACTTAGTTTGCAATTGCCGGTAATCTCTTATCAGCTTTCAACTTCCCACAGAACCTCTGTTCATTAACACATGCAAGTTCAACATGCATTACGCATCGCCTCTTATAAGGAGACGAATTAGGAAAGGATATAGAATCAGCTACCTTATTAGGTAACTGAAATATCTTCTATTGAATAGAACCATCTGTTGCGCTTCAAGCTACTCGTTAACTAGGTCAAGGTCGTGTACAACCTTCAAATCAGTTTATTCCTTTACTTTATTCGGAAGTCAAGTTCATGTTTAACTCCTAGGCATTGGAGAATATAGTCCTTATTTGGCTTTAGATCATAGTAATAAGATTTTGCACTGTTAATATGTACAATAATGGAATGTTAATAGAATTGTCTTATTATCCTTGAGTGGGAGTCTACGATTATCTTGAAGATAATGATGAACTTCTATTACAAACCACTGGTTGATCGTGAATTAGCCTACTGTTTTCATGATCAGCCTCCATGATAAACTGAGTTATAAATTGTTCTACTGGGAATAACTTTACGTTTTTTGAGAAGAATTGGAACCCCCCTTACTTCAAATACAAATTATCAAGAATACAAATTTATCCTGAATTTCTCCAATGCGACACAGTGCTTTTTACAAATCTGAGAAAATTACTAACCTGTTATTTGACTCAATAGCAAAATTATTGATTAAGTTAAATGGATGATAATAATGCTGTTCCCTTCGAAAAGTGGAATAATCATAAAATGCATACTTATTAACTTCAAAACTATAAGAAAACCTACACAGATATCAAGCGAAAATGAGAATATTAACGAAAAATAACCCCCTCAACTATGGTAACCAACTAGAGTGGATATACTTCATTATTATTATTATTATTTATTATTTAGCGTATGGCTTTTGTCGGTGGGGAGACCCGAAGGTTGTTCCACCTCGCCGTGATAACCTAATTCCACTTAGGTTGTAGTTTGATCCACTTTTCAGAATGATTTAGAATTTTGAAAGCATTTCTCTGATACTTCATAAACCACAAGCACAACACAAGAACACGAAAGAAACAAGAAAATATTGAAATTTTGAACTAAAAATTTAGAGCCCGAAATTTATGTTATTTACAAATTTTGTCATGGCAACAAATTAATGTACTTCATTATTATTTAATTATTGTTTACTGCAATTATTGGCACAATAATTTTGAGACTAATAAAAGTTTTTCAAGGTTCCAAGGGGTTCCAATTTTGTTCCAAGGGATTACAAATATAATTGATAAAAGTGTTAGAAAATAATTTCATCAGTTACATAATCACAGAACTTGAAGAAAAATATGGATCAGAGTTAGGCTAGGCGTACACCGGTTAGTCAAGACAAGACAAGACGACATTAGTCACGTTTAGTCTCAGTAATTCACATAGCTGCTTATAAAGCAGCACACACCTGACACACCGATGCAATGACTAATCGGTGTGTTGCTTCATAAGCAACT
Source organism: Laodelphax striatellus (assembly GCA_017141395.1). Taxonomy (NCBI): domain Eukaryota; kingdom Metazoa; phylum Arthropoda; class Insecta; order Hemiptera; family Delphacidae; genus Laodelphax; species Laodelphax striatellus. The sequence goes on along the minus strand of CM029541.1, from coordinate 5,118,845 downwards.
AGGCTATGTGAAGTACTGTGACTAAACGTGACTAATCTCGTCTTGTCTTGTCTTGACTAACCCGTGTACGCCTAGCCTAATATTTGAGGCCTGAAGTAGCTTTTTCTGTAGAATCAACTGAAGAAGAGATGAATGAAGATGATTGTTTTATAATCCAAAAGAACAAATAAAGGAATTGAACATGATGACACAATATCATATATTTAAAACCAGTTCGAGCTATTCTGTTTTATCTCGTATCTCTACAAATCATGTGTGCTGAGAATGATGCACAAAATTTCGAATCAAGAGTTTGAAACAGTTGAGAAATGAAACAGGTAGAAACTAGAGGTCAGTGTCATGGTTGCTGAACCTTGAAGGTTTCATCTCTGTTGTTAACAACCATGATGTGTAACCATTGACAAAATGACAAAGGAGTAAAGGACATGGATTATAACATGATTTGACCATTGAATGAAACAGCATGACTGCAGCAACATAATTGAACCATAGCAAACGCTTGTTGTATTTTTCTCACTGTGGTAATTCAAAAACTCCACACGATTGGAGATATGCTTCAATTGAAGGTTTTATATAGCCTACTTCTATTCGAATCGTTTTATTGCATGGAAATGACAAAGATAAAATGTGTATTCATCACAAATTTTCATAATACATCAATACTAAGAATTATTGATATGTTTAACTAGATCAAGGATATATACCATACTGATATACATATTGATATACCATACGATACGTATGAAAGTGATCTGGTTAGAGAGAACTAAGGAGATGAATTTGAAAGAAAGATTTTTATTGCCAAATCAAAAAAACAAATAATTTACAAATATTAAAATGAAATACAGTTTCGTGAATTCACAGTAAATTCCACAGTATCATTTACGGTAAAATTGTTTATGATTAATATTGGCATTGGAATTAGAAAGAGAATAGTAATTTATGTATCATCACTTGGCTAAGAAATCACAATTATTCACGTGTATTAAACAAGCACTTCAATTGAATCCAAAAAAAGAAATAAATTCGAGAATTGATCTAAGGAGAGTGTTTTCGTGTAATGGGAAAAGAAAATCCTATACTCCAGGATAGAACCGATCCAAATAGGATGTCTCTAGGAAATATACCTCTCAAGGAACAAGAGGAAATGGGAAAACAGCTGTATAGATATACTGAGTTGAGAAAACTCATAGTGGGATTTATCACGTTCAAATCCATGCAATATCTTTTACTTGGAGATAGAAAACAGAAAAGAAACTACGGAGATGTCGAGGGAAACCCGTGGATATAGATAACCTCGTTGTTTGAGCCACATCTTTGTGTTTTCGTGATTGGTCTACAATTCTAGATGGAGGATGAAAGATCATAGAGATGAGAAGGGTTGTAAAACAGGAAAAAGTCGCTCATTTACTATACTTATGAATAGTGGCGAAGTGTGGTATACTTATTTGGTCATCGCCAATATACCTGGAAACATACATAGGAAATAACCTGGCGATTACCAAATAAGTATACCACGCTTCGCCACGGCTTATGAATCATTTATACTACTACATAATATACGCCGTGCTTTTCATATCCAGTATGTGTTCGCGTTTTCCCAGTTCACTTCTAAAATTATATGAAACACCTTTTCTCGTTTTACAGGAATGTCACGTCCTTATTTTTGAATCAGGACGTTTCAAGATGTGACAATTTGTTTGATAACTCTCCGTAGGATAATATCTAACGCTTCTAAGGCTAGGCGTACACCGGTTAGTCAAGACAAGACAAGACGAGATTAGTCACAGTAATTCACATAGTTGCTTATGAAGCAGCACACACCGATGCAATGACTAATCGGTGTGTGTTGCTTCATAAGCAACTATATGAAGTATTGTGACTAAACGTGACTAATCTCGTCTTGTCTTGTCTTGACTAACCGGTGTACGCCTAGCCTAATAGTGTTCAGAACACTCAAGTAATAATATTGTTTCAGTTCTATTTTTTATTTTCGGTTTATTAAAAATCAACTGTTTTTTCCCTTTTTACAGGACTTCTAAATTTTTATGAAACATGACCCTTTTTTCAAATTCAGGGCATTTCAAGACCTGATACAATCATTTTCTTTTCAATAACTTCGAGTAGAAGTTAGATAGAAAGATATCTATTGCTTCCAAAGTGTACAGCAGTATCAAACACTTAAGTCCTTTTTTAAACCTCTATTTGTTTGATTTACAGTTGATCAAAAATAGGTTCGGGGTCAGGTGTATTGAAGCCCGGCATAAGTTTTGACGAAAGGCCAAGTTTAGGATATCTGCAGATTAACTCAGCTACTTCCTCTCTTTATTTCTCTTTCACATCTTCCTCTCTTTTCTTTTTCTCTTCTCATCTTTCACCTCCCATTAAATTATCTCTTTCTTATTTTAGTCTTTTTTGTTATTTTACATTCTCAACTTTATAATATCTTTCTCTCTCTCTCTCAAACTTTCTCTCATTTTCTCTCTTTCTCTCACTCTCTATTCTTCATCTCTCTCCTCCGTTTATGCATCTTTTTCTCTCTCCTCTCTGACGTCATAAAAAGGAAAACACCCATCGTTCGTTCCACTGAACCAAATTTGGCCAGCTCACTATTTCAAAAGCAGTAACTCTACTTCCCTCTTTCCCCACTTTATTTTTTCTCAACTATTTCTAGGTTCCCTCTTTTTATCGTTTCACGTTTCTCCTACAAACTCCTAGCTGCTCATTCGTGGTAACTTTCCAACTGGAGCTATAAACACGGTCAGGTGCAGATCTGCTACTCTTTTTCATCTCCAACCTCCTCACACACTCTCTCTCTCTCTCCCACTTCTTTCTCCTCTTCCTCCACCTCTTCACTCTCCTATCCCTCTTCTAGTTATTTTTCTTCTTCGCAACTCACTCATGCACATGCACGCGCAAAACTATTCTCGTTCTTGGCCAAATAAGATGTTTACCAACTCTAATCTCCCTTCCTCACTTCATGCCACAAAGGACATCGATACTATTTTTCTTTTTCAACCTTCTTATTTCGATTAGACTGTGCTTCTTTTTGTTTGTTTATTTATTTCTTAAATTAACTGTTTTGTATTTTTTTGTGGAATTTAGAGAACTTAAAAGGGGTTAGCCCAGTCGTCCTCTGGAACCGTTTTTGTCAGAAAACATCCAAATTCCGAAAAGCTGGCCATTCGATTCGATGTTACAGTGATATTCATTTAAGGCTAGGCGTACACCGGTTAGTCAAGACAAGACAAGACGAGATTAGTCACGTTTAGTCACAGTATTTCACATAGTTGCTTATGAAGCAACACACATCGATTAGTCATTGCATCGGTGTATGCTGCTTCATAAGCAACTATGTGAAGTGCTGTGACTAAACGTGACTAATCTCGTCTTGTCTTCTCTTGACTAACCGGTGTACGCCTAGCTTTATTGGGACTTAGTCAAATTCGTATCATAGTCTACTATTTCAATAGTCCTAAATATCATTGACTGAATTTATTCGAACAAGGTGATGTTTGCAATGTGAAGGGGATTCGAGACAAGTTTTCTCCTTCGGACGCTATTTGCTATTTTCCAACCGATTATCATAAAATTGTAAAAAAATCATTAGCGAGAGTAATGACTCATTAATACTCATTAGTACGCTTGGCCTTAGAGATAATGGACTATTCTAGTCCAATCTAAAAATTGACTATTTATTCAGCGAGTATGAATATAATAGTTGTTGATTTTTTAAGCCTTATTGATTTGTATGTTTTTGTGTGTGCTACAGGTTTCACCAAGTGACTCCCAGAGCAGCCGTAAACATGCCGTTCAAGCCTGCCGACAACCCCAAGTGCCCCAAGTGCGGAAAATCAGTCTACGCCGCTGAAGAGAGGGTAGCTGGAGGTCTGAAATGGCACAAAATGTGCTTCAAGTGCGGTGAGTACTTCTCTTAACCTCTCGTACCTTTTTTTTTTTTTTTTGACCACAATGGATCACTTTATTCTAATCACGGGCACGGGTACGTCCTCTGTGGGCTCCATTGTCCTGCAATCTCTTTCTCTCCCAATACCTCTTCAAATTTTCCGATCTCGCTCGTCTCTGCTCATCCGTCAATTGGATATTCCTTCTCACACTATCAATCTTGAATTTCCTTGTCCTAAAACAATTGTCTATCTTCGGCTTATCCGTTGCATCCTCAATTCCCAACAATTATTGTACTCTCGTACCTTACAATCAACCATATATCGCTTCCCGGTGGTTTGTAACCCACCTCAAGCTTTAGGTCCATCCATTATCATCATCATCATCATCATCATCATCATCATCATCATAATCATCATCATCATCATCATCATCATCATCATCATCATCATCATCATCATCATCATCATCATCATCATCATCATCATCATCATCATCATAATCATCATCATCATCATCATCATCATCACATCATCATCATCATCATCATCATCATCATCATCATCATCATCATCATCATCATCATCATCATCATCATCATCATCATCTTCATCATCATCATCATCATCATCATCTTCATCATCATCTTCATCTCCATCATCATCATCATCATCATCATCTTCATCATCATCATCAACATCATCATCCTTCCCATTGTCCATGCACAAGTCAAGAGTTTCAGTGAGCATCACCAAAGCAAAACAATTTTCCACTTGAGCCAAGTTCAGACTGTCCGTAGCTTCTGAATACACATCAGAACGAGGGTCCTCACCTGAGCTAACCAGAAACCGTTTCCCGGTGGTTCGGAACCCACCTGAAGCTGTAGATCCACTCAACTCTCATCATCTTTCCAATTATCCACGCAAAACTTTAAAGCTTATGTGAGCATCACATACTTCAACTAGGTTATGAGCCGACAAGACGAGATTAGTCACGTTTAGTAGGTTACATAGTTGCTTATGAAGCAACACACACCGATTAGTCATTGCATCGGTGTGTGCTGCTTCATAAGCAACTATGTGAATTATTGTGACTTAACGTGACTAATCTCGTCTTGTCTTGTCTTGACTAACCGGTGTACGCCTAGCCTTAGGCTACGTTCATACAGTCCGTAACTTCTGAATTAACATAACAATGAGGGTCTCCTAAAGGCTTCTTTCACACCAAAGCAATGCGGGCCCAGATCGGAAGGCATGAAAACGTTTGGATGATGATAATCATCGAACTGGTGTAATCAGACGATTTAGTGTGAATATGGCCATTAAGATACGTCAGTCATATCGTCCGATCCATCCGGGCTCAGACCGCACTGGTGCTAAGAAGCCTTGAATGGGAAGAAGAAAAAACGAATGGGTTGAATAAAGTTGGCTACAAATTTTTTGATGCACTTTAGCAATATAAATTTGAAGTTGGTGAATTTGAATGTGGATTTGAATGTGAATGTGAAATGTGAATTGGAATGAGAATGTGAAATGTGAATTTGTAATCCGATTTCAGGACACAGTTATCATATAGGATCTAAATTGCGTGAGAATAGATATATAGAGAAGCGTTAGTTTAAAACTCGGGTTCAACATCCTCGATGCAATTTAATAAAAAGACTAGCGGCCAGGTGCAAAAATCCAATAGTATGTAATTACCATAAAACGAGTGACCGAGCGCTGTCATTGGCAGTTGAATGGCCTCTCAGGTGAACGACTGCCATTGGCCCAGATGAACTCCTCCCACAATGGGCGGTTTCTACAAACATCATAGCAATGGCGGTTCAAACAATTAACACAGCAAAGACCAAAGAAAAGAAAATCTAGTTTTATCATAAGTCTAAGTTTGTTTGATATTGAATTTTCTTGCTACTTTCATTCGACATTGTTCTCTTCACTTATTTTTCAAATATTTTAGTAAATATTAATTACTTTTCGAAAAGTAATATCAATTACGAAACTGCAGTATCTCGTTGTTTTTTAAATATTTGGTTTTGACCACAATATTTATTGTTAACATTTATATAGAGATTGAATTATTAATAAGATTGACTACAAATACATGAACAAAGCTCAAACGATCGGAATCACTAAACAGTTCTTTATAAAAAAATGGGGTCTTTTGTAGAAGAACCTCACATTTGATTTCACTCCATAACTGATGTAGCAGTCTCGAAATGTTTGCACTGTTATCAAGTCTTGCTAGCGCCGAAATTAGAACCGATTTTGAAAACATAAGACTATATTATCTTACTAGAAATACACTGCAATATCGGCTGTCATGTTTTTCATATGGACTGCACTTAGTGAGCGAAAACTATTTGATTCAAAAAAATGTGGAGTTCTTCTACAAATAATAATTACCATTTGATTGATCGAAAACCACTTCAAGACATGTCAATCTACTATTCACTAACAACTAACAACAATTAATTAAATATAATTATTGAACAATTATTGCAAATACAAACATCGACTCAAACACAACTGAATCCTAAAAATACAATTGCTAGATTGTTATTTGGCTAGAAATGTCGCTTACACTCTTGTTTTATCAAAATACCTACCAGATAAATTGCTACCTGAGATACAGAAGAAAACCAAAGGTTGTATTTTGTTGTAGCCTATTGCAATCCTACCATCGCCCTTTTCCGACTTCGATGTTGATGTGAGTAATCTCCAACTCACTCAGTCCAGAATACTGACTTGCCCTTTTCGGAGAAAAATGTCTCTACTGATATGGAATTCATTGACCCATATATCTTATATAGAAGACATCCACAGATATATAAACTGGATTATCTGAACGAAATGTGAGGAGCAAGATCGAAAGCCTTTCCAATCTCCCATTTTTTGATGGAAATATATTCTTGTCGAGCTGAACCGTAGAAAGTAATACCAGTACGCCTTTCTCATTTTTTCCTCTTCAATTCATTCTTCTGAATGCTTTCTATGGCTACTTCTACTTCTCTTTTCAAACAAATGAAACAAAAATGTTCAACCAATTGCTCAAAAATTGAATTTATTGGGAAGTATTACCCCGGTCGCACACCAATAAGCAATAAGCAACTAGCAACACATGGACCATAAATGATCGTCTACACTATACAAACAAATAGTCCAATGCACACTGAATCAGTCGCTTCAGGTGTGCATTGGAATATTTGTTTAATAGTATGTTGGATTTATATATTTAATTTGGACTATTTTAATAGTATTTGTTAATAGTATTTATGGATCATAAATGATCCATGTGTTGCTAGTTGCCTGTTTCAGAAGTAGTGTCGAACATTCTAAGGTATTGTTCCTGGATGATAGGAGACTAGAAGTGTCCAAAACTCAGGGTTATCCTTATAGCTGCCATTTTGTTTTTTTCACTTAGGAATTTTTATCTCAAGAACGAAATGTTGTATTGATCTGAAATATGGCATGAGTATTTCTGCTATAAAGACTCAACTTTAAAAAATTAAATAAAAAAAATTTCGATTTAAATTTTCAAAATGGCGGCCATTTTAAATTTTTGATGGCAAATTTCACGAAAACGAATTTCAATGTAAAATAAAATTTGAAAAAAGTTCTTCTTGTACATTTTCTGTAAAGTGAACGGTTTTCGTGAAATTTGCCATCAAAATTTTAAATGGCCGCCATTTTGAAAATTTACATCAAAAAGTATTTATTTCATTTTTTAAAGTTGAGTCTTTATAGCATACATATTCATGCCAAATTTCATATCAATACAACATTTCTTTCTTGAGATAAAAATTCCTAAGTGAAAAAAACAAAATGGCAGCTATAAGGATAACCGCTGAGTTTTGGACACTTCAAATACGACATATTTGTAGTCTTCTATTATCCAGGAACAATACCCTAAAGGGTTCGACACTACTTCTGAAACACTCTGTAGAATATAAACATAGCTTTAAAGCAAAAAACTGTAATGAGGTCAATAGCTGTAATTCATTGCCATGAGGACATGATAGATAGATAGATAAATGACTTTATTTTTCACTTTCACATTACAAAAGTGCTGGCTATAATGACATGAGGACATTAAGGGGACATGAGGGAAAAGGAGCTGACAGATGAAGAAGCCGGGGAGAGAATGGTGTGGAGGAGGAAGATACGGAATAGCGACCCCGAATAGGGAAAAGCTAAAGGAAAAGAAGAAGAAGAAGCTGTTATTCATTGCCAATCCAGTAAATTGTCCAAATCACTGACGATGATGTTTTGTTAACAGGACTGTGCAGTAAGTTCCTGGACTCGACCAACTGCTCCGAACACGAAGGCGAACTTTACTGCAAGAACTGCCATGCCCGCAAATTCGGCCCCAAGGGATACGGATTCGGCGGCGGTGCTGGATGTCTCAGCATGGACAAGGGAGAGCACTTGGGAAACGTCGAATCGTAAGTTCACATCTTTACTAAGTTCTACTTCACTCTAGAATGTTCTAACTATTTTGTAACAGAGTTTATTCCAGGGTTGATGTATTCCCTCATATTCTTTTTTCCACGCTCTAGCCTAGAATGTTCCAACTATTTTGTAACAGGACTTATTCCAGAATTCATTGATTCCCTTTTTTTCACTCTAGCCTAGAATGTTCTAACTGTTTCGTAACAGAATTTATTCCAGGGTTGATGTATTCCCACAATTCGTTTTTACACTCTAGCCTAGAATGCTCTAACTATTTTGTAGACTTATTCCGGAATTCATTGTTTCCCTTTTTTCCACTCTAGCCTAGAATGTTCCAAATATTTTGTAACAGGACTTATTCCAGAATTCATTGTTTCCCTTTTTTCCACTCTAGCCTAGAATGTTCCAACTATTTTGTAACAGGACTTATTCCAGAATTCATTGATTCCCTTTTTTTTTTACTCTAGCCTAGAATGTTCCAACTATTTTGTAACAGGACTTATTCCAGAATTCATTGATTCCCTTTTTTCACTCTAGCCTAGAATGTTCCAACTATTTTGTAACAGGACTTATTCCAGAATTCATTGATTCCCTTCTTTTTCACGCTAGCCTAGAATGTTCCAACTATTTTGTAACAGAATTTATTCCAGGGTTGATGTATTCCCACGATTCTTTTTTCCACACTCTAGCCTAGAATGTTCTAACTATTTTGTAACAGAATTTATTCCAGGGTTTATGTATTCCCCTCGATTCTTTTTTACACTCTAGCCTAGAATGTTCTAACTATTTTAAACCAGAACTTATTCCAGGGTTGATTGATTCCCCTAAATCATTTTTTCCACTCAACCCTAGAATGTTCCAACTATTAGCCACAGAATTAGAAGTTGAGTAAAACGTAGTAGAGACCCATAGTAACTTTATCACAGAGCTAAGTTTTCATTGGAAGAGTTAATAAGATAGTTCAATAGTTGGAACTTATCCAATACACTCTATCTGTAAAGCTTTTCATGTAATAGACTCCAACATATTTTGTATGGATAAACTTCTATTTGATTTCAAGAAAGAGTCCCAATTCCAACAAAAATTAAAACTCGAAAGCTTTCAGTGATCAATTTTTAATGTTCCCATACCTGGAATAACACTGGAAAGTAGTCAGCTGGCGGAAGTCGACTGGAAATGTATGAACAAGGCATAATAATAAGATCGGAATGAAATTGGGTTAGTGTTATTACATATCCGAGGATAGGCACACAGCATAGGCCTCTCTATGCTGCTAACCTACTACCGAGGTTAGGAAAAGATTAATAACGCTGCATATTATAGATGCCTGTGCCTGTCCCTTCCTCGGATAATATATGGAAGAGTGCTCACCATGAAATTTACTTTAGTATCCTTGCTTGGCCTATTAGTAGAGAGGGATTGGAAAGTATGGGCTGTGACATCTAGTGGTGGAAAAAGAAACTATTTTACAATCTCCAAGTTCTCAACGCTAGGTGGCAGACAGTCTCCCAGACTAAAAACAGTAAACTGAAAGCAAAACAGTAAATTAAAAAACTATTTTTCTCATTTTTACAACGCTTTTACACATTTGAATTTTCATTCTATGAAATCAAAATTTCTAGAAAAAATCAATGAATATCAGAAAATAACAGATATTTAGTCTTGTATTAACTCAAATTTGAGGACGCCTACTCACGGATCATTACTACATTGAAAATTAATGAAAAGAAGAATAAATAATTTTGAACACTTGAGACTAGCTATGCTACTAATCATGAAATATCTTATTCAGAAACGTTCTGTCATCAGTATTCATTTTTAGTCGTTGAAAAGAAAGAAGTCTGTTTTTTGCAAGTGGATTTAACTTTCCAAAATTTGTTCAAGAAGCACTCAGTAAGGAACTACAACAATATACTATACTATATTATTATGACTTTATAAAATCAAAAAATCCTTTTTTAAATGCTAGTGATTGTTTTCTGAGTGGTAACAAACTCACACCATGTTCCGCCCTATCAAGGGATAATTTGTTATGTTGGCGAAGTGGAACAACCCAACTATTAAAAGCCATACGCTAAAAAATAAGTAAATATTTTATGATAAACAATTTATACATTTTTCTTTCAGGCAAAAAGTAACTCCTTGTACACAGAATCAACTTCTCAAAATTTGTTGAACAATCCCAGTATTCACTGTTATAATTGTAATATTACGTCACGTTTTGTAAAAGTTTTGAAAAAATTTGGCAGAGTACTGTTGTATTAGTCACCATTTGTTCCAAATAGTATGACTCAATTATAAACAGCCCACCACCCATTCATCAGTCGGATTAATAAAGACGCGAACTTTGTTGACCAAAGCTGATTAAAATCTTCACTACAGTTTGTGAAAAACACTTAACAGACTACTCAGAATGAATAATAATTCAGTTGAGAGAGATCTGAGACATTCCTCGGAGTTGAAAGTGGTATTATGTTCGCGGGTAAAAATAGCAACACTGCCTTATAGATTTCAACGAGTTATTTTCAGATGTAAGAAGATGTGCCAAGTTTCGGACGCGAATGTGTTGTACGCTCGAACAGTTATCTAATAGCGTTTCATAATGTGTGTAGCCTAGTTTCTTCAAAATTAGAATTTAATTTCAACTACCGGCAACACAATTATTAAACTAAAATAGTAGGTATAAAAAATAAACCGTATTTTCAAAACTGATGGAAATATTTTGTACATTGTTGTGTAACTTAATTAGAAGTCTTGTGAAAATTAGAAGCCCTGTAGAAGTCCAATAAGGCTAGGCGTACACCGGTTAGTCAAGACAAGACAAGACGACATTAGTCACGTTTAGTCACAGTAATTCACATAGCTGCTTATGAAGCAGCACACACCGATGCAATGACTAATCGGTGTGTGTTGCTTCGTTAGCAACTACGTGAAGTACTGTGACTAATCTCGTCTTGTCTTGTCTTGACTAACCGGTGTACGCCAAGCCTTAGTCTTAGGTGATGAAATCAGTGGCGCATTTCCTTATGGAAATGATTTCCTAATTTCCTGATTTCCTTATGGAAATTTCGTTTCAACCCCCAAACCCCACCCTCCCCCTCTTTGCACCACCGATGGAATAATAGTACATGTTAAGATATTAGAACTAGCCCAATTTACCATGAGATGGCTGAAAGCCTGACAATGAATTTATGTCAAATTATGTATTAAGTAGACATTAAATTTGTAAGCCAATCTCTACCACCAATTTATATCACTATAACCGCCAAATAACATTGATTTAAGAAAAACAATACAAGCATAGTTTTGAGAACAATATTATTCTTCTCTTCATAATCACTTGGATTATCTATGCATGAAAAGAATATCCAATCAATTTTCGTACAGAATTTATCAAGAAATTCTTATTTTGTACAGAATTTATTCCAAAGCTTTCCAACCTCTCAAGGATCTCCAAAATTAATAATTTTCATTATTGAAAAATGAAATTAAATGAAAATATTCTTTATTAGGCGGATAAGTATTCTTTATTATTCATTATCTCCAAAAGACCTCTCCCCTTTTTGGAATGTGCATCTTGATGAAACTTTTTACATGAGAATGTTTTTATTGTTGCATATAGTGTTTCGAAAATTTCCTTTCACGTGTTCTATCAATCCTTCACTGTAGTTTAGATGTATTTTATACTATAAATCCATTCCTCCTGACTCATTTACCCTCCAACTCAAGCTCTGGGACTGTTTAATGATTGAAAAAATACAAACAATTTTTTTTGGAAACCTTACCTATACTGATAAGGTGTTTATTTCTCATATTGGTCATGTATTTTTTGTATTGATATGTTGTAGTATCTTTTATATGAACATGCGAGCTTAAAAGTATATTTTTGGGTGAGTTTGAAGCAGTAATATCTTATAGTTATAAGTTACTGTGGGAGAAATAGGTACTGTATTTAAGAAAAAATGGTTTATTAATCTTATCCTACATGGATTCCATTAAGAAGTTGTATTCCTGTTCATATGAAATAGAGTATAGGTTTTATCCCCTATCAAACTATCTTTGTATAAGCTCAGTCATCAGCCATCTTGAAAAAATCACCATTTCAAATCAAAACAATAGAAACTACCAACAAAACTTTATAAACTGTGAATTTCAAATAAACATTTTTTTTTTAATTCAATTTATTTCAATGTTCAAAATAAAGTTTAACTAATTGCTGAAGCCAAAGATTATTCATTATTCGTGTCAAGAAATGGAGTGGTCCATAGCCAAGGGCGATAAGGTCTGATAATCCAAATGTTCCGGGATCGATTCCCAGTTGACAGAACGGATTTTAACCACAAAACGGCCACTCCCGACTGCCTGAAAAGTAGTTGTCATCTCTCATCATCACCCCTCTCATTACCCACGCACAAGCCTAGAGCTAATCTAGACTTTACCATCAGCATAAAATCAATATTTTGCCAACGCAAACTTACATAAGAACATCCGGAAATTGGAAAATTAGCTTGCACAGGAAACAGTTTTGCCAACTTAAAGTTCTCTGTCTCTGAAGAACATCTTCTACAAAAATTATAGAAGATAATCGTTAAAGGCAACATTAAAACTACAAACAATTTATTATAACAATTCAGGAAGCAGCGTTATGAGGCATAGAATCCTTCTCAAGAAGAGCGAATCCTTCTATTGGACCAAAATATGCTTCCATAGATTTGACAAGAGGGCTGCATTGTTGCCAATTTTCCCACAGATTACATACATTGTCCAACCATCATTATGCAATGCATTTGTTATCTTATGCTTATCGTCCAATCAATGCAAATTTACTGGGTTATTACAGAACGATAACCCAAACATGCATTACAGATACTGTAGACATATTATAGATAGATTGATGGGACATTCTGTGTTATGTAGGCTACCCCATGTGAGTTATGGTTCAGTCACCGAACGTATAAACAGAGATGTGTCCGGGATTGGGATTGTGGGCGGAGGGATGGGGGAGCTGATGTAGGGTTGGGGGGCTCGAGGGGGTCCAAAATCAGTGAAAGCTTAGGATCAAAATAAGGGCGTGAAGTTGACTTTGAAGTAATAATTTTCTAAGGAAGAACTTAATACTTCAAGCTTAGAGTTGATAAACAGCAGTTCTTGCACAGTTGCATTTTGTTTTTCAATTTCTTTATTTTCTGTTGAGCCAAAACTTATTTTTCCATATTTGTATCTATATTTTGTTCATTTGTATCTTCATATTTATCAATGGACTTCCTTCAAAATAATTTTTTTGAACATTACAATAATTTATTTTGAAACATGACTATTCTCTCCAATGTTGAATAGCTCACTTTTAAATAATTTTTAAAATTAAATTGTAAAATTTTAAAAATCCAATACGGTAACTGAACTACTGTTCTGTCCCTTTTTATAATATTTGTCTCAAAACAAAATGATCAAGAGAAAGTTATGAATTAACAAAATTGTCAGATTTATTGTCGAATAATCATGATCTATCTTCAATCATTCTAAATTGAGTAGGTACTGATAAATTGATTATTAATCAACTATTACATTTTTATTTATTTATTTAGCGTATGGCTTTTAATAGTGGGGAGACCCGAGTAGGGTTGTTCTACTTCACCAACATAACCAATTATCCCTTGATAGGGAACATGGTGTAAGTTTATTATTATTAATCAATTATTAAAAATTGATCATTTCAAATTGCTTCAAACTCACCTACAATATATTTTCTCGACAACGTTTTAGAAATGATAAAGAATGGTGTGAAAAGTTTTTTCTCTTCTCTATTTTGTTATGTGGTTCTATCCTATTTTTGTCTCTTGATTGGAAAGAGAGAGAGAATGAAGCAATGCATGACTTTGTTTTCGACATGTTCTTTTGCAGTCACTAGACCTCCATTTACCACATACTCACTGGCTGAAAGATCTCCTGCATTATGAACATCAGAAGACGGCCACCTTTCCACGGAACACTTCTACTTAAAAAATAGTTTATCAAAAATTATCGAAATGTTTCAAATTGAAACGAAAGACTTTCAAAAATCTCACCCACCAAGTGAAAAACCGATACCCATATTATTACTACATCCATTTTTCAATCATAAATACTCCCACTTTTCCATCATACTATTTTTGTTACTTATGAATCAGTTATTTATTTTATCCATTATCTAACCGCTAGATAATGACAGATCATTTTATGTATCGTTGTATACAAAACTACTGTATTTATAACTATTTATTTTATATATATGTATAAAATGATATACATGATGTTAATATTCCAGTAAGTATAGTAATATTGATTGTGTTATTATCATTTTCATTCGGTTGAAATCAAGTTATATAAACATTTCTGGATTAATAAAGCAGACAAGAGCTACTCTTGTATTTTTCGTTAGAAAATGTTTAATCCATTATTTTTTAGCACCAATTACCTGAAAAACCATTCAAAATGGGTTGCAATGTAAGAATTGAATTAAATAATAGGAAGGATCTAGTTAGTTTCAATATTTTCAAGTATACTTTCAAACTTTTATAGCTAGTTTCAAAGTATAGTTAGCTAGCTTTTATAGCTAGTAGTTCAAACAGCTTTTCAACTATACTTTGATTTAAACTGCTTTAGGAACGGCCTAGAGCGGTCCACCACTAAGAATTAAATGAATTTTAACTGCAAATATACTGCTTATATTTCATAAATTAATTTGATAATTTTTAATAAACTATTATTTTATCATGGCGTTGTATGACATCTCAACTATTGAGTAATTAAGAAAAATGAAAAATTATGATCAAAGACTCATAATGATTCTCAGCCTTAAAAAAATTAGGATTCAAGAAAGAGTTTTTAATCATAACCAATCTGAAGGTACGAGTAACAAAAATGACAATCATAGTTTGAAGTGTCCAAGTATTTAAAGTGGGAAATTTTATTACAAGGATATATTAATAGTACAGTGACATTCATTTAATTTGACGCTTGGCATTAGTTAGACAGATAGATAGAGAGATATAATTTTTGGGCGTAGAGTACGATGGCAATTGAATAATATCTCTCTATATATCTATCTCTCTAATGACAAGCGTCAAATCAAATGAATCTGATCATACTTAATAATGAATTCTCAAATATTATTATTATTATCATCCACAGTGAATGGAACGAATTTTCAATTACTGATAGAAACTGATTTTTTCATCCTCATTATATGTGTACAGTTTTCATGCTGCTAGCATAGTAGAATATTTTTGTATCTATAAGTTGCAAATCCAACTTTTAGTGCATCCCAAAATTGGTATCATAAATAAACATGTATTCAGCAAGGCTTTTCAACATGGCTTTTGGCTTCTAATTATTTTTAAATTGTTTTCCTAGCCAAAATTGGTTCTCAAAGCTTATCATTTGTAAATAAAAAAGGTAACTTTTGATGGTATTGTAAATTTTAAAACATTCCTCACATCTTTTACACTCAGTCACACCACACATTTTCAATAAAACTCAATTTTTAATACTTTTCTACAAATTGATGTCATTGTAAATTTTGTGTAAGTGATTATGGAAAGCTAGGAGAACCAAATGTACAATTTTGCTTCATTTTGTACAAAATTTTTGAATTCCCGTATCCAAGCTTACCAAGCATGGTGAAATTGTCCAGTTTGGTGCATAATTAGTGAGATTATAATTACTTTCTTCTATTAACAAACGCTGTATTTCCTGGATGAGAAAGAGAAGTGTTCATTTTATTATCGATTATTCGATTATCGATTATTCATTGATTTATTATTTTTTGCACCATTGTAAATGTCAAAGAAATCAATATGTCGATTGTTTGATTGTATATTATTATCTAGTGTGTACAAAGGGTTGTTATGAAAGTTGTATCAGCAATTTTCAAACATTGAAAATTGACAGAAGCATTTGATTTTCCCTCAATCCGAACTCAATTGACACATCAAAGTAAATAACTATCGTTATAACAATAAATTGAATAATCAGATAGGTGATGATAGTAAAGAGATGAATATAAAGATCACATTCTCAACCAAATGAACATAAAAAATCCGGGGAAAATGAATTGTCCCTTCTAAAACTTTGAAAACTATGAGCACATTATAACATTCGAGTCTATACCACGAAAAATTCCATACATTTCCCTAAATTTTGCCAATAAATTAATCAATTAATATTTCTATTGTATTTGCCTTGAGAGCCTAAATAGCTACTATAGGATACATTTAGGATCAATATGAAATTAATTTCCAAAAACGTCTCATCAAAAATCGAAGGGTTTCCTTGGTTTTCTCTAAGAGTTATCTGAATAAATTAATTTAAATCTCAATTAAAAATACATTTTTACAACAATCAATTCAATCTTTATTTCCAAATAAAAAACAATATATAAAAACCAACACTAAAAAAATGTAAATAGAATCGATGAAAACTCTTCAAAATTTTTTTATTCTATATTAATAATAGAAAATTTATCCTGTATTATCGAAATCCTCAATTTCTGATAATATTTAGAAACAATTTTACTGGAGATAAGGTTTTCCACCTTGTTGATCCACTTGAAATAAGTTCTCTTATCAAGATCAAGAAATCTGATAGGGCTCTGTACCAATTTTAATATATTTGCAAAGATGAATTAAATAAATTCATTCTACTTTTGGAACATGAATAAATAATCAAACTTCTAATTTTATCAAGCATACGCGTATTATAATATTTCAGATATCATTATTGACACCAATTGATGTGAAAATTGTTTTTAAAAAATATTTTCGTTCAATATCGATTCTGTTTCTAAAACGGTTCAGTATTTCTAAAAACTATTTTCAATTGGGATATATTTCTAAAAGCTCCAATTTCCCGTTTTCTCATGAACACTTTTAACTTCAAAACCTCTCTTCCATCAAAAAATAAATCGAAATTCAAATCCTTCACACGTTACAAACTTTTCTAACAACTCCGCGTCTGTCTGCCATGATTGGAAAGCCGAGCTGAATGCTCTCTAGTTTTATTTGAATCCTCAAAATCTCACCCATCACCCAAAACAAATCAGTAGATTAGAAATATCAGAGCTGAACTCTGATACGCTCATGAGGCCACATACGAATGGAACAACACCACAGTAAAAAAGAAAGTACCTTAGGGTAGTGTGGTGTGTCAACCAGCCTGAAACCCCCAGAAATCCAAAATGGCGTTATTCAGAAAACAACTTACTCTTGGTGAGACAACTTCAATATAATATACTCTTTGTGCGACTCTAGCTAGCTTCTGCTTCAGTGCATGGAAAATATTATTATTCTTCACATTTTTTTAATAGAAAACTCTTCTCTTTCTCTATCTACTATTAAACAAAACTTGTCTAACAACGTCACACTCCTTCACATCCTAACAAGCATTTACAAATTATGGTAGTGGGGGAAAATATAGTTCAAATGCACCGGAACAATAGCTAATAAATAGTATTATAGGTTTAGTAAGAGATGGAGTCTAAATATAATACAATATATCAATAATATCTGTAATTATCATTCAGGAGTACAGTATATAGAAAATGGTTCCCTCCATATTGGACTAAATAGTGTAAGAATCATAGAATGATTTGGTTTATGATGTAAGAAACCATTATGATTCTTTTAGAGAGTGGAAAATAATGGTGAAGTTGAAAGATTTTTCATGAAAGATAATTTTGATGGAATTATGAAGGTTTGAGGAAAAAGTGAGTTGAAGAAGAAAGAACATGACAGTGGAAATGGAAGTAATAAGGAAAAAGCTTGCTCATTCAACTTTAAAAATGAATTAAGTTTGAAAAGTAGGTTAAGTTTGTGACTAATTCGAAAATATTTATTAATATTGAGGAACATTAGAGAAAAATAATTAAAACAAATTTTATAGCAATCCACTTTAAATATTAATTTGTGAACAATCCAATTCAGTACAAGTAAAGCAATTGAAGATAGAACTTGCACCATGAGACTAATTTTCATAAAGGATCCATCAGTTTTGAGCCCTTGTTGTTGCCTTGAAAGAACTTTTCAGAAGAATACTAGTGGGCTAATGTCATAGAAATTTCATGAGATATTCAATTTTCAAAATTGTATTTTCTACATTAAATTATATTCATTAAAAAGTAAAATTTTCAAAAATTCACAAAGTTCACCCATGTGAGTTCCAACATATTTGATTCAATTTGAAAATGATTAATTACATTGTTGAAATACAATCATCCCTTGATTAAATGGTTCTTGAACTACCAACCTGGAAACATTTCAAAAGTTTAGATAAACACTCTCAATTTATGGTTGATGATAAAATAAAACCATACTAGAATACTGGGAAGTCAAAAATGCTAATGCTAAATACAAAATCCTAAGTAGAGAAAGTATATTTTTTTAATCATTTGTAATTCATAAGGAGAAGGACTAATATTATTATTCATCAAATTCCCATGAATAAGACATTCGTTCGCTTTTAACTTATTTTCTGCTACTATTACTAAACTGTGGTGTCACAAAATTCGAGCTTCAAGCTTCCTAGCAATATGCTTTTCATCAGATTTTATATTTTTATGCTTGCTCTTTGATAGATAATTATTTTTCAGACATTTTTTACAGCTTTTTAATAAGATTTTTTAATTTTTGAAACATGTAAATGCTTTTCTAATGCCATTATTTTCAGAAGAGTTCATGCTATTTCAACATATTTTAAGCTGTTACTCATCTACAAAATAACTGCTTTCACATCTACTACTAGTACACTTCATTCAGCCTCAGTATTCCATTGAATGTGAAATTTAGTTTGAATAAACAACACTCGTTTCTAACCAGGGGAGGCTAACCAAGATAATTTTACTCCAATTAACTAAAATTAACAATATAGCTACCATTCGAATTGATAATATGTAGTGAAAAATATAATTATTCTCAAATTTTCAATCATATGACCCATAGTGAAATATTGTATTTAAATATTATTAATTATAAATGTTACACACTTTCAAAGTTATTTTCTCTTAATTCTTTCTCAAACATAATACATAAAACAAACATAATAGATCAAAATCAACTCAATTTAACAGACACAAAAATAAATTTGTAAAGAAATAAATAATCATTACACATGAATAATTTTTCCTCGTCCTTCTCTCACTTAATTCTCCTTTTCTTTCAAAATATTGATAGAAAAGGTTGAAGGCGCAGATTTATGTGACCAACCGATCATGTTTATGTTGAATAATTATAACAACTTTCGATTAGAACAACGACAATATTTATGACCAACCGATCATGTTTATGTTGGATAATTATAACAACTTTCGATTAGAACAACGTCAATATTTTATATACTAATAAAACAACATTGTAAGGTAGGTAGTACTTCTAAGTTGAATTATTAAAACAACTTATTTCTATTAGAGCAACGCCAATACTTTGAACTAATATTAAACAACATTATTCAAAAACGTATTAGTAAGGCAGTAGGTACTTCAGGTGGTAGCGGTAACAAAAACATGGGCTTTGCGAGTTGGCATGTGGGAGTTGGATGTTTGTTGAATGGAGTGTTTTTGTCTATTTGCAGGACTGAAGCGACCAGCGCCCTTCAGCCGAGGGCGATCGCCAAGGCGCCTGAGGGCGAGGGATGTCCCCGCTGCGGAGGATTCGTGTACGCCGCCGAGCAGATGCTAGCTAGAGGACGTGTAAGTTCTCAAATTACAAGATTTGTTTGCTCCTATTTCATATCCTTATCCGGGGAACGTGATTTAATTGTAATGTAACGGGTGATTCAATTATGCTGGACTGCACTTAAGTCCGGTTCATGAGCTCGGGATTTAGCTAAGTCCTTGACTAAAACGGGTGGCTACCGTAGCATCGACAAACGTTAGCCTCGAAACTATGTACTGAGGGCTCTCTATGCTGCTAACCAACTAACCTGTCGAGACAAACGTTTGTCGATGCTACGATAGCCACCCGTTTTAGTCTAGGACTTGACTAAATCCCGAGCTCATGAACCGGCCCTTAGCATCGACAAACGTTTGTCTTGATAGGTTAGTGGGTTAGCAGCATAGAGAGCCCTTAGTACATAGTGTCGAGGCTAACGTTTGTCGATGCTACGGTGGCCACCCATTTTAGTCTAGGACTTAGCTAAATCCCGAGCTCATGAACCGGCCCTAAATATCTAACTGAAGGTAGCACTAGCTAGCTATACAAAACATGCTGACTGCTATATACAAAACATGATTGTGTTCCATAATTATAATTTCGTTTGGTTGGCAAGAAGATGAGTATGAAATTTTTTTTAGAATAGTATAATATGTGGTACTAAAAAAAATTAGGTTGGCAATAAGCAAGGTTTTGTAGAGAGAGTATGTATCAATAAGATGGGGATTGACTTTTTTCAAGACCAGCATGCTATACAAGAAAAAATTAGGCGGAACCCAGTGAACAGAACATCAGTGCTACCTGGGGCATATTGCATGAGAAAATACAAGCTAGTAGTACTAGTTGTCAGATGGAATATTGTTTTTCCATAGTGATTTAAGTATGTATCAATAAGATGGGATTAACTTTTCAAGTACAAGAAAAAAAAACTAGTATTACTAGCTTGTATTTTCTCATGCAACAGGCCCCTCCAGTTAGATATTTAGCTCAGTGGTTTTAACTAAGATTTTTTCAAAGCTATCAATTTATTCTTACAAGCTATCACTTTTATTAATTTACTTTAAACGAAGATGTTAATTTTCTTAAGATAACTCATGAATAGCAGTAAAATTGAAAAGTGCAATCAGCATCCTTTTTCTATACCTTTTCAACCTTTTTCTAAGTAGGCTACAACTGTTCAAAAATGTGTTTTCATATAGAGTACCTAATGTATACCAGTAACATATTTAGGAGTTATGAGGAGATTACACTGCAATGAAGATGAAACAAGAAACATTATTTCCACTGTTAGTGCTCCAGCCAAATCTGTCACAGAACGACCAATCATAGTGAATTTCAAATTTGATTCAACTCATTCTGGATCTAATAAATAATAAAGGATTAATATTCAATTATGTATTCAGGGTTGGCATAGAAGCTGTTTCCATTGTGCCAAGTGTAAACGCACATTGGACTCATTGGAGCACTGTGACGGCCATGATAAAGAAATTTATTGCAGAAGTAAGTTGCACTGAGTTTTACAGGAATGGAACAGAAAGGCTTGCACGAAATGACGAGTTGATTTTTATATTTATTGGAATTTATGAGGAATTGAGGAAAACAGATTTTTTTCAAATGCATCCAACTGATGAAATCGGTTTTATCAAAAGTCATGAACGATGCATACTTTTTCAGAGTAGTTGGTAGTTTCCTTACATTGCATTTATTCAATTTGAAGTGTGATCCTTGCATACCCTTCCCATCTTATTACATTGTATATGTGTTTCTGATGCCTGAATTAACCATCGTATATCTACACGCATTGCTGTTTATTATGAGGTGCGGATTAAAACTAGGTGATTCTAGGAATCACTAGGTATTCTTGGAATAAAAACTCGTATTTTTGGAAATTTATAATATTGTTGATGTTTCCTAAACTTGTCATTCTTTCAAATCCTGATTGAATTTTGATATTGCAAATTTTTGAGACCAAGATTCCCCATTTTGATTGAGTCACGTCATTCAGCTTTACAGAAAAAGTGATGACTGGACTTTGGTTTTGAGCATGGTTTTCTTTGACTTGCAGGGTTGGCATCGTGAATGTTTCAAATGCTATACTTGCACTAAAGGACTTGACTCGCTCTTGTGTTGTGAAGGGCCTGACAAGGGCATTTACTGCAAAGGTGAGTTTTCTCATTCTCAATCCTTGATAAAACAAGTGATAAACCTTATATTATTCATTACAGTTTTAGAATGTACCATCGTCATAGAACTTCAGTAGTTCTCAATATACATAGGCCTATTTATACATGACAAATTTTGTATCTTAACAAAAATTAGCTGAACAACCACTACCTTCACATTATGTAGCCTTATATTCATCTCTTAATATTGATTCCTGATATACCAAAATTATTGTCATAGAATACTATTGAATCATATTGAAGACACAGGGATTTTGATTCCTTATTTGTTTCAAATTGCCTCAATTCGTATATTTATGCAACGTGTCACTATTAATTATCATAAATTCTATCAAATAAGCAATAAAATTTCGAATTGAAAAAATTAGATTGAGAAATATGTTGAGAAAATTATATTATAACAAACAAAAATCTTTCTTATGATAATACTGCACCATTTACTACGTACTAAGTAACATAACTATTCACTTAACACATAACATTATATACACAACATGATATAAGAGTATTAATACTAGTTTTATAAGAGTTATAATACCGTTTTATCATTTAATTAATCTACAAAGATCTAAAAAGGATTTTAATTCTGCTTCTGGCAATACTATTGAAACAATACATAATGAAACTCTAGTATAATTTCCAGAATATATCCCGTTTAGCCAATAACACAATAAAACAATAAATTATTTAAATACCTATTAATTATTATAATTAACTATATGATTAATAGAGTACCTATATCACGTTTTTCCAATACAATTCAAACAATAAATTATTTAAACACATATTAATATTATTTTATTATACACTTGTGTAATCTGTACAATATTCCCTACTATCCAAAACAATTGAGACAAAACATTTTGATACTCTTGTGTGAGCCTAATCTACACATTATCACCTATTAGCTCATACAATTTAAACAATAAATAAATTATATTATACAATTATTGTGTAGTCTATACAATATACCACATTATCAGAAACAATGGAGACAAAACATTACCATACTCCAGGGAAAATTGAATACCACTTTTTAAATAACATAATACTGTAATTTAAATAATAAGTATGCGTTAGAATGAATATTATTGAATGAAACTATGTTGAACGATGTTTTTGATATTATTCCTAGTCTGCTACGCGAAGAAGTTTGGTCCCAAGGGATACGGATATGGACAGGGTGGCGGTGCCCTCCAGAGCGACCCCGCTTACATCAACGGGTGAGTCATGATTCTTTGCTGGAGAAAAACGTGCTGAATTCGCTTCTTCATGCTCAGACTCATATACGCCAACACTATCTGTGAACATAAACAATGATGTTATCTACAATATTTGCATGGTATATCATTGATAGACAACTCTAAAAATCATCAGCCTTCTCATTACTCACGCACAAGCCTAGAGCTAATTTGGGTATCAGCACACAAAAGGAGGGAATTGATAGATAGATGTTTATTCTCAAGATTCAAAAACAATAATACAGTACAATTTTTACGAGAAACTTGCTCAATAAATGAGAATAAAAATAAACAAGTACAATATAGAGAAAAATTTAGAATACAAGAAACAAAATAATGCATAAGAGATACTAAAATTATATAAAACATTATAATTATCTGAATAGGAATACTCTGAATTATCTCTAGAATCAATTTTTCAAAATATCTTATATTTATTCCTTTTTC
This sequence comes from Laodelphax striatellus, assembly GCA_017141395.1. Lineage (NCBI taxonomy): Eukaryota > Metazoa > Arthropoda > Insecta > Hemiptera > Delphacidae > Laodelphax > Laodelphax striatellus. Next base: position 5,094,936 of record CM029541.1, on the reverse strand, counting down.
TCCCATCTCTATTTTTTTTTTACTGTTCATTCTTCATCCACTCTTTCTTCCCTCAATTTTTATCTATCATTCTAACTCCTTAGAATCTATAGAAATGAGATTCCACATTGGAAAAATTTAGAAACTTTGACCCGTCTCCAACTACCCAAACAATTATTGACGAAGAAAACTAGAAAATTAAAAATGAAAAATATTATCGAACATGAAAAATACCGTTTCAAGTATGAAGATAACATCATTGTTTATGTGAGTGCTTATTAATCTCATATCAAATGCTGCTTTATCTAATGTCAATCGTCTATTTTGTTCATTTTCAGTCTGCTATGCAAAAAAATACGGGCCTCGAGGAATAGGGTTTGGTGGTGGATCAATAGGCCTAACATGCGATATTAGTGATGCAAGGTGAAAAAGGAAAATTTTCCTGAATTATTTCGTTCTTGCACGATGGAATGTGAATGTGCTAGAACCCGAATACGGTAGTTTATTGGTCCAAAAACTCGACCCAATATTTTTCTTCCTTTTTTGTTGTAGTTATTGATTTTGTTTTCTACAAATTTCAATCAGTTTCTCATCCTCACAAGACAATAAATAAATAATTAGATAAATAATCTTCTATCCTTCTCATGGCCATGATTATGTTACTCCTATTATATTGTTCTTCAAAATATGAGAACACTGATTTTCTATTCCGTATTCTATTATTTCCGTATTCTTTATTTTGGCGGAAACTAATCTTTCTCCTCTTGATTTCTCTTTTTTATTCTCTCCTTAAATATATTTTAACAACTTCAATTTCCCCCCTTTATTTTAAAAGAGATTATTTTTTCTTCACTAAATTCCTCATCTTTCTTCAACCTATTCTCCTGAATGCTGAATTGATATCTTTATTTACCTTTGAATCTCAGTTTGATTTTTGTAGTTATCTATCTGAAGTATTGATCTACTTTGCATCTCTGTACTCAATCATTCGCTATTTTTCTACATTTCCATCTATTTTCTATATTCTCATTCACTCACTAATTTAAAATCAAGCTATTTTCATGATTCATTCTACTTTTTGATTAAATCACTATTTTCTAGTTTTTTGTTCCGGTTTTGACTCATGATCCTCTCAATACAAAAAAGTATCAAATGTTTTTTTTTTCAATAAATCAATCATTGAATTATTTTTTAAACAATTCTTCTCTTCTTTTGCTCATCAAAGTTCTTCAAAAATATTACTCATTGCAAAGAAAGCAATAGAGATTCTCCATTAATATACTTCTCACCATTTTTGAGAAGCTATTATGGTTTTTAAATTTTGTTGAATTTATATGCATCAATAGAGCAATGAATTTTAACGTGAGAGAAATTATTATCAATATCTTTGGCATGTCTTGAAACTCACTCTCTTCTTCCTTTGGTTTCCATAGTTCTTTCTCATTGCAGAAAAAGCATACAAAAGAGATTTTTTAAAAGTATACTTTTCATTATTTTTGAAAAGCTATTACCGGTATGTCTTCAAAATTTGTGCAATGCATCTGTGAATCATGAATTCCATCATGTATAAAAAAGGAATGAAGCCCTCGTCTCAGAATTGCATGATCTTCCAGCATGATCAATAATATATAGGCTATATTATTTTTAAATGAATGCTGGATTAATCAGGAAATATAATTATTACTATATAAATATAATTAAATATACCCTATATAATATAGTGATGACCAAATAATTATACTGAACCAAATGAATGCCACTGGTAATCAGTATATTACTGCGTCATATTACGCTTAAAAAATTATCAAAAAATAATAAATGACATTCATTATTATTTTTTACATTCATTAGGCCTATCGTATTACTTCCATATGCATTATTATTATTCCCATATTCGTTATAATTTTAATATTAATTGATAATTTTTCTTTGAACAGTGAGAGTCAGCCATTACACACAACAGTTCTTGACACATCAATTATCAAGGCTAAGGCAGGTCAAGGCTGTCCAAGATGCGGAGGAGTTGTGTTTGCCGCTGAGCAGGTCTTATCCAAGAGTAGAGTAAGTTTCTCAAATAATTCTTTTCAAATAGCTAAAATTATACAGTTGTGCCTCATCCTTTTTTGTTGTTTGCTATTATCAGAGACAATTGGAATACTTAGTTCCAATACTAATAGTTCCAATTGTCTCTGCTATTATTATTTGCCCATCTCTGTAGTGTATTTATACAGAATACCGTATATCAATCCGTTTTATTACTAAAAGTACTTGAATAATAAATTTTTGACGAATCCGCATGCCCCTTTCAAAGGCGGTCAATGGATGATAGATGATAAAAATGAAAAAGTGAAATGAAAAATATTGTTTAAATGAACTCACTGTCATAAGTTTTATTTGCTTGGCTGTGTTGTATTGAAATAGTAGTCTATGAAATTAACATATCATGAAATTAGGTACTCCCGAGGCTACCCTGTGTGGGAGTTACCATCTTAACAAAATTAAATCAAAGTTCAAACTAAAAAAGACACAATTTATAGTTGATTTAAAAAATTAAAGAAACATTTTGAATTGGAAAAAAAATTTAAAAAATAAAATTTGAAATATAAGTGAACGTAAAAAAGTAATTGAAAATTAAAATTATAAGATAAAATTATTCAAGAAACGTTAACAGAAAGGAAAAATTATTCATTTAAATAATGGTTGTTTATTAAACCGACACAATGTTACTACAGTACAACAAGTGGCTGGAGTAGACTGACTGCTTGAAGCGCGATAAGGCAAAACAAAGGAAAGCTTCAAAAAAATAGCAGTCAGCACTTTAATTGTAATCCTTTATAATAGAAAACAGTTTTTGAAATATTGTCAAACTCCACTTTAATGAACACAGTGTTTACAGTACTATGGTTTCATGTTAAGATTATTAAAGGAAAGATTTCACAACATCAATATTTTTTCTACTAATCCTTTATAATTATTAGGATTTTTGAGTTGTGGGTGAGAGAACAAAACTGACCCAAGGTCAGAAATCAGAAATTTTATTGAAAAAATTACACAGAACAAAAAATTATAATACAATAAATTTGGTGTCACATGGGTTTAAAAAACCTGTGCGTGACACCGAGTTCTTAACATTAGAGGTACAAGCATCTCCCGTATAATTTATGTATATTTTTAAAAGGGTTATAATTATTATAATATTTTGGTTCTGTAGGTTTATGATTTCATATTTTTATATTATAAATATCTATATTATATTTTGTTATATTATAATATTTATCTATATTTTGATGATGATATTGTGAATTTATTAATTTTATTGAAACTATTTCTTCTATTAGGAATGGCATCGCAAATGCTTCAAGTGCAAAGACTGTCACAGAGTGCTGGACTCAATTATTGCTTGCGACGGCCCAGACAGCGATGTCTACTGCAAAACTTGCTATGGAAAGAAATGGGGACCTCACGGTTACGGATTCGCCAATGGTGCCGGATTCCTGCAAACAGACGGTCTATCGTAAGTACATTAACCAATTGAAATCTTATCAAAAATATTCAAAGAAGGAGACATATTTTTGAAACTTCCTTGTCTGTATATTATTTATACAGCCTTTGGGTTTCCTAAAAATTGAGAATGTTTCAAGATATTTTATTTTTACAACCATTTATGAACTCAGAAAATGTTGTACAGTTTTTGTTTTGAAATTGTTTGAACCAATGTTATAGAATAATATGATAGATACAAAAACCACAGACAAAGCATACACAAGTAAAATCAGATTCATTTAATTTGACGCTAGGCATCAGATGATAGATATTATTTCTTGACGTTGCTTTGCTGATGACTACGATGGCAAAGAAACAATATCTATCTATCTAATGTCAAGCGTCAAATTAAATGAATATGACTATATACACTACCGGTACTCATGTTTTCGTATGATTTGCGGATGATTTCGTATGTTACAAAAGCAAACTGATCGAAAAATTGAACAAATTCCTAAAAGGAAACATATTTTTGAAACTTCCATACCCAAAAATTATGTAGACTATAGGCTACAGCCTTTGGATACCATGAAAATCAAAAAAATATTTTAAGATAGTATTTCATTTTTCAACCATTTATAAACTCAAATTTAGTTTGGTTTTAAAAGTGGTTGAATATTTGATTCCTGAATATGATAGAAACATTTCAGGCTCTAACTGTTTAGAAGAGGAGCATTTTTATGCAAGTTGTGTGTCAATTAATGAGATTAATTGAATTAATAAGTTGTATCTTACTTGCTGGAATGTATGTTCTCAATAAGTTTATTTCTTATTTATTTATCTATTTTTGTGATTTAGTGAATTTGTAAAAACAAACTTACACCATGTTCCCTATCAAGGGATAATTGGTTATGTTGGTGAAGTGGAACAAACCTACTCGGGTCTCCCCACTATTAGAAGCCATATACGCTAAATAAATAGGTTTATATCTATTATTTATTACAATACTCTTTGGTTATTATTTTGTTGCTTGTTTGTTATGTATATAATAATATATTTTCTATTGTATTTATTGAGAAAAAAATGAATTCAATAAAGTTTGTTCCTATACACTGAGGCTGAATTAAAGATTGCATCCTTAATATAAATTAGCTTTGATTCTACTTTTGAAAATGCTCAATTTTGCTGTTTTGTGTTGCGACAGAGAGGACGAGATCTCATCTCAGAGGCCATTCTACAACCCAGACACAACTTCAATCAAGGCAGCTCCCGGCGAAGGATGCCCAAGGTGCGGTGGAAAAGTATTCGCTGCTGAGCAACAGCTTGCCAAGGGAACGGTAAGTAACACTTAGGCTAGGCGTACACCGGTTAGTCAAGACAAGACAAGACGAGATTAGTCACGTTTAGTCACAGTACTTCACATAGTTGCTTATGAAGCAACACACACCGATTAGTCATTGCATCGGTGTGTGCTAACAGCTGTAAGCAACTATTGTGACTAAACGTGACTATCGTCTTGTCTGTCTTACTAACTCTGTTTCTTTCACGCCTTATTTTGAAAATATATTCTACTGAAATGAATGAAATACAGATTTAACACTTGCATCAGAAATATTGTGGAACTTCTCCATAGTAGGTAAGAAATTGTTTTTCTTGTTATTCTTTCTTACCTAAATACAGATTATTTTTACTCGTATTATTACTGAATTCTGCTTTATTATTGAATAAATTGATTACAGTTATCTATTATTCTACTGATTTTTTATGCTGTCTATTCACTCATAAACAGATAAAAATTCACTGTTTTTTTATAATTGAATAGATCAATTCATTATTTTACTTGATTTTTATGTTTTCTATTTAGTCATGAACAGACATAATATTGTTTGTTTTGTTATAATTGAATAAATCAATATTCATCAATAATTTACTACATTTCTATGACGTCTATATTCATTCATGAACTGTTATCAATTTGGTTGATATCAGTTCATGAATCATTAATCAATTATTGATGAATTGATTCATTCAATTATAAAAGAGCAAACAATTCTTGTCTGTTTATGAATTAACAGACAGCATAAAAATTCAGTAAAATAGTATATAGTATTACCGTGATCAATTTATTCAATAACGAAACAAAATGAATAATGATAAAAAAATAAAACAGAAAATTGATGTCAGTGAAGAATGTAATTGAAAAGATGTCAGTGAAGATGTCAATTGATGTCAGTGAATTGATATCACAATTCATGAGTGAAAATAAGGTGAATTGATGAATCGATTCATACAATTATAACAAAACAATCAATTCATGGGTGAATAGACAGCATATAAATTTAGTAAATTGACATATTTAGGGCCGGTTCATGAGCTCGGGATTAAGCTTAGTCCTAGACTGAAACGGGTGGCCACCGTAGCATCGACAAACGTTTGTCTCTACAGGTTAGTGGGTTAGCAGCATAGAGAGCCCTTAGAACAAAGTATCGAAGCTAACGTTTGTCGATGCTACGGTGGCCACCCGTTTTAGTCTAGGACTTGGCTAAATCCCGAGCTCATGAACCGGCCCTTATTTATTCAATTGAAACAAGACAATGTTCTCAACTGACATATCAGTTCATGAGTGAATAGACAACATAAGAATTCAGTAAATTGGTTGGAATAAATGAAAAGACAAGATGTTGTCAAACCACTGATTTATTAGAAAACCGAGATAACGGTTTCGGTTGTTACACCATTATCAATCTCTGGTAAACTAAACCTTAACGTACAGAGCAGCGGTATTTATACTAACGGTAAAGCACCGCTATTGCTGGTAGACGCTCCAGCCAATGACCGTGAACGGCTGCCATTGGCCTAGACAAGCTCCTCCCCGATTAGCGGTTCATTCAAACATTACAAAATGGCGATTCAAACAGAAAACACACCAGAGTTTAGTTTACCAGAGATTGATAATGGTGTAACAACCGAAACCGGTATCTCGATTTTCTAATATAAATCAGTGGTTTGACAACATCTTGTCTTTTCATTTATTATGGATAACTACCACAATATCACCTTCACAACTACTCAAAGAGTGAAATTGGTTGGAACTTTCTCACTGCTCGCTGAAATTGTATGCTATTTTCTATTTCTTCCGACAGATGTGGCACAAGAAATGCTTCAGCTGCTGTCAATGCCACCGGCCGTTGGATTCGATGCTAGCATGTGACGGACCCGACAAGGAGATCTACTGTCGCGCCTGCTATGGAAAGAACTTCGGACCGAAGGGCTTCGGTTACGGCCACGCCCCCACGCTCGTGTCCACAGGCGGCGAGCCCACAATACAGTTGTTAGTATCTGATAAAAAAAATACTAATACATTTTATGAAATTAAAGCCCGGTCTAGCGCTACGATAAGTTTATCAAACTTATCAGGATTATTTTAAATTGTCATAAAACAGCTGATTTAACGTCAGTAAAAGAGCGTACATCAATCAGCTGTTTTCTGACAAGTTAAATGGATCCGGCTATATAGCAGGATATTTTAAATTGTCAGAAAACAGCTGATTGATGTACGCTCGTTTACTGAAGTTAAATCAGCTGTTTTATGACAATTTAAATTGAAAATCCTGATAAGTTTGAACGATAAGTTTGACAAACTTATCATTGCGTGTAGACCGTGCTTTTAACACTTGCATCAGAGATATTGTTGAATTTCTCCATAGTAGGTAAAAGAATGAAAACAATGTTGTCTATAGTCCACAATGAATAAATTTAAAAACATTAAGGCTAGGCGTACACTGGTTAGTCAAGACAAGACAAGACGAGATTAGTCACGTTTAATCACAGTACTTCACATAGTTGCTTATGAAGCAGCACATACCGATTAGTCATTGCATCAGTGTGTGCTGCTTCATAAGCAACTATGTGAATTACTGTGACTAAACGTGACTAATGTCGTCTTGTCTTGTCTTGACTAACCGGTGTACTCCTAAGCTTACCATCACCTTTCTACTAATACCTTTCTACTTCACAAAAAGTTAATACGCGAGTAATGCACATTAAGCACGTTTAAAAAAAATGGAAATACTGTAATAAATAGTTAATATCATTTTAAATCGTGTTGAGGCGCCATATTTCATTATTATTAGGTCAAAATTTGTCTATAAATGTGGTAAGCGAACTATTGAATATTGGAAACAATCCGAAAAGGTAAAAAATGTATAAAGTTTTTATAGGCTATCTCTATAGTTCTCATTGTTATCAAAATTCCTGGATAGGTTTAGTGGGTAACTATATCCAACTTTTGATGAATTTTAAATGAAATTTCATATATATCTTTAAATATAGGGATGAACTTTGTACTTTGATTATATTGTTTTGTATCGTATTTATTGAGAAATAAACATTTATTTATTTATATTTTTGCAGCCCCGAGGGAGGACCGATGACTGGCCACAAGGCAGCTGATGGCAAGGGCTGCAAGAAATGCGGATATGAAGTCTACGCAGCTGAACAGATGATCAGCAAAAATGGAGTAAGTAGTCAAACAATATTGTACATTTTTACAAAAAAAATTATGTTATAGGCTACATGTCGGTGGCATATTTAATTAAATTTAAGGCCTGCAATACGTAGTTTGGCCCCAAAGACCATTTGGACTGAGAACTATGAAGACTAGCGCCACCGTGAGAGAAAAAACAATTGGTGTGTGCCGAGAGATTAGATTTAATTATTCACTTTAAAAGAGAAAAGCTAAGTCCTAGACTAAAAAGGGTGGCCACCGTAGCATCGACAAACGTTAGCCTCGAAACTATGTACTAAGGGCGCTCTATGCTGCTAGCCCACTAACCTGTCGAGACAGACGTTTGTTGATGCTAAGATAGCCATCCGTTTTAGTCTAGGACTTGGCCAAATTCCGAGCTCATGAACCGGCCCTTAGTTCACAGCAAATAAGGCTGGTATCTTTTTTCATTCTTTTGTAAACTTGATAAAATATCCTACTATCATCCCGTTCATTCATTGTCTCTATTTTTGCTATGAGCCTCGAACTCCATTCTTTTCACGTTTATTAGTTTTTTTGCTGCTTTCTTATTTTCTATTTTCTTATTTTGCTTTCCTATTATTCTCTATTTTCTAAATACGGTACTTGGCTCACTTCCTTCTAGTACCTAGTAATCACTAAAAAGTAATCTTTAGTGTGGTAATCACTACACCTTTTCCAGTTGTATTTGAGAAAGTATCAATTGTAATTGAGAATGGTCATTTGTAATATTGAGAAAACATCAGTTGTAAATGAGAACGGTCAATTGTATTTGAGAAGACATCACATGTAATTGAAAATGGTGAATTGTAATTGAGAAGATGTCAGTTGTAATTCAGAAATCAAATTAAAGAACCAGCTGACCTTTTTCACGTTTTTAACCTCTCATTTACATGTGACGTTTTATCATTTACAATTCACCATTCTCAATTACATGTGATATATTCTCAAATACAATTGACCGTTCTCATTTACAACTGATGTTTTCTCAATTACGAATCACTATTCTCAATTACAAATCACTATTCTCAATTACAAATCACTATTCTCAATTACAAATGACTATTCTCAATTACAAATCACTATCCTCAATTACAAATCACTATTCTCAATTACAAATCACTATTATCAATTACAAATCACTATTATCAATTACAAATGACTATTCTCAATTACAAATCATTATTCTCAATTACAACTGATACTTTCTCAAATTGAATTGAAACTTTCTCAACTACAATTGGAAAAGGTATACTAATCTAAAACTTTTCTGGACCATCACTTTTCGATCTTCTTTTTCCTTTTTAATTTTATTGTAGTGTTATTATACAAGGTTATCATAAAAGAATGGTGCGAAGATTGCATTTTTATAGAAACCAGCGTTCAAGCCAAACAACCTGAATTAGACAGGAATCATGAACTGTTTCGCGTCAAATGTTTGTCAGAAAATCGCACCAATTCTATTGAAACCGCACCATTCTTTTATGATAACCCGGTATATTATTTAATGTTTGTGTTTGCAGTTGTGGCACAAGCGTTGTTTCGCCTGTCTGGAGTGTCGCCGGTCTCTGGACTCGACAAATCTGAACGACGCTATTGACGGTTACATCTACTGCCGAGGCTGCTATGCGAGGAAATTCGGGCCCAAGGGTTGCGGATTTGGTATCGGGGCCGGTGCTCTTACAATGGCTTGAATCAATTAGTCGCTAAACAATAATTATTATAAATTACCTATATCAATTACGTTGAAGTTCGACCCGAAGATCCATACATGTGAATCAATGAAGAACTAGACTGACATACATTGATAAGTACGTATTAACAGAGATTGTACACAGTTCCAGAATGCTACTATAATAGCCTGAATATCAGTAAAGTATCAGTAAGTGGATATAGTAACAGCAATTTTGTACACATAATAGTACACATATAGTAACAGAGATTGTACACAGTTCCAGAATGCTACTAATAGCCTGAATATCAGTAAAGTATCAGTAAGTGGATATAGTAACAGCAATTTTTGTAAGAGATTGTACACAGTTCCAGAATGCTACTATAATAGCCTGAATATCAGTAAAGTATCAGTAAGTGGATATAGTAACAGCAATTTTTGTAAGTCTGTTATTATATGTAAACTGGGAAAGTTTAAATCAGAAGGCGTGAGCCATTTGATGTCCGCTGCCATCGGACTCCCAGATTCAGTAAGTGGATATCAGTAAAGTAGTATCCTTCAACAATACAATATTCCTTAGATAGGAGTGTTTAGAAAACTCTGGATAACGCGCCTCTCAGAAGCGAGTGCAACGCCATCTAGTAGTGGAACTAAGAACTAAAGACCTGTTAGAAGAATAATTATAGTACAGAATTCTTGTTCCAGAACAGATCAGATCCTCAGTAAATTTACTGAATAAAAAGACTTGAAGTTGTCGAAACCACAAATATATTAAGATAACGAGAAAGCTGCCTTTTTACCCGAGAAAAGGCAGCTTTCTCGTTATTTTAATAAATTTGTGGTTTTGACAACTTCAAGTCATTTTATTCAGTATGGATAACAACTAACACAATATTATCACCAAAAAATTACTGACTGATATTCAGGTGCACATTCATTGATGATTCCTGTTTTTAAGTGTTGGTTCAAGAAGATAAAAGGCAAGGAATATCGTCGAAACAAGTTATTTCCAAATAATGAACCGTGATCAAATAAACTTGTATGGTAGGTAGGCCTACTCATGAGACTCAATATGCAGTTTCGCTTCAATTAGGTATAATTTATGAAGTGGTTTGGACCCCACCTAGACTTGGATTATTACTAAAAAGCGCATATTGATCTCAAGGCTGAGTTGACGAAAAGTAAGGCCCATGAAGGAAAGAGGGTTTCTTGAAAGTAATTTTTTTGATCATTCAAAACAGTCATGATGTTTGAGAAAATGAGTCATGAGAAGTTTAAGTCAGTAAAAGAAGTCTCAAAAATGGCTCCTTTTTAACAAAATGAGTTGGGCTATAACTTGCATTGAGTTAAAAGAAAGAAACAAGGGTATTTAATTTTTCCACCCCCTGGAAGACAATAAAATGTGTCACAAAGCTTGAATTCGCCTACCAGTAATCATTATGAATTATCTTCAAATCACCAAACGCACATCTATAACTCATTGATGATTGATGAAAAATAGATCATCAATGATTTGATAGTATTCTGAGTGTATAACTTTTGGAACTGTAACAATAATAAAAGGATGCTTACCAACTAGAGAAAAAATGTTGTGAGATAGTTTCGAGGCGTTCCAGGATTATTTCAATGATAATTCCCGTGTCCTGATCCTTCCCCGCAGTGAGTCCTCGAAATCAGGAATTTACATTCCACAAAAGAGTTGCAGACAAGATGTTCTGACTCTTACTCATAAGATTTTTCCCCTTCTCTAGTTGTTAAGTGCCCTAAAACAATATTATTGCCAATCTCTGTTAAAAATTGAACAAATTAACATCTTGTAATTATTGAATTCGATGTAATCTTCGTGTTGGTGTGCTGATGTGTCGAATATAAATATGATCGAATTATTGTAATCACATGCTTCATTTTATCATAATATTAATCTACATTTTCAACTAATATCGCATATAGCAAGGAATTTAAGTACGGCCACTTGTGCTTCCATAGTGTATTAATTTCATCTAGTATTTAATGATATTTCAATGCTTGATAATCGCTGAAAAATACATAAATACTCACGCTAGTTAATTAAGGTTGTAGTTAAGAGTTTAATCTTCTATCACCTCTAGTAGTCATTGTAAGAAACACATTTCAACTCAATCATAAAATAGAGTTACAAGTGAATGAAGCATTATATTTTCCACCAAAACACATTGTAAAACTATCGCATTCATTTTTTATAATACATATGCGGCTGGTGTAAGTAGAGTTAATTTTGACGGTTGTAAACCTTATCGAAGAAAACGACAGTACATTGCAAAAATGTACACGAATCAAAGAGGGAATAACGATAACATCTAAGTATTGAAAGTTTTTGAGATTGCATTATGTTTGTGGTAAGAGTTGGATAATTATATTTGAGAAGAGATTGCTTTCAGAAATCTCTCCTTGCAATAATGTTCCTCTTTGAACGAACGAATATACTGAAATTTTTATCTTTTTCAGTTTTGATTTATGTTTCAACTTTCAATAATTATTTACTTTTTCGTTCAGAAAAAAATATCTGTCAATATTTCTTCAATAATTATTATTCTAGTCACACAACACTACATACTATAATATTCTATTGTAATGGTATTTTATTATTTTATCTTGCTTTAAAAAATATTATCAACACAGCGAATATAATAACGCTTATGCATTTTCAAATATTTTCAGTTTTGTGGTTCATTTCTCATTTTGAATCTCCTCGAGTTATATTGTTTTGAACTATTCTTTTTATTATTTAAGATAGACTTATAATTTTATGGCGAATAAATATTTTGAAAAATGACTTGGATTTTTTCAGCTCCTCTTCACTATTTAAGTTACACATTTATCGTTATTGATTATCTACCAGCAATTTTTAATATTCAATTATTTGAAAATGTTCAACTGAAGGTAAATTGAGGTATTTTATCGAAAGGAATAATTATTGTCTACACTTTACATCCTCATTCCTAAACCCAAGAAGAGAATAAGTGAATACAATGTTATGTTATGTATTAGAAACTACCATTTCCAGAAATTTGATTATATGAACCACAATTTTAAACTCTATTTTTAAAAATTTGTAAAACTTCAACAACACTATTATTGGTGCTTAGGGTGAATGGTGAATTTTTATAGCTGTTGAGTTTTCATCAGACTTGAAACGTTTTCTTGAAAAAAAAGAATATAAGTTCACAAGTTATTAATATATCGAGATGTTCCCTGCAAGGTTTCCAAAGCTGAGAGCCGGAGAAAAGTATTAAATATTAAATCCGTCTTAGAAGATCTTTTTTCTGTGAAATGAAAGAGTCAGTGATATCGGTCTGATGGATCTGTGATGTGGTGCTGAAAGCTCTGTAAAAAATAGAAATAGCATTCATTAATATAGTGGATGACTTTTTATGGAGAAATATTTATGATTTATCTCAAAATCCTGGTATAGATAGGCCTATAATAAAGCAGTAACGTCTTGGAAGATCTTTTCTTTTGTGTAATAAAAGAGTCACAGGTGACATTGGTGTGATGGATCTGCGATAATTCATTTTAATTTAAGTTTATTCTGCCAATCTACTATATTAAGAGAGTTTGGTGCCGTGTAGAGTAGATTTTGGAAATTTCGTAGAGAAGTTTGAGTGGACCGATTTTGATGCGGTTTGCGCCAAAAGAAAGATAAAAAATCGATTTTCTGCAGGCTCTATCTCTTTAAAAAAATCATTTTAAATTGGAGGAAGATAATAAAAACCATGTGTTGGCAATAAAATGTACTAAATATTATCAACTGAGTTAGTTTGTTAAATGCCACATTGATAGAGCATAGAAAGGTTTTTCTTAAACAGTACAGTGACTATAAATAGTCTCACTGTTTTTACAAGGTAGGATTTCATTAATTAGTATGACTGAGCTGCTGTCAGCTGCAGATAGTCAAAATAGCAAGAATTTTAGAAAATTCAAGTGAGCAAGAAATCAAGTGCTTTGCGCTACACGGGGTGAATTTGTAATCTTTATTCGTTACAATTACAAATAATGGTAAAGTATTAATTTATCATTATACAATTTGTAAATCTGAATATCAATCCTAGCAGCAATAAATATCTACGGGCGCTGCTAGAGTCATTTTATCTAGGTTACATTATTACTGTCAAGATTCCTAAGTTGATTTAAAAAAAAAAGTACAAATTAAAGAACGCTTTGTGAAATCGTGACGTACGTTACGCGCATTTGAATTTAGCGCTACTTTACTGATGACTTGAACACGACGATGATGCCACGATCAAGCTGGCTGTAAAAATCAGGAAAGAATAACATAACCTCACAATTTCACAGTATGGTCTGTGTCCTGTGTCAGTCGTATTGAATGATGAGATACGAACCACGGTTTTAGTTAATTTCAAGCTTTAGAAGACTTTCCAGCAAATATGGCTAAAAATAAGGGTTCCAATACATCAAATAAGGTTGATAAACAGAAGAATAAATTTAAAATCGGTTTGAAATCACACAATTTAGCAAAAAGAAATGTGACAAAGACAGGGCATGGAAATAGTGAACAAAATTTTGATGACAACCGTTCTATGAAGAGCCGTAAATGGAAATTAAATAAGAATTTATCTTTACGAGAGAGGATGATGGAAAAATTGAAGTCAGCAAGGTTTCGGTGAGTTCAATATTGATATATCCTATTTTGTCTAATATTGATATGATATGGTCCACTCTAAATCAAGTTGAATTTGAATCAACTTGAGTGGGCCTCAACTGTGAAGGAAAAACTATAAAAAAAGACTTCATTAACAAGCACTAAGTAAATATTTATTAATGCAGTAAAAATTTATCTGTTTTTAATGAGCTTTGTGTTTTTCAAGAACTAATATGTATGTATTAGTAAGTTATGTATCTATCATCATAAATCAACAATTTTTTGTATCTTCAACTCATACTATTTCAATATATCTTACTATAGTAATTAGATGAACCGTGAATACTTCACCATTATAGTGATGTATATTATCATACTTCACCATTATAGTGAAGTATATCATACTTCACTATTGAATGGTGATGGTGATGTTAATTGATTTTAATATTATTTTACTGTGCGTAAACTTGAATAAATACCTATCTCTATCTAGCGTATGGCTTTGGTTGGTGGGGAGACCCGAAGGTAATTCCACCTCGCCGTTTATAACCTAATTCCATTAGGTTGAAGTTATATTTCACCTGAGTATGACTAACTAGATAACTATAATAAATAACTAACTAGATCATAGACTGATATGAATTACAACATTATTGAGACCACAGATTAGCAATGGATATTCTATAGTTACCTACTCTATGTTGAGACCTTATTGATCTGTAAAATTGAATTTTGTTATTGTATGCTTTCCAGGTTTTTGAATGAGCAACTTTACACGACACAAGGCAAAGAATCTAGTGATATTTTCAAAAACAAAGAGCTGTACAAAGTCTATCACGAAGGATTCCGACAACAAGTAGAACAATGGCCTGTAAATCCAATTGATATCATCATTGAGAATCTCACAAAAAAGTAAGTCTAATAGATAGGTAAGCTCACGCGTATTTCCTAGTGTATGTGCTTAGTCATCTAGTCTAAATCCCATTGTATGTGCCGTAGTGTTACTCCAGTTTTCTCAAAATTACTCATCTAGAGATATCGATAGTCGATATCGATAACCTATAATAACCAATAATATCGATGAGTATCGATACTTTTGAAGCTCGATATCGACTATTGATATCTCTAGATGAGTGATTTCTCAAAATTACTATATTTAATAACGATGTGAAAGATTTGAATATCCCTATTGAAACCATAGATGATCATCATGCGTACTAATAAATCATTGAAAAATTATAATATGCTAGCAATGTAGTAACCCTCTTTACCGTAATAATTTATGGTACTTTGGTTGTTGATGACATTTTCTTCTATCTTATTTGTGATGAAATGATAGTTGATTCGAAATTGGATTTTTATTCACAACACTGTGATAGGCTATAGCCTAGTTGTTATAAAAATAATTGTGTTATGAATAATTGTTTGTTGTTTCCAAATGTTCATAATTACGCAGGCAATATTTCGAAGTAGCTGTACTGTGAAGAGTTTTGAGTAATTTTTATAAGATGATTATATTTTGTGTATATAATTGTTCTGCTTGTGTTTATGTGAATTATGATTGAATATATTATTGATTGATTGATATTTGAAAAAAACAGTAGTTACAAACTTTTTACTGGATTCATAGGGGGTGTGCAGCTATTTTTACAAAAGAATAAATCGTTTTTAAATATTTATAGCGATTAAAAAATAATATGGTAAATTTGAAGAAATATGTGCAATCTTCCGTTTTTCACTGTGTGCACTGTAGCCCTAACGTGCTTCAATACCAAAATTGTTTTTGTCTGTATTTGAATGTCTGTACAAAAAAATCATTTCCAGTTAGCCTACTCCATATTTTAATGCCTGCACCAAAAATATTGAATTCACATCGGTATTGACAATACACTTCAAATTCAAATCTTTATTGCCATAAAACAAAGCACAACCTTTCAAAGATATTGATCGAGAAGTACAGTGAAATTCTATAAGCATATAACAACTACAGTTCGAATAAAACAAGTTGTCACTTGGCCTGGTGCTCAAGAACCACTCACTAGAACCGTTTTTGTCGGAAAGCGTCCGATGTCCGAACAGATGACCATTTGATTCAAAGTTAGGCTAGGCGTACACCGGTTAGTCAAGACAAGACGAGATTAGTCACGTTTAGTCACAGTAATTCACATAGTTGCTTATGAAGCAGCACACACCGATGCAATGACTAATCGGTGTGTGTTGCTTCATAAGCAGCTACGTGAAGTACTGTGACTAATATCGTCTTGGCTTGTCTTGACTAACCGGTGTACGCCTAGCCTTAGCATTTCAGATGATCGGTCGTTTTCTGACAAAATCAGTTCCAGTGAGTGACCAGGCCAAGTGACTACTAGTTTTATTTATTTATTTTTTTGTTAGGGATGATTATTCAAATTATAGGCCTATAATTTAAAATACAAAATACTTATGCCAACAAAAGTTGTTATACAGAAACATATTATCAGAGCAGCTCTGGGAAGACCGAGAATGTACCCTAGTAGACTACTATTTAAAGAAATTGATTTACCAACATTGAGACAAACATACGTAACTAACGCAATTCTGTACATTAATAAAAACAAAGACAAATTCACTATTCGTAATACACCATATCTAATACGTCCAAATGCTTTCAAAACCTACAATAACCTATTCACTAGACTTACATCTTGCAAACATCAATTGTCCTTCTATTGCCATAGAATAATAAATTGTCTACCTGAAAAATTCATTCTAAATAGAATTACTAAGTGTTTAATTTATGAAATAAGGGAGTGGGTATGTAGGAAAGTTTACTTCGGAATTGAGATTTCAGAAGATTAATTGGCTTTTTGTTCTAGTGCTTACATTGTTATATTGTACATACATTTATATTCTAGTGTTTATATTGCATTTATTGTTTATTCTGGTACTAATTAAATTGTCTTAGACATCCATCCTAATTACCTTTAACATTTTTGAACTCTCTTCCAGAGCTCAAGCATTAGCTTTTCTGGGAGAGCCCATTATTCCAATATTAAAATAATAGAAAACATTCGTTGAATATGTTTTTAAATTAGTTTAGATTATAATTAGTTATAACATTATAAGAATGTTTTTGTTTCACTTGTTTGTAGAAAAAGAATGGCAATAAATTGATTTGATTTGATTTACAGAGCAAAATCGAGTTCACTATGCATAGCTGACTTCGGCTGCGGAGAAGCCAAGTTGGCTGAGAAGCTAGAAGCGCTAGCTGAGGTTCACTCGTTCGACCTTGTGGCCGCGAATAGCAGGGTGACCAAATGTGAGATGTCGCACACTCCTCTGCAATCCGGCTGCGTCGATGTCGCTGTTTTCTGCTTGTCACTCATGGGCACCAATCTATCAAGTTTTATCGCCGAAGCTAATCGAGTCCTGAAGGAAGGGTCAGTTATTACACAGATATTTTATTGAAATGGAATGAAAATATTGTTATGAAACAAAATTAATTCAGTTATTGCAACTTCTCTATAACAATAAGGCTAGGCATAGAATAGAATAGAATATTCACTTTATTCATGTAGATTACAAAGTATGTCGCTTAAATTCCAGGTCATGATAGTTATTACAATGAACGTCTTTTAAAAATAGTAATTACAGTATCGGATTCACTAAACAAAACATAAGATAAGGGAGATTACAAATGGAAATATATAGGTGTAAGTTTAATTCTAGATTGTTGAAGTCGACTTGAGTTCTAGTTTATGATATATTTTATGCTGAAATGAACGTCATTGAAAATAAAACTAATTGCAACATGGTTTTGCATCTACAAGAAATGGCGGAGTTTGGACTTATAAATGTCCATTCTTGGAGAAGGATATGCAAGGACATCCTTCCCATCAACACTCAACCGTAGAGTCCTCAAGGCGTACACCGGTTAGTCAAGACAAGACAAGATTAGTCACGTTTAGTCTCAGTACTTCACATAGTTGCTTATGAAGAAACAAACACCGATTAGTCATTGCATCAGTGTGTGCTGCTTCATAAGCAACTATGTGAATTACTGTGACTAATCTCGTCTTTTCTTGTCTTGACTAACCGGTGTACGCCTAGCCTAACAAGTCACTAATTTTTTACTGTCAAAAGTGAACAGCCTAATGGCTGGTTTTCACGATTCTAGTAGATGTTCTAGTTACTGGAGGCAGGTTGGATCATATGATCGTCTACTCTATACAAACAGAAAGTCAAATGCACACCTAAAGCAGCTGTTTCAGTGTGCATTGGACTATTTGTTTGTATAGAGTAGACGATCATATTGACGAACCTGCCTCCAGTAACTAGAACGTCTACTAGAATCGTGAAAAACAGCCATAAGGCCGCTCTCCCACCAGGGATACGCAACCGCGACGAGACATCACCTATACTAGTGAATTCAAATTTAATTTACATCTTACCTAGATTGTAGAGTTGTACTGATTAGGTGATGGAAAAATATTATAATCAACAGTATCAGATAATGCAGCTACAATATTAAAAGAGTAACTGTGACAGTCATAGTTCTGTAGGTAGTAGTTAGTTGTTCACATACATAAGAAAATTAAGGGCCGGTTCATGAGCTCGGGATTTAGCCAAATCCTAGACTAAAACGGGTGGCCACCGTAGCATCGACAAACGTTAGCCTCGACACTATGTACTAAGGGCTCTCTATGCTGCTAACCCACTAACCTGTCGAGACAAACGTTTGTCGATGCTACGGTAGCCACCCGTTTTAGTCTAGGACTTGGCTAAATCCCGAGCTCATGAACCGGCCCTAACAGTGATAAGTACAATTAGGGATATTCACAATTTTGGATTTAGCCAGCTATTTGCTAACTCCTGCTATTCGCTAAGTCTGTGCTATAGTAGTACGTTGGAAAAAAATTGACAGCTGAGAAAACAGCTGATTGAATAGCAAATAGCTGGACTTAGCTGGCTAACTCCAACATCGTGAATACCCTACTGTATACTCACAATGGTGGAAGCCATTAATGTCATGTTTAAGTATTTTTTATTTATTTATTTAGTTCGTCACATATATAGCAGGATTAATTTAACTTGTCAGAAAACAGCTGTTTCGGCAATAAGTAAACAGTGATTTTGACACAATAATCCAAAGGCTTGAAAGTCTTTGAAAGACTTTTTAAAGAAGGTCTTTCAAAAAATACCTTTTTAAAAGACCTTTTCAATAATCTGTGAGATTCAGCATTTGTAGGTTAAGTATTGTGATATTGATTTTCGAAACAGCTGTTTTCTGACAAGTTAAATTGATCCCGCTATAACTGCTTCTCGGGAGCAACGCTCCTACAGCATATGACACGTCAAGTTTTGTAGTAGATATCTATAAAGACACTGTGTTTAACATAATTATGATATGTCATAATATAACATGCAAAAATCATCTACCAAGGAAGTCGGATAGTTTGTACGGCGTCAATTTAAATGAATATAACTGTACCTATTCTAATTACCTTCCTTTAACCCATAGTGAATTTTGACTGAAAAATAACTAAAGCTTCAAAAACTATTTTTTTTTTCAGTGGAGTTTTGAAAATAGCCGAGGTGGAAAGTCGATTCGATAACCCTGACCACTTCATAGCCGCCATTGAAAGATTTGGTTTCAAATCTATCTCAAAAGACTACTCGCACAAGGTTTTCTATTTTTTTGACTTCAAGAAATTGTCAAATATAAGCAAGAAACGAAAAAACAAACTACCTGAGATTAATCTCAAACCGTGTTTGTACAAAAAAAGGTGAAAATGAAATATTTATATTGTTAGTACTTGTTATATCAATCACTGATCCTATCCTTGAATCCCTGCTGCTGCTTAGAAAAAGAAACATTTGATCAATTAGGCTAGGCTAGGTGTACACCGGTTAGTCAAGACGAGATTAGTCACGTTTAGTCACAGTACTTCATATAGTTGCTTATGAAGCAACACACACCGATTAGTCATTGCATCAGTGTGTGCTGCTTCATAAGCAACTATGTGAATTACTGTGACTAATCTCGTCTTGTCTTGTCTTGACTATCCGGTGCATTGATTTTCACACGCTTCAAGGATTACTTGATAATTTCAGTATATTTACAATATAGTTTTTCTAAACCAAGAAGTGACATAAAATATACGGAGTGGTCCGTAGTCGAGGGCGATAAGCGTTGATTTGATAATCCAGAGGTTCCTGGATCGAATACAGCCAGAAAGCATTAGCAAATGTTCATTTTTTCTGCCTTCCCTGATAGAGACTGCTTTCTCACTACTGTAGGAAGAAGTGATTTACTATTATTACATGAAGTAAATAACTATTCATGATTTGGTCTAGTGATCAAATCATGAATAGTTATTAAAATGGCTAGTAGGGTGACTTGATCACTAATTTAACATTAATCCTCCAGTCCAGGGGTGCCCAACCTTTATTAATCGAGGGCCACATTGTCAACAATCAAAGAGAAGTAGGGCTGGGGGGAAGGAAAGCGGGGGATCTGGGGGGTCTCCCCAGGAAATTTTTCAATTTTTACCCTCATTAAACACATTTTAATGCTTCCTGTAATGTAAATTTCTCTTTTTGGTTTTAGCTAAAACTCCATCTTAATGTTTGTTTTAAGTTTCAGTTTTGTTAATTGAATGCTCATTGTTGGAATGTTAACTGTTTATTAAAATAATTAGAAACATGTATTAGAACCAGGTCTACTATTTTAAATGAAAATTCACATTAATTTTACAGTTTTTTTTATTAGAAATAGATATTTGTGTTTAGGTTATTAAGTTGTTGACAGTGACAAATTTTCGGTTGTAAACAATGTTACTTTCGGTAGTAAACAATAGACAGCTGTTGAAAATATGATGTTTCGCAGGTTGTAAACACATAACGACAGCATCTGAACTCATAATAGTGTAGTGAAAAACAACTTTATGCTTTATAATCCTTGATCCATTTGCTAGAACAGGCCTGCCCAACCTGCGGCCCGCGAGTCGATTTTATGTGGCCCACCATGTTGCCGTAAAACAAAAACATTTACAAAACTGAAACGTAAATCATTAACATGGAGTTTCTTTCAGCTATATGTTTATGTTACCTGAAGGGACGGATTCAAAGATCCTCACACGTCAACCGAAGCTTATTGTGAGTCCCTAATACGTTAGTCGGGCCACAGATAATGTAAATCTATACCTTATAGATAGTAAATCTATACCTTATATCACAGATTATACCTTATCTGTGGTCGGGCAAACCAATAGCTGTACCCTGTACAAGATCCAGGAGTTTTTTCCCTATGCTAACGTCCCATTCATCACCTGGTTGCTTGCAGCCGAACAGAGTCCATCTCTTTGCCCCGAGTCTCTCGCAAGAATCAGCTAAAACCAAAAAGAAAAATTTACATTACAGGAAGCATTAAAATGTGTTTTATGAGGGTAAAAATTGAAAAATTTCCTGACGGGACCTCCGATTTCCTTCTCCCCCAGCCCGCCTTCTCTTTGAATTTTGACAATGTGACCCTTAATATTAATAAAGGTTGGGGGCACCCCTGTGCTAGAATACCTCCTGTAGATAAGCAAATATTATGAATAAAATTAGTATTTTAATTGTTTCAAGAACGTATCTCAAGTAGTTTTCGAGTAAAAATTATTTTATTGCAAAAAACGTATAGGATATATTGTTTTTTTCACGATTACTCGGGAAATGTTTCATTAACATGCTTGTAACAATTTTTAAACGATTTTTCAGATGAAAATGCATCGAATCAGTGATATTTTATTATGTACTTGTACCCATACCCATGAATTTATTTGTCTATTTGAAATAAAAATATTTACAAGAGAAACCGTTCATTTATTCAACCTTGACGAATATGAATTAATTGTGGGCAGAATACAGCTCCTGCTGCAGAATTTGGAATTTCTCAATAAATAAATTTAAATTTTTATAGAAAATTATCTAATTTGGTTGATTTGCTAATGATTTTTAATCATTCCAGTCCTCTTGATGGTGATATTTAGGCTGAAAATGTATAAATTGACAAAACCAACAGAATTGGATAAATATAATATAAATCAGTTGAGTTTTTCCAGTCGGTTGCAGTTTGATAATATTCAAACAGCCCGCCACGAATGGATAAAATTCCTGCCAAATTTTCGATTATCGACTTTAACTTCGATTTTTAATCCTTGGTCTCGAGCAAATCTGTCTAAAAAATAAAAGTTGCTTCCAGCGCTAATAGTTCTGTACACGAAAATTCTACCAGGCAACCAGGAGCGACGAAGAGATACACTGAACTCTTTCGTTTCACCAAGGAGGAAAGAAATGCATTCAAAGTATTCGAAGGCGTGGTTTCTTATTTTGCCGCTAGATGGCATAGGCTGTACAAGATTGTGAGCTGTTGCTCTAGAAATTGAAGGAGCTGTTATTTGGCGAGCTGTTTGAATTACTGAAACTATTTATTAATTTTTTCAGAATAACTATCTCCTATCCTTTAATTTTCTAGTACTTACCATCGTCTGAGATAGCATTTTTTCATTATAGCAGCCATTTTCTCAATCTAATTCTTGTTTTTATCAGCTTAATTCCGTCCATGCATTTGAAATTACATTTCATAAGGCATTTTGAAATTCTGATAAAGATTTTATTCATCTAATTTTGTTGTTTTCTGTCAATTTATTCATTCTCAGCCCAAATCTCGCCTATTTGGGGTCTGCAATGATTGAAAATCATTAGAATTTCAACATAATTAGACAATTTAATCGATTTATTGTGAAATTTCTAATTCTATCTTGATGAATATTGGGCCTACCGTCACTCAATCCTACTGTGCAATACTGGAAGCGGTCTTTTGCAAATAAAAAAATTATACAAATTTTAAAACATGTATGAAAATTATAGATGTAGAAATACAGGACATTGGAAAAAATCACGGATACACCAAGACTCACAGAAATTTATTATCAACTTTTCATTCCATGAACAATTTTTGATGCATTGTAAAAGTACACAACTTATGTAAAAATAGAGACAAAATATACAGATATTCCCTTAAGGAAAACCAGCAGAATAATTTTGCAATTTCGAATAAATTTTCATGATAAAAATTTGTCAAAGATTGCCAGAATAACATATTAGAATGTGACTTGAATACAAATTCTTACATCAGTAATTCATTATGAAATTACATCAATTTACAAACAAATAAGTATTTCTTAGATACTTTGCAGTAATACGAACAATTTAGAATTGTAAATTATTGCATTTCTTATTTAAATACAATTATAAGCTAATCATCTACACAATTGAATACAATTTGCATACAATAAATGACAAATAAATACTGTTGTTAGTCAATTTCTTATGAGCAATGAATTATTGAACATCATAATACTCAAACATGCAGATATAAATAAATTGAACACACGCATGCATACCTGAAATTATAAAAATACACAATTTTTTACTTCAAATAACACACCCATTCTCTCGAAAATGGACGGAATAGATCATTCTAGTCAATTTCACAATAAACCATCTTATTTTAACAGTAAATAATTCTGAAATTACAATATTATTGTACGTTTCAATTACTTATACAAAATTCTAATTGTAGTTTCTACTTCTAATACCTATTGAAGGCGTGATATGTTTAAAAGGCAAAAGCGGTGTTGTGACTAAAAGTTTTCTAAATTTTGTATCTAAAAATGTAAAAGGAGTTCACTTAGGCTTCAGCCCCTAATATTATTAAATTAGAGGGAATGCATCAAAGAGTTTTTCGAAGTAGTTTAACTTATGTACGAGAATGGATTTGAATTTCGAGTTTAAGTAGATTTTGTTAGAAAATGAAAGGTTTTTTAATTCTCGAATACATTATAGTAATAGCAGATTTAAAGAAAAAGTAATTAGATGAATTATTTCATTACCTTGTATAATTTCATTCATTAAGAAATATTATTTCATTTATGAATTAAGAGTATCACCTGAGACATTTATTGAGACACAAATTCAAGTAGATATCAATTCATTGAATCAGGTCAATAGATTATTTAGGAAAGATAATTAGGGGGATAATTAGGGAATTCTCCAAAACCTCTACTATTCCTGGATTCAGTTACTTAAATAGTCCAAACATTGTATCTGAATTTCAATTGAAACTTGTATGGCACAAACCATCGGTTACATGAGTATATATTTCTTCTAATTTACAGTTACGACTTTGTACTGATGAAATGGCATTTAAGGAACATATTTGTGACATTTGAACTAGAATAAGAAATATTGTGATGTTTTTTGGTAGTGGACAGAAACCAGAATAATCTCTTTTCAAAATATGAGTTGAACAATGAACACACTTTTAAAATACAGTAGTAAACGTTCAAAAGTTAGCACCTGAAAACGAGGAAATTTAAAAGTGTCTCGTAAAAATTGAAAAGGATTAAAGCAATAAACCTGGTTTTATTACGGAAATGGAAAAGGTGTTGAATTAAATCATGGAATGATAGGAAAGTCTCCACACTAATTTGATTATTAATAAAAATTATTGAAGGAATATCAACAAAAAAATAATATTCAGAATGAGTCTTGTCTAAACTACAAATAAAAATAGTATTCAAATTACTTCGTTGTCTAAGGGGACCAATATTGGTACTAAAAATAGTGCAATTTATATCATACTCCGTGCATATTTCTACATAATTATAATATTAAATGACACTGATATAAAAGTGGTAAAATAATATTATAAGAAACGTTTTGTGACTGATTATGGCATTCAAATATTGGAACATAACCGGTATATACAGTAAATAAACTGACAGACTCCACATTACTATACTGTCAAATTAAAATTCCAGTGATAATAGTTGACTAACTAAAAAATCTACGGAAATTAATTAATATTGTACTGAACTATCATATTTTAAAATTGAAATTACCAATCAATTTCATTTTAATATCTGTATAAATATTACAGTATAACATTTTATAATTATTAAAATGTCGTTTAAAACGCATGGTTCTTTTTCACATAAAATACAAAATTTTTACAAACATTACATACAGTAGTAGTCAAACTGAATGGATTATTTTGATACATCAATGACTGAATTGTTTTAGTATTTCTTCTATCGAAAACTAAATAAATGTATTGAAAATTCTAAAAAACAGAAAAATTTCATTACCAAGGCATTTTTGCGTTTTAACGCTTGAAGGCACAAAAAGTACAGAAATACTATCAAAAACTCTTAAAAGCTAAAATATAATACTAGAAAACTTTCTTACTCTAATTGTTCAAAACAATTTTATCAACTATTTTTTTGGAATAAGACAATATTGTAACTTGTATAAACAAGCAATCAACTTCTTTCCTAAATGCAGTGCACTTATGCTAAAAAATAAATAATTAAATAGCTACACAGTATCAATTAAAGACAAAATAATATTAAATTATTATAAGAACTATTTACAGTCGACTAGAATATTAAACTGTAGATTTGGTTTGAGGCATTCGTTAAAATTTGTAAAAAGAAACGGATGAAATATTTTATAGCATACAAAGATATTTTACAATGATATAGCATTTTCAAGTCAAATACTGTTGACTTGAAGATTTATAACTCTCAAAGATAAGAACAGAGGCCTGTTTCATAAGTTTAAAGAAGCCATGTAGAGCGGAAAAAGGCGACTACACACTGGACATGAATAAACAGGCGATTATGCAAAAAAAAGAAACTATGAGTCTAGTGGGCATCATCCTTTTACCTATATTACAGTACTAATTAATTTTTATGAAATAAGCCCCTGAATATAGATTTGGACTTTTATTTGATTAAAGTGCAGAATTTAGAAAATTTTAGTGTAATTCACACGAATAATGTGATTCATTACAGTACAGTATATTAATATTGTTCTCACAAGGCCTCATTTTCATTGGATGGAAATGATACATTATCAGTTCGATAGCTTTAAATATTTTTCACAAGTTAATAATTAGAAAATATCACAATACTTGGATATCATGTATCGTAAAAATAACTTAAAACCCACTATTTGTGGAGAGAGATATTCATGCAAACAGTAGATGTTTATTTAATGAGCAAGCACAATGAGCAAAAATTACGAATGATTGTAATATAGTTTAGAATGATTCTAATAATGATTAGAATCATTTCTATTGATGATTATAATGGATAATAATGATTGATTCTAATATATGAGTACAGAGAGTGCATAGTATACACTCTGTAGTTTTGAGGATTCAATTAGGTAGGTGATACCTCACAGAACTGTTTGGAACCCTGAAATTGCATTGAAAAAATGCAAACCTGTTTCCAACCCGTTTCAGAAACACTAAAGAAGTATGTTCGTTACAGGATATGTTATTGTTTATTTACGTCATCACTGACACGGTTTTTATTGATCTCTGAACAATAGCATTCTTTATAACACATTTATAAAAATGTAAAATCATTTGAGTAAATTATTTATTGAATGAAATATAACTAACTCTAATAAATAAGGCACATGAAAATGCAGATCAACTTCAAATGTCTCCTATCTATATCTTCAAGTTTGATGATGCAATATTTAAAAATACTGTACATTTCAGTGTTGTTTTTTATTTTTAATAATATAATGTCACTTGATGGAATGGTCTACAAGTCTACATTGTACTTTAGTTGATTGATTCAATAGGATTCAAAAAAATAGGGTTAAAAAAATGATAGTTCAAATTTTGTCAACTATTACAATCGAGTAAGTCAAGTTCCAACATTTTACATTGATAAGATAGTTGGAACCGATGGTAACAAAAATATCCAACAAGGCTCAAAAATGTCCTAAAAAGGTAAAGCTTGACTTAGGCTAGGCGTACACCGGTTAGTCAAGACAAGACAAGATGAGATTAGTCACGTTTAGTCACAGTAATTCACATAGTTGCTTATGAAGCAGCACACACCGATGCAATGACTAATCGATGTGTGTTGCTTCATAAGCATCTATGTGAAGTACTGTGACTAATCGTGACTAATCTCGTCTTGTCTTGTCTTGACTAACCAGTGTACGCCTAGCCTAACAAATTCATGGTTGTGGCTTGGTGGTCGCGCCTGTATCTAATCGCAAGATTAGATGAGAAACGTGCACCTAATACTCCTATTGTAAGGGTGACCACTTTCAGTTTGGGCCTTTTTCCGCTGAATGACATTTATCTATGAGAATTGAAATCACTTCCCGGTGGTTCGGAGCCCACCTAAAGCTGTAGGACCATTCATCTATCATCATCATCCTTCACATTACCCACGCACAAGCCAATAGCTTATATGGGCATCACCACAGCAAAAACAAGCTTCATATAGTTTTTGCTGACATTTTTTGAAAAAACTTTAGAATTTTACCCTCTGTTTCAAGAAAAATTCGAGTTAATGCAAGTCCGAGCGTTAATACAGTTCCTTACTAATTGAAAGTATGGCCCCCAGGACACTCAAATTTTGAATGTGATAAAATATGGAAGGAAATTTAAATTAATATTGTGTCTAAATAATCTAGAAGCTTGAAAAATAGATAGTTTTTCTCAAATTAACAAAATGAATATTGGCTAAATATCATCATTTATCAGCTAAGAATTGGAGTGAGCTTTTTCCACAAACGACGAAATTAGTAATTGCCAAATATTTAAAAATGAATATTATCCTTTTCTTACATGGACAGTAAGAATGTGCAGAAAAAATAGTTCTTAAATCATTTTAAATTATAATATTTAATATTTTTGCGAACGACGATAACTGAAATGAATCAGAAACTTGAATGAATTAAGAGTATTAGGTGAGTTCCGAATCAACGGCAAGTGAAACATATATTTCGAAATCAGAATGATGGCTAGAAGCGGTCTCAGATACAACACAAAAATGATTTTTTCAAAGTATTATTACAAAAATTATTATCTCTTTCGAATACAATGGAATTTATCAGGCGGAGTTAAGACTAGAAAGTCCTCCCTACCTCTCATCAAGTTTAGTATGTTTACATTCAACATATCCAGTACAGTACGTTATATTGTAGAAATCTTTTTCTACAATAAGTTATTAATTAAAGGTTTTCAAAGTTAACATCCTAGAAATATTACAAAAGATATTAATATTTGGATGTTAAAACCAAGAGAAGTATTTAAGTATATATAATGAATTAATCAAAGTAATGACATGCTGTCTAACTTGCTTCCTAAATTCTACAGAAATACTCGGAGACCTTACTACAGAGGAAAAAGTATGAAAATCAGCTTGTAAGCAATATTTACAATTCTGTGCAATATTATTGAACATTGGTTTATTATTGTGCTCTATTCGTCTAAAACATGAATCTAACCAAACATATAGGCACTGGATTTCAGTAACAGCAAAATTACTGGAATGTAATGATAAAATTATTGAGGAAACTTGAGTATTTGTAACAGATTTTCACTCTCTTATCTTGAGAATCATTGTCCTTCAATCTGTCTGTATAACAATAAAAAGTATAAATAAAAGCGTATCATATTGAAGAGGACCCTTAAACGCTCAATGTTTCCCACTGAAGTCAATATCGATTGAGGGCTCCTTTTCATAGGAATGAAGAAATTGTTAAGAAATATTTACCTCATACAAAATAGTCCAGCATCTTTTGGTAAATAGCTCAATAATTAAAAAACCTGGAAAAGAAAATCTATCTTTATTTTCAATTTATATGCATCACAATCAACAATCTCAAAAACGCTAGAAAAATCTGTAAACCTACAACTTAATCAAGTGTTGGATCTACTCAACTTATAAGTTCTCCATATTTCCCAAATCCTTGGGAAAAATTGGATGATTCGGCAAAGCGGAACACCCGAAAGGGTCTCTCCACCAAAAATCCATAAGCATAATTCATCACTATGCATAATAGTTTTCACAAATAATTAAAAAAGTTCACCTCCAGACTTGCAAACAATAATTTGCCAAATTTTAATCGCTAAAAACTAATCTCAGTTTTAAAAAAAATAAAAGTGTTGTAAACAAAAACTTTCGCTGCAAGAATTGTTCTCGAAAATCCCTACAGAAACTGCAAATCCTTTATATCAGATTATGTGTTAATTAGTCTTGAATATTTGTTACTTAACCTATAATAATTAATAATGCTATAAACTACTTTGGAGACTTCTGCTACTGCAAATACTGACAACAGAATATTTCTGAATTGAATTTATCAAGGTATTAATAATATTAAATACTTAATGTTAAGTATGTGAATAAATCAATTTAATTTTATGAATTCGGCAAATTGATTTTCTAGTATTGATTTTGAATTAGCCAGTAAGCAAATTCGATGAATTATTAATTAGGTATTTCGTTCTATCAATTATAATGATTTAAAAAGTTTAATTCTAAAATTGTTCGTTAACATTTCTTCTAAATTTTTGAAAAATTATGGTCTATTGTTGAACAAGAATCAATATCAAAAGAAAATGATTGAATAATAATGATAATATTCACCTTGTTTAAAAGGACAAACAGATTCATTCGCAAGCTAGTTTGCTGTCGAAACTACTAAGCGCTATAGCAAAAGCCTGCAGCGTACAGAGCGGATATCTGTAATCCATCGTGAATACATCCTCAGCTACTCTGCCAAACTGCATCACTATGTATTCAGCTGAAAAAGGATAAGTTTTCATTACTCACAATTTAATTGATAAGTTGATAACTATGTTGAATTATTTATTTACCTCAATTATTTATTTGACAATGGTTTCCAGGATTGAACCTACAGAATAACTCATATCAACAAGTGCAATAAATATATTAATCAGATTCGTTTAATTTGACGCTTGGCATTAGATAGATTCGTTGTAATCAAGGTTAGTTTACATTGATAATGTAGATATTATTGTTTTTTGTTAGAACTAGATAAAATGGTGCATGCAATGGTTGTATTTTAGCCTTTGAACGACTCTTGAGATACCTTAAAATAACTTGCAGCGTTGCAGCTCATATTTTAACCTCGGTATCTCACTCGTCGTTTAAAGGCTCTCATAATACAACCATTGCATAAACTACTATTGTGAGAGATATTTTCATTTTCATACTCTTCAAAGAAATTCCTTGTTATTAATACAGTATATTAATACTATTTTATGTTATATCTATTGTATTATTAATTCTATTATTTTTCATTGTACTTTTCAAGTTTGCTGTATTTTGTTTCAAGGATAAATAAATGATTTGATTGAAAAAAAATTACCTCCAACTGCTCTAAATGACGATAGCCACTCAAACAAATCATGCAATCAAGTAAAAATGAGTTTTCAGTAATAAATCACTCAATAGTCACTCTTTAATTTGCAAAAACGTTTATAATGAGTTATTTCACTGTATTTCCAAGTACAATCATAAGGTATTTCTTAGAAAATTGGGTATTTGGCTGGTTGAAATCCCTTTTATACTGCTGAGGAATTCTTGAGCACCCAGACATTAGCTTTTAGTTTAATAGTCACTAAAATTGACTTAAAAAGTAAGATTATACTCAAAACATAATTGTGTTATAATCATTTCGCAGTGCTGTGCTGCATCATCAGAACACGTTTTCAGATGAACTCAAATATTATTATTAAAATATTATAAACTAAACATTTTAGTTTCAACTACTATTGTTGAACGCTGTACCATATCGGGTTCTTGAATACATCGCTGTATTCGCTGTGTGCATCTACCGTGTTGCACTCTGGCGGATAATCGGATGAATCTACGAGGGTAGATTAACATGGGCAAGGATAGGCTTATGTACTTAAAAATTAGTTTATAATTGAAATAGAACTCCCTGTCGCTATTTTTCCTACTTATCGATTGTGGAATTATATTTAGAATAATAAAATTAACATATCGCATGTTCTTAAACATTATTATAATGTTTAATTCAAGTTTTTAAATCAACTTTAAAGGTTATGTTCGAAGCTCATGGAGCAGACGATGTAGTTTATCCACAGCTGAGTTCATTTCCATTGGTTATCAATTCAAATTGCATTATGGGCGCGAGACTTCAAATCAATCATATGCTTTTGAACTGGATTTTTCACTCGATTAATTCAAAACTGAGATCCGATTTCTTTGTTGAATCACTTTACGTTTGGAAATATGGAAGGAATAGAAGCCGCAATTACTATTGTGAACGGTATTTAGACAATTAGGAATACGACAATACTTTAAATGCATTGTAAATGCTTATTCCCTATCCTTTCTCATGTTAAACTAACCTTTTTCGTTCACTAAAATTCCGCGTGAGCGCAGGTGTCGATTTTATTATCCCCACCACCTACGTGCACACAGCGAATAGGTTTATTGTGTAAATAAGTTGCTACTCACGGTCTGAATCGTGGACTATTTGGAAATTCTTGACAGACGCCTGCGTCACTCGGCCGTGAAAGTTGAGCACATAGGACTGGGTGTCGTCGTTCCAGGCCGGAGTTTTGTTATGAAGCTCAACTAGGTTGTCCATGTTTTTGGCACGCCAACATTCTGCACAAACAAAACATCCTTGTAACATTTCCCATTCATTAAAATATTATCTGTATTCGGTTGAATCAGTTATTAGATAAAGACTGTGCAATCATTGTAACATTTCCAATTTGTATTATCTGTATTCGGTTGAATTAGTTATTAGATAAAGACTGTGCAATCATTGTAACATTTCCAATTTGTATTATCTGTATTCGGTTGAATTAGTTATTAGATAAAGACTGTGCAATCATTGTAACATTTCCAATTTGTATTATCTGTATTCGGTTGAATTAGTTATTAGATAAAGACTGTGCAATTTCGCTCATACATTGAATTGCTTCATGGAGTTTGGTAATTTAAAAAAGTCTACAGTGCACTTCCTGCACGTTTGAAAAAAAATTAGAGCTTAATAAATTTAGGAGAATTATATTTATTATTTAGCGTATGGCTTTCGTTGGTGGGGAGACCCGAAGGTTGTTCCACCTCGCCGTGTTTAACCTAATTCACCTAGGTTGAAGGTTTATCCATTTTTTCAGAATGATTTCGAATTTTGAAGAAAGTTCTTTTTGATACATAGAAGTCCAAAAGTTCATAAAACACAATCACAACACGAGATCTTATAATTAGGAGAATTATAAAAAATATCCTAATAGAAAAATGTCCGTATAGCAAACAAGAGTTTTTGGTATGATTGTATGTTATATTGTATGCTAGTGTTTTTGTTGGGTTTTTTAATTGTGAAAACATTTATTTGTAATACTGTTGTTTGACGATGCTATGTGCTTGTAATGAATGTTTGCGGCAATAAAGAAATCTTGAATCTTGACACTAAAGGCTCGATTACATGGGGCGAGTTTACTAGCTACAAGCCGGCTTTTTGGCTAGTAGCTAGTAAACTAGATCCGTGTAATTCTATACTAGCCAACTAGCACACTACTAGCCGGCTTGTAAAAAACTGTGAAAAATATACTGTGATAAACACATATTACGGTTGTTATTTGTTATAATATATAATATAATCTCATTAATGGTCAAGAATTCCAGATTGGAATAGGAAATTGGGTTTTATTTACCTAATAGACTTTCAGTGTCGTCAATTGGAGTGATTTGCACCCTTTGGCAGTCTTGTGTCATGCCTGGAAGGATAACTGTCATCTTCCTTGGTCCTTTGAATCCCAGAACATTTGTTTCCTAGAAGAAAAATCGACAATTACAATTACTTATGGATCCAAATTTACACTCATAGCTAAATATGGGTCATTAAATCGTCCAATAAAATTACTTTTGTATTAAAAAATCACACGTCCTCAAGTCCCTACCTAAATATGTGTCCTCAAATCATCACTCATAATTACTTTTGGATCAAAACATTATATTTCCTCTAGTCCCAACCTAAATATGTGGCCCTTACGTACCTAACCATAAGTTTATCAACCAATCTCCCTTTCTTCAAGTCAATATCTTATAACTTTGATTATTATATGACTTGTAGAATGAAAACGCAAAAAGGCGTACCTATGGTATAGATGAGATGGTCCAAAATTTCTTGGCACTTGGACGGCTGGCTACTACTTACCGCATTAAAAACATTGCCTGCTGCTTTAAATGTTTAAATCCCCCTATCTGTGATCATGCTCTCAGCTCATCGTTGCGTGTAGTAGCCCAATGTTTTCAGAAAAGTACCCGCGCTACCCCCCTCGCCATAGCTCGACCGGTGCTGGCTATGTGCCAAGAAATTTTGGCCTATCTATAATAATGAGAAAGTCAATATATCGCGATTAAAAAGAAGCACCATGTTTCATTAATTTATTATATTTTTCAAATAAAGCATAATTTTATCCATAATTTATCATTTAGAATTTAGGCTCGCAGAGAAGGAAGAACAGAGGTAACTTCCATATGGGACATTATTGCACCCAAGTACAGTAGCAATTCATACAGGTAGCCAAGAATTGCGTCTGCAAATGTTGATTTCTGTCTAAGCTCTGTTACAACTACAGTAGCTGTGGTAGAGGGGAGAGGCATTCCACAATTCCCTCTCCTTAGCTGGAAAACTAAGAACTGGGGACCCAACTTTCACTGCTGGGACCCATTTAGCGCAACACTACACCTTTTCAAGTTGTATTTGAGAAAGTATTACTTGTAATTGAGAATGGTCATTTGTAATTGAGAAAACATCAGTTGTAAATGAGAACGGTCAATTGTATTTGAGAAGATATCACATGTAATATTGAGAATGGTGAATTGTAAATGAGAAAGTATCATTTGAAATTGAGAAGATGTCAGTTGTAATTGAGAAATCAAATTAAAGAACCAGCTGACCTTTTTCACGTTTTTAACTTCTCATTTACATGTGACGATTTCTCATTTACAATTCACCATTCTCAATTACATGTGATATCTTCTCAAATACAATTGACCGTTCTCATTTACAAGTGATGTTTTCTCAATTACAAATCACTATTCTCAATTACAACTGATACTCTCCCAAATTGAATTGACACTTCAACTAAGGCAGCTCGTACACCGGCGCAATAAGCAATAGGCAATAAGCAACATCTGTATCATATGATCATCTATTCTATAGAAACAAATAGTCCAATGCACACCTATCTGGGTCGTACACAAGTAATAAATAATAGGCAACTAGCAACATATGGATCATATGATTGTCAACTCTATACAAACCAATAGTTCAATGCACACCGAAACAGCTGTTTTAGGTGTGCATTGGACTATTTGTTTCTACAGAGTAGACGATCATATGATCCAAATGTTGCTTATTGCCTATTGCTTATTGCTCCGGTGTACGAGCTACCTAAAGCAGCTGTTTCGGTGTGCATTGAACTATTGGTTTGTATAGAGTAGACAATCATATGATAAATATGTTGCTAGTTGCCTATTGCTTATTGCTCCGGTGTACGACCGGGGTTCCAATTGGAAAAGGTGTAGATGCGTCCTCTGTTCTTCCTTCTTTATGGCTATCCTTTATTTTGAGTGTACCGTGCGCTTTGTATCCGACTGCACAATTGTATGTTATTATCTAATAAAATTCAATTCACTTGCGATTATTATTATGCTTATGACTTTTATTAGCGGGGAGACCCTTTCGGGTGTTCCGCTTCGCCGAATCATCCAATTTCCGTAATGGGAAATGTGGAAAAGATATAGGTTATGTTACTTGCGATAACTTACATAGACGACAGCCGCCAGCTCTTGTCTGGGTTTGTCGATGTCATCCTTCATGCTGCAGTGCTTGGGCGACTTGCCGTGATCGTAGACTGTGAACTGAGTGCCGAGCAGATTCGAGCGCAGCTTGCCCACGAACGCCTCGCCGCCCCTCGACAGGTCGGTCGGATCGGTTGATATCAGATAGTTGCTGGTCGTGCTCTTTTTCCGCTTCCGGCCGGCTAACAGGAATATCTGAAAAACAAAAGAGAATAGATATATGAGTTTCTAGAATATCATACGTCATGTATTCAAAAATAATACAGGACTGTATTTTTTTTATCGTATGGCTTTTATTGGTGGGGAGACCCTTACGGGTAGGTTCCACCTCGCCTCACTGCACAATTTTTGGTGTCTTTTTTGTGTCTTTTTTAGGTGCGATTACACGATTCCAGTCCACTAGTTTGAGAATTGAGTGTATAGAGAGGGCCGGCTGCGCCCTAACTTCGCCCTCCTGAACAAAATAAAGGCGGTCATTCTATTCCAGTTTTGAGGGTTAAGGTACTCCTGAAATTTCGAACAAGGAAACGCTTAATTTTCATTGAAAATGGTTTTATAAGTGACATCATGTTATTAAGGTATCATAGAATCATAAATGTCATTCATTCTTTAGAAAAATTTGAACAGCTGTATTGTGATGTAAGCTGACATCAATGAAGTTCGATCTCGTCATTTCAGCCTGGTTTTCATTAGTATAGTTAGTTGTAGAGTTCCCTGGGCAAGTACTAACTATCTTGTGAACTCTCCCAATGAAAACGTTCATAGTAGAGTAGAGAGATGGTAGAGTACTTGTTTTTGGTAGAGTAGAGTGGGATAGCACCGTGGGATAGTACTCTACCACTTGCCTTCCCCCACCACCGCTTCTCACTCTTCTCTACCACCACTATCCTAATGAAAACAGTCTCGAGCTAGTAGAGTAGAGTCTGCTAGTAGAGTCATTTTAAGGTTAGATCTGTTCACTAGACAACACACTTTACATACTATTCTCAATTGTAGTGAAAACAGCTACTCGACCAAGTAAGTAGAGTAGAGTTAGTACGGTAGAGTTAGTATGCCAGTTACTCTACCACTAACTCTGCTAATGAAAACCAGGCTTTAAGGTGATTCAACTATTCTTGGTTAACTGTTCACGATATACTTCAGATATTTTATACTACCTTCATAATGATCCATATATTCCATTACCAATACTTAGCAATGTTTTTTTTTGTCTCTCATAATGTTATCTTACTGTCCTATAGAAATTAAGATCTTTCTAAGTAGTTAATGAGTGTAAATATTATCATAATATGTAATTCTAATGTGAAGAACTCGGTGTCACGTACAGGTTTTTAAAACCCATGTGACACCAAATTTATTGTATTATAATTTTTGTACTGTGTAATTTTGTCTATAAAATTTCTGAGGTTAAATTTGTAGAAAAATGATTGTTTTTTATTCAATCTAATGATATCTATTCTTATATTCTTTTATGACGAAAATATCGTATATAACCATAGCCCCCTCTAAACTACATGGCCGCGGCCTTCAATGTGACAACGTCGCTGCAGCGGCTGCACGAGCAATGCAAATCGGTCATGTGTTTTATAAGTCATGTGTTTGTAGTGTTTTTTTATAAGTATGATTTTATAATGAAACCAGCCGGTATTGCGAGGTTGTCACATTGAAGGCTATGATACAACTCGTCTGGGAAAGTGATTACAAACTTTTATGATAGTTGGCCACTTGGCTTTCAGTCTTGTGAATAAACAGTCTACTCTAGTTATTGTGTAATAATAATTGTAAGTAATAATTATTACTCGGGAATTATAGTGTATCTGAACTGCTCACCTTTTTTCCATAGTCCCTCTCCAAGTGTAGAAAGTAGGTAGGGTATAAGCCTCGGTCCATACCCTTTCTGTCTCTGGTTATTCTGCACTTATAATGGACTCGCTGCACTGCCGGCGTCAATACAAAAGTATCCAGATTCCCAACTACATCTCCCTGCAGTTCCTGGTTCTGTAAAAACGACAATAATTTGAGAATAAAAATGAAATTCAGATTTGAAATTGAATCGAGTCGAATTTGAGAGTAGACTCCAATTCAGATTCAAGATTGAATCAATAAAGATTTGAATTTGAGCAATTCACACTCTCGAAACTGAACTTCATAGGAGAATGAGCACATACAATTATTACTATTATTATTCAACTCACAAATTTAACCATTGTGATATAGGAAAAAAACACGATTTTGAGAAAGAATTCAATCAAATCGTTAAGTTATCATCAATAATTTATTGCTATGTATTATTAAGTGGTTTCAAGGTGTTTTAATAATGTATTAATCACATTTAAGTATTTTTATCAGCATTTTCGTCATTTTCTTCATAGACTCGGTTATGATGTTTAAAGTTTGAATCGAAATCACAAGTATAAAAAACATTATCATTTCAAAGAAATCAATACTATTTCACACTATTAATATTCAATGCAATCACAACATCATATTTACATATTATCATATTTTTCATATTTCAACTATTCACGTTCAATATTATATTTTATACACCGCTATCTCACGCACTCTCTTTTGGAAGAAGGATAAAATTTAAAAAAAAAAAAATTGTTTCTTTTCTATTGAAATGACTACTGAAGTGACCTTTGATTAGCTTTGATTTTATAAGTTAATGGAATATTTTGAATGTATATTTTTCAAATATGATTGGTTTGAAAACAGGCATTTTTACATTTTTTACATTTGAATCAATGATAGCCTAGCTTCAATCACCCCCCCCCCCTCCCAGGAATTGTTCACTCTGTCTCTCACTTGAGCTCATCGTCAATACAGTCTCTGTACTGAATACTAGTCGACCGAAAACGTGAAAACAAACAAGGCAAAAAAATTAAATTAATAATATGAAACATACAACATACCTCATTGACAGTGTTGTATATGAAAGGTACAGGTAGAGTATCCGGAGCTATAACACTGAGACTATTGTTCGGTTCGCCGGGAGTAACCGGACTAACGGGAGTAGACTGTTCGTCTTCAATATCCAAATCTTCGTTCGACAAAATTTCTGCAACACAAACATCCATCTCAAATTTTCAACGAAATTCAAAATGAACAAACGATAACTTGATTATCAAGAATTCAGAGGCGCAGCCCACTCGAAGAGCAACAATTTAATAATGAGACGGCGAATTATTGAATTAATGTTAGAAGAGAAAGCTATTAAATAATGAATATGACCTTCAGAAAATTTTGGCATTTATCCCAAAAGTATGCGCTCTTTAAAAAATGATAACTTATAATAAAATTAATGAATGGATAACATGTACATGATATGACTTGACACGATTTTTGATCTCAATGAATCAATAATCTCTTATTGTCTAGATGAAAGAGGTGATTTATAATCAAATATGAATACTTATTTAACAAATTTCCCACAAGGGAGATTTTATTGATATCGAAGTAGTTCAACAACAATGATCAAATATCTCCAATTGTACAGTAACTTTTGATTTTCAATAGTTGATAAACTGTGCTTACTTTTCAAATAAATTTTTATTTGGTTTGTGTTTTTCAAAGATTTTTACTATCATTTACTATTTTTCAGTTGCTGTTTATTTGTGAGTTCTCAAATTTTAATGAAGCGGAACAGCCCTGGTCTTGTTAATGAATTATTTTGGGTGGATCTAACAATTAAATGAATTAATTAATGAATAAATAGAGCTTACCAACAGAGTTATCCTCTTCTTTTGATTCAGTTGGCAGTGAAATGACAGTATCACTGGAATCTGGATTGCCATGCACCATTGTGAACTGTAGGGGTCCATCGTAGCCTGGGAACAAACATACCGAATAAAATTTCACAGAAGAAACAATGATAGAGCTAAGACTAGCGTGAAATTATTGAACTCCAATACAAGCACAGATATTTGAAACATGAAAAATAAACGATTTTACTTCTTGTTTGAAGTGATAACTGTGTACATCTTGAAACAAATATACATTTAGCCTTGACAAAAAAAATTCATAAAACCGGTTATTTTATAATTCAACGATTGTCGACGGTTTATCATCAATGCAGCTTTCATGGAATGAGTTTCGAAGAAAACGCAGCCTATATCCCTTTTCTATATGGTTATTTTTCCTATTTATACTTCTTAAATGAAAATTGGAAACTTGTTTCTATTCCTTATTGGATTCTTTTTCTTATTCACACTTCTCAAAAACCTCAATAAATTTATTTTTTTAGATTCTTTCTTCTATTCATACTTCTTAAAGAAACTTAATTACCTATTCTATTATTTTTTTCTATTAATACAATAAAAAACAAGGATATCAATTCCAGAAATGAATGTAGAATATGCTATTTCCATTCGTTGATTATTTCTCGTATTTCAACGTCTGTAAACATTTTCTTTTCTGACAGCAAACAGAGGAGTTTCCAAACTTATCAAGTCCGTTTCTGACAGGACGATAATATCGAGCTGGATATATCAATACTCAAGGTGAAGGTATTTCCAATGGAAAACTATCTACCCACGTTGTATCACATTTGTTTGCACACTACAATATTATTCAACTATGCACACAATTCAACTATTTGACAAACAAAATACCAAGGCCTGTTTCACATAAGTTATAAGTCAGATAATACAGGAGAATCTAGATGTATGATACAAAATTATTACAGTCTAATACCGGCCTAACCATAGAGAATGATGAAACGCTACCTTTTAAAAAGCATACTTCAAGTCGTTTTCTTTTCAAGGTTTGTCATAGTTATAATAATATGACCTGATCTCACGTTTTTGTACAGCTTGAATCCACAGCTAACTCTTAACAGAATTCGTAGCCCTCAATTTGTTTAAAGAATTAAAAACGGAAAGATAAGTGAATTCTAGACGTCCAGATTTCTGTATTACCAAAAATAATTCAGAGTTATACCTCTCCTTTCTGTGGTATTACATGACTGTCAAGTTCCATGAAACAGGACCCATTATATCAGCTACATTGTTCCAAAAAATTATCAAACATTCGAATTTGAATTAATTTTCAGTTTATTACAGTGATTTTTTTGAATTATGAAAAAATTATCATTTGTTTAATCTATCAAAATTTGAGTCGCTGAGTTCTAAAAAAGTCCTGTCACTTTTCAAAATGTTTGGCTAAAAACGTTTGGACAAGACTTGGAATGGAACTGGACTGGACAAGACTGGATGGAACCATACTGGACAAAACTTGAAATGGAACCGAACCAGAACTTTATTTTTTTTCAACACAGGGATAAGAATTTTTCTGTCCCTTTCACAGACAACATTCGAAAAAGATTTGAATTCGGAATCCAATGATGTGTATAACTCAATTTTGAATATTTGTGGACAAGACTATTATTAGTAGCATAAAATATTGGGGAAAATAATCGGAAGATGATTTGGTAGAATCATGTCTAGTAGACATAATGTTGAATCAATGTCAGGAAGTATTTGCCTGGCTTTATTTGTTGCTAAAGGAACTAACTGGCGAGGAATTGAATAGCTGACAATGAATTCCGGCGCCTATAATACATTATTACAAAAGAACATGTTGTCAGGAAGAAGAAATCAGAATGAATAATCGCGTCTGGCCCCCCTCCTCCTTCTTCTGCTCATCCTCTTCCTTTTTCTTCTCCTCCTCCTTTCACCCCCATTTTCTTTTTGCCTCCGCCTTTTATTACGTGTAAATCAAATATTTCCATTCTCATGCAACAGATGTGTACTTTATTGATCCGTGCAACTCTACTCTCAGTGTTAAACCCACACCAATCTGTTGGTTGGGCCTTCAATTCATTAGTCCCGGGTTCGAATCCCGGCTGAAACTGTAAGTTTCATAAATTAATGCAATTTAATTCAAGAGCATTGACTTGACCAGAATGATTAATAATAGCCTAATTGTATTTGAAAATGATAAAAGCATACTATAATGTCATATCATTTATCA
Source organism: Laodelphax striatellus (assembly GCA_017141395.1). Lineage (NCBI taxonomy): Eukaryota > Metazoa > Arthropoda > Insecta > Hemiptera > Delphacidae > Laodelphax > Laodelphax striatellus. The sequence goes on along the minus strand of CM029541.1, from coordinate 5,053,942 downwards.
TTATTTATTGTTACAAAACATTACAAATGTAAAACAAAGTCATATAAGCGAAAAGAGAAATGGCCTAAAATAATAGCCTAACTCGAACATGATGAGTTTGATCCAGAGGAAATTAGAAGACGTGTTCTATACTGATATAAAATACTGTTAATAAAATAAATAAAATAATATTACTACATTGTACTGTACTACCAAGACAAAATTAATCGAATCATATAATTCGTTATTTAGGGAAAACATTGCAAGTTTCATGAAATGTACATTATATACATTAGAAATATTAGATTCAAAATATTTGAACGAGATACTCCACTTTCATCTATGAGATGAATTATATGTTTATATTTTGCTTGCTAAATTGTTAGTAGAATTTGTTTGCAAGCAGGGTATTACAATACACTATTTACAGTAAATACCGTATACTGTATATTTATATACTCAAAAATTTAGTATATAATATACTAAAAGTATATCAAGTGTAAATTATATTATCTTTGGTGTTTCAGATGCTAGGCAACCTGTTTGATTGACTCTATAGATTGGCATCACCATCATAATATTATGAACAATATTATAATGATGTATTAAATTTGATTATTGTATTAGTATAGATTTATATTGAATTTTATGTTTGTAACACTTCTATTGTTGACTGGCCCGTCTATTAATGAGTAATATATTTTTGGCTTAAGTAAGTATTCTATTCTAATATCGCCAATACAAAGAACATTACAGAATACTTATTTACAGAACAATATTGGATGGTCCAAATACTTGACGACTGTCGAGTCAATAACGGAGAGTAATTTTGAATATGTCAGAACATTACATAGCAAACACATTTATATTGTTTGAAAACTGTAAAAAAAAAAGTTAAGCGCGACGGAAACCGATATAGCATTGATAACATTTGCTATAGCAGGATTCTTTTAAATTGTCAGAAAACAGCTGATTTAACGTCAGTGAACTAGCGTACATCAATCAGCTGTTTTCTGACAATTTAAAAGAATCCTGCTATAGTAAATGGGCATTTGAAATATGCATGAAATAGGCGTTGCAGGGGGGAGGGTGCACAATACGGTTCCTCTTCTTATTTTCAGCCCATGTAACCCAGTTACTGTCTATTCCTATTGATTTAGATGTTCTACGCTACGCATTCCAGTCAAGTCCATCACGACTTGGTGAACTTCGTCTCACTGACTTAGCCGGCTTCAAGGTGACAGGCAGTGCACTTAGCACAGCGATACTTATTAATATTGTAGGGCTGCTCTAGATTCCCCAGTCCCTCGGGGGGCACAGAAATCCGTCCTAATAATCCATTTGCATACTGCAACCTTAATCACGTTTTCATTCATGGTGGAGTAGCAGAGAAATCAATGATATTTACAATTTATGAAAGATGCCTGTTGCAAAGTGCCGTGCCTAGGTTTTAAGTTAATTTCGGGCCGGATTTTCCAGATTATCCAATAAAAAACCTAGCATGAAATTAATGTGAGCTTTTTATTTCTGATTAATGATGTTACTGTTCTTCGTATCTTCATGGAATGAGTTACTAGCTTATATTGTAGGTTCTAAGTTAATTCTGGGCCTGATTTTAAATCCCGGGGTTTCCAGATTATCCAATATAAATCCTGGCATTCAATTAATCCAGTTTTATGTGGGTAAAATTAATTGTTACAATTCAATTACATATGTTTATTCATGGTGTTGGGAAATTTTTCAAGATAAACATATAACAGAGGAATATAGAGGGAAAACTATCAAGAATTTATATGAGAAATAGAGTTAAAAGTTTTTGTTTGAAATGGTCTTCAATTAGGCTGCATGGATAAATTTTCGTTTTCAACATGATAAAAGAATTTCAAAAGACCAGGGGCCTGTTTCATAAAATTTTAGAAGTCCTGTAAAAGATGAAAAAGACAGACACACAATAGCATAAACTTGAAATTTTAGAGTGTAGGCCTATTAGAATTTTTCCTTTTTTTATCGTATGGCTTTTAAAATCGGTGGTGAGACCCTTACGGGTAGGTTCCACCTCGCCTAATTGCACAATTTTTTGTGTCTTTTTGTGTCGGTCACCCATCCGAGAGCGGTCTTGAATGTTTGTTACTTTTTTCCATTACCTACAACAGAACTTCTAAAAATCTATGTTACAGGCCCAAGTAGGGTCTGAGTTATTATAAGTGAATTGAGACAATCCTCCATTGTTTAATAATATTTAAAATTATAACTGTTCTAAAATCCGATTATTATTTTCTCTAGGTTCCTCTTATTGTGTACATCAATGCAATAATGTTCACAAAATTTCCTGTATTAGTAAAAGATTTAGATGTTTTTCAATAATATTCTCTTCTCAGCCATTTGCACCAAATTGAATCTAACCGCCGTAATATGACGTCATTTTACAAAGCTTAATAAGGATCTCTATGCATTGGTTTCGATAGATGACGTCATTTTACGTCGGTTACATTTAACAGCCTCTTTGTGCAACTGGCCATAAGGTTTTTGACATTTCATTTTATATTATTACAGTTGGACTTATTTCGATTTATTATTACTGATTATTATATCATTTCAATTTCAATTTTATTTCCACAATAAAAAATTACACAGTTACTATACATACAATACATACATTTGTACAGGAAATATATTTCCCAACATACACTCTAGATCCGTGCGTGGGGAAATATATTAAATCATTACAAATTTCGAAGTTAGACTTTTTCACTAAAATCTCTATAGGTTTATAGCATGATCCGAATGCTTAAAGCAGTTAGTAGCTGATCTTTCTAGCTGGTAGATGGGATCAGTACGGAAACCCATCTTAGCAACTTAAGCCAGTTTGATCAATACGAATTAAGTGGTAAACAATGCTCCACCGTCCAAAACAGATGGAATCGCTTATATCGCTACTACGCTCCAAATAAAAGAACTTTGTTACATCAGTAATTGTTAGCTAATCTAATCAACAAATTATAGATGACTATCGATAATTGAAAATACAATTACGATTTTTGTTTATTTAAAGTATAAATCGTTTACATCTAATTTGATTTCAACACATATTTTTACGTTTTCAGCCATTTATTTTCTTAATCTTAATTAGTTCTTAGTCAGATAAGAACTGAATAAGGTTCGACTTGGGTTTCACGATTCTAGTAGACATTCTACTTACTGGAGGCAGGTTACCAGAAGCCTATCTAACTACCTATAAACCAGTAACCTGCCTCCAGTAACCAGAACGTCTACTAGAATCGTGAAAACCAGCGATAAGAGTAGACAGTAGTAGTCAGCCATATTGGAAATGGTCCCTTAAGATCAATGTAATCTTTTAAAACATGTAGCGCCGTTATTTTTGGACAGAAAATTAAATTTGAAGCGTCATTGGAAAGAGTATAGAATTCTTCAGGGGGTTGGCTTTTCACTTTTTTAATTAGAAAATTACTGCAATAATTACAGCAAAAATAAATTTTTCATGTTTGAACATTTTTGGAGGTTTTTTGGAAGAAATTTTTAAAATTTGAAAAAGACATGCCCCTGTAACATTTAATAATTTATCGAATAGAATGTTTTCCAAGAAGATCCGACGTGAACTGTAGACGTGACGTGTTACAGAAAAATGCATGTTTAAGCTTAAAATTACATTGATCTTATGGGACATCAATCCAATATGGCCGACTACTACTGCCTACTCTTAAAAATAGTTTTGGTATTGCTTTGAAACCTTAGAATGATAAACCTGACACTGGCTTGGACAAATTGTGAATTAGAAATGTATGAATTGACATAAAAAATTACTCAAGCTTTTTCTCAATGAAAATCTTATGGGAATATTGCCAAAAGTATGGCGGATTTGACTAAGTCAACCAATCTAAAGAGAGACATTCAGTAAGGCTACACTGTGATTATACAGGCTCTGCATTACGAACTTCACAGACTCGTCTCATTTTTCAAACTAGAGCTTTCTACCTACAAAAGAAGTTATGGACTAACTGCAAAAACCCCTTTTCAGGCAATTTTCGTTTTTCCATTTTTGTCTTGCTATAAGTGACCAATCGATTGGTTGACTTACGTCAATGGCAAACTCCCACACCCTTTTTGTTTGTTTTTGTAAACAGCCTTTGTAGGCCTTTACAACCTCTATAAAAAAAATTGTAAGAGTATGAGTGATGGAGTGAGTTAATGACGGCGAAAATAATGGATTGGTTGACTTAGTTAACAAAAGATGTTGAACATGGGCTAACTTTGGACTTGAAGTGTAAGTTTGTCATTTCCCTGTTTTACAAGACTTCTGAAACTTCATGAAACAGGCCCTGGTTCATTTTCAAGAAAAACAATGAAACCACTTGGAAGTTTCAACTGCAATTTTAATTGAAATAGGCTAGGAATACTTGGAAAAACATGCTGATTATTTATCGTGTTTTTGAACTAAAAGAAATATACAGTAGGATTATTTTAAATTGTCAGAAAACAGCTGATTGATGTACGCTCGTTTACTGACGTTAAATCAGCTGTTTTCTGACAAGTTAAAATAATCCTGCTATAACTGTTATTTTAGCGATAAAATGATAATTTGAATGTTAAATCCAAAATCCACCCAAACCTCCGAAGTAAGGATTGAAAGACGTGGAAACACATTGATTTTTCAAATGTTCTATTTTTGTCAATTCTTATCATTTTTAATCCATGGGCATGTTTCAATAAAGTTTTAGAATCTTGTAAAACATAAAAATGGTGATCTTACACTGAGATTCCAAAGTTAGGTTGAGTCCAATATCTTCTGTTAACATCTATAGGCGTAATTCACACCCGAAAAAGCTAACAAGGGAATTATCGATTTTAAAATTGAAAAGGTTTATAGACAAACCAAATTAAATATAGACAATTGAAAATATTCACAAATATTGAAAATTGTTTAGGCTACTATGAGTTACTACAATTGACCTGTTTGTTTAGCGTGAGTTCGCCATTTTCCGATATTTTCGAACTCATAAGTTTTATGATACTGTACAGGCCCCTGAATTAAAAGAGATCCTACAGTATAGGTATATTCATTTAATTTGGCGGGTGGCGAATAACTTTCATTAAACATTTCTGTGGTAACGGGTAATGTTCTGTTGATTTATTTTTTAATAAAGTTTTTTACATGTTATATACAGCATTAATTTTATATGATAAAAATTCTACAGAACATCACCCGGTTTTTTGATTCACCCATGAGCTCTAAGCTTGTGCGTGGGTAATAAGAGGGGTGATGTTGAGATATGACGACTGTTTTTAGGCAGTCGGGACTGGCGGCTTTTCGTCTCCTCCGAAAGACGGGAGTGGCCGTTTTTCGTTACCATAGAAATTTTAGATGAAAGTTACTCCCCATCCACCAAATTAAGTTAATATACACATAGCCTACTTTCAATCATTGAATCAAGAAAAATAATGAATAAATATGAGGAATAATTAATATATTTTGAATTAAAATTAATATATTTTAGACAGAAGAAACTCACCATACAACTCTCTACCAGATCGACTTGCAGAAGTGGCTCGCATAGCTCTGTTCTTGACAAGCGCTGCGCTCGTAACGTCTGAAGCCTGTATCATGCCTGGCGTCTGACGCTTCTGACGCATCTTCTGTTCCATCAGCTGACGCTGAAACAAACACAAAGATTCACTCGTAATTGTATTCAACTAGGACATCCCTGGTCGTAAAAAACTGCGACTATTGAATTATGTAAAGTAATTTGCAATCATTCTTCTCTTCTCCGCCTCCTCCTCCTCCTACATCACCCCCTCCTTCTTCTCTTCTCCCACTCCTCCTCCTACATCTCCCCCTCTTCATAACAGCGATTCTTGTACACTTATTTGCTAACGTTAAATCAGCTCCTTAGTTTGACTGAGGCTCACTAAAAATGAATACTCTCCTGTTACACTGAAATTTCAAGCTAAATGTGAAAGAAATATTTGAATACTAGTGGGATAATCCATCATCACTACTTACTACTGACACTTGACATATTTATTAGCTAGAGAAATGTTATAGAAATTCTACTTCAACAAGCTTATTAGCCAGCAGTTTCTTGAAAAGTAGAAGCAAGCTATCTAAAAACAATATTATCAGCGACAGTGTCAGGTAACATGTTCGTACAGCAAACAGTACGAGTTTTAGCTAACAACGCGAATATTGTTTTAGTGGAAAAGAGAGAAACGTTTTTTGAATTGGGTCATTTGTAAGAGTTATTATAATGGTTGATTCGAGATTAAACCCTGATCAACGTTAATGTAACCAGCTGCAACAGTAACCATGTGATTGTAATTGTGGGCCGTTAATAATCCTATTGACAAGAGATCAAACCGTTATTAGTTATTTTCAAGAAAAACATTTTACTACTGAACAGTGTTGCCAGATACCATTGGCTGCTTTTCGGGTAATCCATCCTAAACAGCCAATGTTATCTGGCAACACTGCTACTGAACCTCATAATTATTAAGGAGAATTTTTTAATAATACAGCACTCTTATGTTGCAAATTTTAGGTACTTGATGGATAAAACATGTTATCCATGGACTGTATACTGTATACATGACAAACAGAAATGCAAGTGTTTGAACTTTCATCGTCGACTCTATTGACTGACTTGATTCGGTCTAGAAAAATATTTGATTTATTTTCCAAACATTTCACTTTCCAAAATGATGTAATCTAGATCTTTACTGATTTTTGATAATATGATAATTCAAGTACACAGTAAATTCTACTAAGTAGCCTACATTAACAAACTAAGTTTTTGTAAATAATCTAAATCAACTATTTGTTTACTTTTTGTAAAGCAGGTCTTATTCAAGTTGATGAGAATATTGCAATTATCACTACTACAATTAATATCACTTCCGATACTGCTACTACGTAGAGCTACAGGTCTTAAGCTTGTTCCTAACGACTTACCATGCTACTAGGTAGCATAAAGAAAGGTAGCAATGAAAAACTTCAATTTTAAACTCAAATAATCTTTGCCCCCCAAAAAACCAGGGTAATTGCTAGAAGCATGATTAGTTGAAAAGGCTGAAGACGGGTACTTAGTTGCAGTATCGGATACCGTACTCAACAGTGATAACAAATGGGCCCAATGTTACCCAAGTCCCAAGTGAAAAAAAGCAATGTCATTTTGTAATGCAAAATAAATTGGACAAATGAATCAATATTACTTATCCAAGAAACTATTTTCTTGGAGGGAAGATATTCTAGAAATTGAGGTACAAAATAGATTGATAGGTTTTGTGAGAGCTCAAAAAGATTTGATACATTTCAATCTCATTCCTTCTGGAAGGTTTATGTCTATGACCGTTGCAATAAGTACCTAGGACAATTTTATTAAAATATTAATAAATTATGAATGGGAGATCAGAATGCAAATTGCTTCCAAGAATGCAGGATCAATTAGATTGTTATTATAGCAACGGTACACAAAATGTTACTAGGTCATGGAGGTTAGGTACGGTAAGCTACATTGATCGGATAAAAGATCGAATTTGTATCACGGGTATCATGAAGAGAATTGAGACAATCCAACTAACCTGTTGTTCTAATTTCTGCTGCCTCATGTTTATCGAAGTCATTTTTTAACTAAAAGTTCGTTGACACAAAAACAAACAACACAAATTCACAGAAAACACACCAGCAAACATTCTTATCCCCGACTGAGCAGACTGAGCTGAGCGAGCAAACGAAACAGGTGTGCTTCGATCAACGACCGTTTTTAGAATTTCCCTCCAAATTACATCAATTTTCACATGAAAAGTAAAAAACAAAACTCCTTGAAAAAATCAAACCTTCATTCTCAGATATAAATTCCATTTCTTCAAAAATAACCTTCAAACTATTTCCACAAATCTTTGATTAAACATAAATTGACCCAGAATGTCGCTATTTCGTCGTCGGATGTTTTTGGAATGGGTTTGATTTGAATGGTATCATTCACACTTTGCGCTATACCAACAGCACAAACTTGAAGCGGGGAATTTCAAAAATATTAATTTACGAATGAATAATACTTTTTTGAAACCCCACTCTTATTTACATAAATTTTTGATTTTATGTAATATTATAGATGAAAACATAGACTATCATTGATTCAAATACGGTATTGAATCAATTTCTCAGCTTCAATTCAGCAAATCATCGAAAATTAATTTACAAAAAATGATGGGTACCGTACCCAGTTTAAACTGATGATAGCATCATTACTCAATCAGTTTATGAAATAATATTATTTAGGTCCAATTAAAATGTACAAGATTTTGTTTTGCAGGAATCAAGCGTAGGATAATTACAATTTTTTTCTATCGCTATCAATTCAGTTTTAATTTTTCAGGAAATTTTTCATTGAATAATTATATAATAGATTGACTGGATCTGCATGGGAATAATTGAATAATATTATACATTTCACACAAGACTTTAATCATAAAATACAATAATTACAAATCTTCAATTGTGCATAGAAACCATACATTACTAGAACTAATCATATTACATCTAAATTAAACAATAAATACTTACACAGTTATAAATATTTCCTCTAATGTTTTCAAGTCACTTGGGGAAACACAGAAATTCCAAGATTTCAATGGCTAACAAAAGAAGCCTACTGAACAATAAAAATGTGTGAATCTTACATAAATTGAATTTATAGAAGTATAGCTAAGTTTTAAATTTCTTTGAAAAATTATACAGATAGAATGTCCTTCAGAAAAAGGCTTCTTAGTTTTGCTACTTTCAAATTGGAAAATAAATAGTATTGAAAGAATATAACTTTGGTCTACTCTTATAGGCCTACACTGTGCAGTCAACACCTAAAATAACATATTTTTTGAAGAATTCCAAGATTCTTAATTGTTAAGTATTGAATAACAGTTGAAAAGTCATAATAGAATACATAAAAGATTTATACATTTTTAAAAGTCAAACATGGGCTTGCCCTCTTCAGAGAAATATAATTCCTGTTCCATTGTTCTTTTCTAATTTCAATCATTTTTACGATTGTGACTTTTAATCATTGCATTATTAACATTATTTTTAGATTGCATTATGAACTAAATAAGTGAAGATATAGGAATGAGTTTAAAGCTTCCTATATAAAAATAAGAGAATCATTTTTACAAATAGATTGAAAAAAATGAAAACTAATTTTGAACAGAAGAAAGAGTAGGGAGAAACAGTTGCATGGATTTCAATTAGAAGAATTATCTGATAAAAATTACAATTATTGTGTAAGACTATAAATTGTGTAATAATAATCAATTTCGGTACCGTACTAAAGTCTTTGTTTCCTACAAAACGTTCAAAATAATTCTAATAACTCTTGACAGCTAATTATTGTTTCCTACTCTTAAGATTTGATCGTGAATTTGGAAACCAGTTCAGAATATGATCGATGCAGATTGTTCTAGAAAAACAATAATTATTATTATTAGTACAAGTGACGTAGTTCTAAAATATTTCAACAGTAAGAAAGCCATGAAATAATCTCACCTCGGCCTATATCACAACAAAATAGTTAGACAGCATGGGAACCAGTTAGAGAAGTCACATCCTTCAATTTACAATTGCAAATAAATTATTAGTTGATATTTAGTGTGTATAATCGATTAAATTGACAAAATTATGACTACTTTTTTAAAACGTAATGAAAATCTAAAACATCTAATATAGAATATTAAGTACCCTAACTAGATAATGGTAATTTATAGGAAATATGATATAACGAAGGATATTAAAAGTATCTTTACACAGGTAGTTGTGGTCATCCAGAGAAAAGATAACTATGAGTATCAAGTAAACATATTTCTGAATATCATTGAAGAGGTTTAATAATGTAGATAGATTACAGCTGACTAATTACCATAGCAACTGTGTGTTCTTGTTACGTTGTGTACTTCAATAAAATGGATTACTGACTACCAAAACGTGTTCTTTGTTTTAAACCTCAGATCAGATTTGTTCAAGGGTAAAACGAATTCCTAACAATCATACTATTGAAAAACATAACAGAATATTACAGCCATCTCCAACATAGATGATTGTAGTTGAGAAACAATAACTCACAAAATTATGAATCATATTTTTACGATGATAAAAGTAATAACACAGAGTAAGGTACCTTAAAGGTGCATTTAGACCATGTAACTTTGTTGTAAAACATTTGTTACACAACAAGTTTCACAAAAATGTTACAAATGTTATATAACAAAATGAATACTTTTGTGTAGTGTCAGCTGTTGTTATATAACAAAAGTTACAGAAAACTTGTTATAAGAAATGTAATATAAGAAATGTTTTATAACAAAGTTACATAGTCTAAACGCACCTTTACAAAGAAAATGGTATTCTACTGGAGTTGAGAAAACACTAAATATTAAATACCTCCAATTAACAATAATCAGGAATATATATAATACACAGAATTCTTGACACCAGATAAATCATGGTAATTGAGGATAAGCAACTGAGAATATATAGGTAACTTGCCTCAAAATTTATGATGTTAGCATAAACACCACAGAGTAAATCAGATAAAACACCAGATAAATCATGATAATTGAGTATAAACAACTGAGAATATTAGGTAACTTGCCTTAACATTTATGATATTAGCATAAACACCACAGAGTAAGGTACCTGTACTAATAGATTATAGTAATCAGGATTGAAAATTCAATCTTCACAGAATATTAATCTTTCAAATCAGAATATTCATCTACCTTTACAAAATCTTGGACACCGGACTCCTTTATTTATTTATTCATTACAGATATTCAAAGACTACAGGCAAAGCCCAAAACAGTCTTCATAAAAATTACCAGTATAAATCAGACAAACTAAATAGTACAAAGTAAATATAGTAAACAGTTTATATATAGCTTGGTAGTTGAGTGACACCTTCATATAGCCTTGGAAGTTGAGTTTGAATAACTCAAAATATTAAGTACCGTACCTTTGAATTGATCATGAGTTGAATACCACAGAAATAAGTACCTATACATAGATAAAATTACTCTAAAGGGAATATAACACAGAATGCAAGTGACATTTAGTTGTTACACATAATTATAATTAGTTCATTAGGAGTTGTGGATGGTGAATTATCATGTAGTTTTCCGTGTAACATATAACCTGAATGTTCTTATTTCCATGGGATCGAGGGTTATGGTAAGGGATTCGTCAAGAGGTTTGTTGTCGGGTTGTTTAGTTTTGTAAATGGGTCCCTCGTGTCTCCAGCGAAGCCTTGAAACGTGTTGCTTCTCCTTGCTAGCTGACAGATTCAGTTCCACTGCTTTGGTGATGGTAAAGTCTGAGAAAAAGTCCTGGTGGCACAGAAAGCATGTCATTTTCATCAAAGAAATAATCACTTTTATCAAAGACAATTAGAATACTAATAGTTTCCTATCGTCTTTGCTTTTATGCAGTAAGGCTTGCACACAATGCTAAGGCATCAGGGGCCTGACTCATAAAGTTTTAGAAGTAAGAGAATAAGAATATTTTTATTTGCCATTAAATACAAATACTGTATAATTATGTACAATAGGATTCGTCAAAATAGTCAAAATTTAACAAAATAGAATAAAAATTATTCATGTATCCATACCAGACATATATTAGTACAGTTCATAAAATCACTTATGTCGTAAAATACTTTTCCTTTTAGCCACTTGGAAACCACTGTATCACTGTAATCACTATATCTTGAGGCCAGTAACTGTGAAGATTGTAACTGTTATATAGCCCGGTAAGTATTGTGAAACAGGAAAGTGGCGAGCCAATACTAAGGCTAGGCGTACACCGGTTAGTCAAGACAAGACAAGACAAGACGAGATTAGTCACGTTTAGTCACAGTACTTCACGTAGTTGACAGACAAGTCAGTAACTCGTAGTGAAAATGTTTCCAAGTTTTATTCGATATTTTGTGAATATTAACAATGAATAATATTGAAAATCTTCACAAATATTTAATAAAACTTGAACAATTTTCACTATGAGTTACTGTGGGATTTCCAGTATTTTATTCAATATTTGTGAATGTTAATAATGGACAATTGAAAATCTTCACAAATATTGAATAAAACTTGACAAATTTGGAGTGACTCCAGCTAATCTGCTGTCTGTTTAGTGTGAGCTCGCAATTTTCCTGTTTTACAAGACTTCTAAATTTCATGAAACAGACCCTTGGAATGGAAATGAATTATTGACATAACAACTCATTACAGATTTTCACCATGTTCGAAAGTTATAATATTTGAAACACTAAACAATATTAATTAGGCTGTATTGTAGTAGATGAATTCTTATACATTTTGTATAATGACTCTTTGTATAATTACAAGCTGTAATGAGGTAATTCATAAAACATTTAGGGCCGGTTCATGAGCTCAGGATTCAGCCAAGTCCTAGACAAAAACGGGTGACCACCGTAGCATCGACAAACGTTAGCCTTGACACTCTGTACTATAAGGGCTCTGTATGCTGCTAACCCACTAACCTGTCGGGACAAACGCTTTTCGATGCTGTGTTAGCCACCCGCTTTAGGCAACTCGTACACCGGAGCAATAAGCAATAGGCAATTAGCAACATTTGGATCATATGATCGTCTACTCTATAGAAACAAATAGTCCAATGCACACCTAAAGCAGCTGTTTCAGTGTGCATTGAACTACTGGTTTGTATAGAGTAGACAATCATATGATCCATATGTTGCTAGTTGCCTATTGCTTATTGCTCCGGTGTACGACCGGGGTTAGTCTAGGACTTTGCTAAATCCCGAGCTCATGAACCGGCCCTTAAGCTTCTAACACATTTTGAGCATCAAAATATTTTCGTACAACTCATTAGTTTATTATAATTATTTCAAATCTTCCCGTTTCTGTGCGCCTGTTTTACTTGTATAATTTGTTTCAATAATTAGAATAATACTTACAGAACAGTTGAAAGTGACTGGTTGAGATAGCGTTTGGTGTTCATTGACATCAAACATGTGTTCGAAGCGCACCAGGAATGAGTTAGCAGACCACCATTGCAGAGTCAGAAGATTCACATTCGATGGTAGAGGATTCTTCAGTATTCCATTGTACTGAAATAGAATTGCTTTTAGACGATGTTCTCAGAAACACGGAGTAAATTCTAAACAGCTTTTAAATTTTAGATTAAAATTAAAACAATTAGGCTACTCTGAATTTCATTCTTTTTTATTCTTTTTTAATCAGTTACATTCCATTTTCAGAATCATATTTCTTTTAGTTTACCAGATATTGATAATGGCGTAACAACCAGATCGGGTTTTCAATGTTTTAAATATTGTGGTTGTGACAAGTTCTAGACGTTTTATTTACTACTAGAAGCCACCCGTGCGTAGCAACGGAGCTCCACAAAACAAAGCTACATAATAATTTCTTCTCTACTGTGTGTATCAAATATATTATTCATTTTTTCCTGGATTAGGCCTTTAAAATATGGTATAGCCTAATGCTATGCTAAAACCGAACATATAAGGTAGGCAAGAATAGTGCATTGCCAATTTGCCAATTTCCAATTTTGCATTGACAATAAAAAATAATTACTTTAAGTTGAAAACTATCAGCAAAGAAATTGAATAATAATAGAGTTTTATATGGTCGATAAATAATGGTAAAAAATTAAAGAATTGCTTTTATTTTGATGAAAAACCATAGACATAAACGATTGATTTTGGTTTGAATCTCATCGTCAAAAAATTTTGCCCTCACGAAGATTCGAACTCCACGCATTGGTAACCCTATACGCTAGCCATTTCTCTTTATAACCATAAGGGAAAACTTCGCTATGGAAGCATTCTAACTCGAGAGATTAGGAACTCGAAACACATGTTTCAAATCAATGGTATTCATAAACATGTCTTCTGTTATGAACCGAGAACCGATCTGTGTGATTCCATTCATCTTTCCGGCTCTTCTTAGATTACCATGGGAGCGATCCTTTGATGATTCTTAGAGGCAAAAGATCTTGAATTCCTTTCTCATTCCGCATCTAGTAAGTATGAAGAATATTTATGCAAAATTTCAAGTTTGTAGGTCTAGTAGTTTGGGCTTTATAGTGTGATTCCCGTTATCAGATTTAGCCTTTTATATAGATCTTCTTCTTCTTCCTATCAGGGTTTAGGCATCTCTGCCTGTTCCGAAACTCATATCCATCCATCGTTTCCTTGGACGTCCTCGGTCTCTCTTGCCTTCTGGGTAGTAGTTGAGAATTAGAACGGTGATTAGAACGGTGAACCATAGTGATTAGAACGGTACCTTTTATATAGATATAGATATATACTCTAGTACATGGATCTCGATAGTTGAGTGGGTTAATTTCCGTTAATTTTCTTTTTCTTGATGTCTGTGTAGTTTTATAAATTGTGTAGTCAATATTTAAACTTAGATTTTAGTTTTTGAAGAAGATAAATTTATTTATATAATATGAATGAAAGTTGAAAAGTGGGAAATAAAGCCAGAGGTAAAGCCGCCAAGAACCGGCACTAAATGGAGCGATGAAAGAAAGGCTGCTTTTGCACAGAGAATGAAGAGTTGGTGGGCAAACAAAAAGAACACCTCAAAGTCCCATAAATGAATCATTTTCACTCAGCGTCTTCCAATCAGGGAGCTCTACGACAAATAATAATGATAATATGAACTACACAAAAAGTTCATCCTCACCTGAGTTTTATGACTAGACATCCATTCGCTGGCAGTCTTGTGTAACCGGTAGAACGAGAGCCAAGGACTGTTGACAATGCGATTGGCCCAGGTGCGGTGCTTCTCCGCCCCCTCTGAGAATACCACCTCGCTGATTGGCTGATCCTGTTGCGTGGCTGCGTTCTCATTGGCTATCGGACTGCCGTGGATGCGGTGTTTGGGAGTGGGCGGGGCGGGGTTCTCGCTTCGTGTCAGCTGGACGATGTGAGTGCCACGTGTGACCAAACCTTCGCCGAACTGGATTTCGTCGAGTGGCTCACTGACACCCTTGTTGTCGTCGTACAGAAGGCGTCTGTGCACCTGCATGAACAGGATAAAGCTGTCTTTTACAATTCATTCCACATTTTTGAGTCTTTATCAATCAATCAATATTTATCATTTCCAAACGAAAACGACACAAAAATGAACTGGAAATAATATACAAATATGTAATTATCACAAATTTTATATAAAAAATAAAGAAATTTCAACCTTCATAGCCTTCTGAATAGCAATCAAGAGTCCTTGTAAGGGTGGGTTCATGTCGGAGCTGTGATAAGCGATCCCAGCAACGCTTTCATCGATGGTTGATTACTCGTTGTCAGCGCACAAACTTTGTTTTTCTGGCAACGCCAATAACAATTAAACGTTTTTTTGCCAGGGATGATGCCCACATAAGCTCTAAGCTTGTGCGTGGGTAATGGGAAAAATGATGATGGATGATGATGATGAGAGATGAATGTTCCTACAGCTTTAGGTGGGTTCCGAACCACCGGGAAGCGATTTTGAAGCTCATAAATTTTTGTATTTAGAGGAGCCGGTCACCATTACAACGGGAGTGGTAGGTGGTAGGCGCTGTCTCTTATCTAATCTCACCGATTAGGCCTGGCGTATACCGGTTAGTCAAGACAAGACAAGACGAGATTAGTCACAGTACTTCACATAGTTGCTTTATGAAGCAACACACACCGATTAGTCATTGCATCAGTGTGTGCTGCTTCATAAGCAACTATGTAAATTATTGTGACTAAACATGACTAATCTCGTCTTGTCTTTACTTGAATAACCGGTGTACGCCTAGCCTAAGACTCGCCTCTGCCACTGGGAAACCACTCCCCAAAAAATTCTATTTTTTCTCTTTTTTTGTTCATTCCTTTTTTTATACAGAATTTCAAGAGAAGATTTATTTATTATTTATTTAGCGTATGGCTTTTAATAGTGGGGAGACCCGAGTAGGGTTGTTCCACTTCACCAACATAACCAATTATCCCTTGATAGGGAACATGGTGAAAGTTTGTTTTCACTTAGAAAACAGACATCAGCATTTAAAAAAAGTATTTATAAAGTATTTAAGCACGATGTTATACAGTGAACTCCACATAGTGGATTTTAATATGAATACAGAATTTCAAGAGAAGATGAATGACGTTGATGTAGTACTCCAGTAATGTGGTAACAAAGATTTATGCACTAACCATGATTTCAATTTCACCATCCTGTAAGCTGGCCGCTCCCTGTGCTCGGTCCACAAGGACAGTGACTCGCCTCTGGTCGTCCTTAATGGCCACAGCCGAGGTGATCGGATAGTAGTTGCTGGCCACTGGCTCTGTCAGCGTGATATTCCAGCTGGACCTGTAGTTGCGCTTGCGTTTGATCATTCGCCGCCCGTTGCTGTCCGTCCACAGCTCTCCATTCGTCTGCAGTGTCGTCTTGTACTTGCTTATCACTTCTTTGCCTGTCCATTTCCTGAAGAAAACAATTAATAAAAATATAAATAATTTATACCATAAATGGGTTGCTAAGAATACCTTGTGTTATGAAAAGAACATCATACATCCATAAAGTATTTAAAACGTTTTTCACAAACAAATTCGGAGATTCTTGATAACACTTGGATGTGTTGATATGGAGACAGCTTTGTCAATTAACCAAATTGAGCGATGGAGTGATGAAGAAGAGCTTATTAAACAAGTGGATGTGATTTCTAAGATTTGAGGCGAAAAATAAAAACATATTAGAAGACTCTTCTTCTCAAGAGTCTAAAAAATTTCTTTTGCAGAAAAAATCTCTTCTTCGAAGTTTTTTCAAGTAGTCGTCACCTCTCTTCTCACCTGGTTGACTTTTCTTCATCGTGTCCGTCTTCTCAGGGAAGAAATGCAAGAAGTTGTCCCGAATTCCTAAAAAGTAGAAAAGAAAAAATGTAAATTTTTCTATAATTTATTCTTTTTGAATTACTCTGGCACTTACTAAATTCCTCTCATAACAAGTGTATAAAGCCATTCAATATGATTAGCTTAAAGAACATTTTCTGCTAAATAGCCTATATTTTTCTGTCCTGAAATGTGTTATTATGACTGTGAACAGAATGAAAGTTGTCATGATTGTAATTTGTGTATTATGAAGTTTTTTTAGGGATAGTGTACTATGTGTTACATGATTCATTATTAGGCTAGGCGTACACCGGTTAGTCAAGACAAGACAAGACGAGATTAGTCACAGTAGGCTACTTCACATAGTTGCTTATGAAGCAACACACACCGATTAGTCATTGCATCGGTGTGTGCTGCTTCATAAGAAACTATGTGAATTACTGTGACTAAACGTGACTTGTCTTGTCTTGACTAACCGGTGTACGCCTAGCCTTAGCCTGCAATGTCATTCATTTTTATTGGTCATTATTTTTAATTCACTTCTTCCTGACAGAAAATATTCAAGCGAGAGCTAGATATGGGGAAATTTGTTGCAATTGTGTTTCTGTTCTGATATTATTTTGGGTGTTCTGTGCTCTTATATAATAAGTTTCTGTTTATTATAGCTTTCACTCACTCAACAGGAATAGGACCCACAAGCCACTGGAATTCAATTTGATCCTGGTTCTTGTAGATACGCACGATTTGACTCAGCCACGTGTCGAACACCTGATGAACTTCAGTTACCTCCTTGCCTATGAACAACGGAATGTTTCATGAGTCAGTCAACTTTATTGCAACCATTTTTTATCAATTAAAAATCGAATTCATTATTCAACATTTACAAACAGACTTAGGGCCGGTTCATGAGCTCGGGATTTAGCTAAGTCCTAGACTAAAACGGGTGGCTACCGTAGCATCGACAAACGTTTGTCTCGATAGGTTAGTGGGTTAGCAGCATAGAGAGCCCTCAGTACATAGTGTCGAGGCTAACGTTTGTCGATGCTACGGTGGCCACCCATTTTAGTCTAGGACTTAGCTAAATCCCGAGCTCATGAACCGGCCCTTACAGATTCTCGTACACTTGAAACAAGAATAAATACAATATAAAATTTGAAACATCAAAATAATAATAATATCAAATTTATTAATATAAATGATAGGCTAAACAGTTTCATTAAATAATGGAATTTAATCATAAAGAATAAGAAGTCAATGTTGTTCAACATGACGAAATACTTGTAGAAAATTTTGTTAAAGCAACGACTTGTATTTCACTGTAAATAATTAATGCTATTACTTACATTATTGGACAGAATTGAGATGCATTTCACTCCTGATAAGGAGCTTCATCAGCCCTGATGAAGGCTGATGAAGCTCCCCATCAGGAGTGAAAAGTTCAACAGATGATGTCATTTGACAGAGTCTATGCAACGAATTTTCCTATTCAGCTCCAATAAAAGACGAAATTTTACAAAGGTTAAAGTCAAATTAGTTTGGCTTCTATTACAGAGAATAAAGTTCAATCTAACTTTAGAACTGTATTAATCTAAGTCTAACTCTATTAATCTAACTCTAGAACTGTATTATCTCTGGTTCTTGATCAAGTGTAAATGAAAAAGTATCATTGGACATTTTTTTTTCAAAAATGGACATTTATTGATCAAGCTTCGCCGTTTCAAGTAGAATGTAGATAAATCAGAATTGTATCTGTGTTATAATTTTGCTTCATATCTTCACATTGAATAATTGATTCATGTAAATTCGTCGGATAATAAATATTTTTCTATTACAATCTGGAATTCAAGCAAAGATATTTGTAATGTACATGAATGAAGTGGATAAATCTAATCTAATCTTCCACGCAATCGGCTGATTGAGTTCAAGGACGGATCAGCTAATTAATTTCAGTCACCTTTGAAAACGGAAATCTGCACTTGTTCACTGAGATAAGTTGCTTCTTTGGCTGGCCTGAAAATGTAAGCTCCGGACGCTCGGTTATCGGAGTTGTAGTTGTAGCCTTTTGACGCCTCGTAGTAATAGAAGTTCTGTCTGAACAGCCACGTCTCGTTATCCTTGGTGACGTATTCTAAAAGTCCTGACGAGCCATTGAATATCAGCTGCAATACCTAGAAGCAGAATTCCAACAATATTTTATTCAATGTTTTCAAAATTCAAAAATTAATTTCATTTTGTAACACTCGGCCCCTGCGCTCAGGCTGTTGCCTTTGCAGGGACCTTCCTTGTTATGAATATATTAATATCATATATTATCTCATAAAACAAAAAATAAATACACAAATAAATGAATTATAACACAAACGACAATTGAATCTATCTTACAGACTTAAAACTGAAACATATTTCCTCAAGCATTTCTTTTAATATTAGTTGAAAGTATTTTAAAGAGAGCCGTTTAGTATTTTTTCCCCACTGCAATGCTGTGTGTAGGTCAGAGTTTATCGGTTAAGAGGGGACAAACTTTAGGAAAGTAATCTGATAAACATGAAAATTATGGGTTGTCAAGCATTGTATTGTTTAACAATAAATTACAGATGGATAAGGGTACACCAGTCAAGACGAGATTAGTCACAGTACTTCTTTTAAAACACACACCGATTGGTCATTACATCGGTGTGCTGCTTCATAGTATGTTAAAACACTAATCTCGTCTTGTCTTGACTTGACTAACCGGTGTACGCCTAGCCTAATTTAGCTATTTATTCTGTTGTCAATGATCTCAGTTGCGGAAGTCTTCACTTATTTATAGGTAGCATTATATGGATTTTCGTTTTATGGATTATTCTAACAATAAATTGTCAACAAAAAGGAATAAACAGCTACATGACTGTATTTATGAATAAATAAATAATTTTATTAATGGAGACAACAGGTAGAACCTCTAGGCTGAGATTGTTCAAGTTTAATTCGTGTTTGTTTTTTTTACTTTTTTCTGCTTGTACAATAGTTTGTTTATTTAGATTTGTTTATTTTCCTCCTTCAAACAATACAATAGTTTCAAAACCGTATGAAGTGATAAAGTTCCATATTAAAGCCTGAAAACAAATGATCAATTCAAATGAAATGATAATAATTAATTGAACGAAATTCCTAATTAATGCCATATAATACTCTGAAGACTTCTGCTACTGCAAATATTGACAACAGAATAATAGCTAGTAAGGAAATTCGATGAATGCTGCTGCATAAAAAACTTAAGCCATCTGGAAGACGACCCCGTGAATGACCTAGACTGTGGTGGTGGATCTAGGTCAAGGCCGACATGGGAAAGCTTGGAGCTACAGAGGGAAACGCTGAAGACAGATCCACATGGAGGCAGTTTGATGGTGCGGCTAAATAGGCTACCAACTCCGGTATAGATATGGCCCTGGAAGTGAGTAAGTCAGTAAAGCCTGGTTTCCATTAGTAGAGTTAGTGGTAGAGTAACTAGCATACTAACTCTACCGCACCAACTCTACTCTACTTACTTGGTACTTAAAAACAAGTACTCTACCATCACTCTACTCTACTATGAACGTTTTCATTGGGAGAGTTCACAAGATAGTTAGTACTCGCCCAGGGAACTCTACCACTAACTCTAATAATGAAAACCAGGCTTGAGGTAAATTAAAGAGTGAGAATATTACTCACAGAAACGTGTTCTGAGGAACAATCACAGCAATGTGAAATGGCCAAGAACACTAAATAATTATGTAAAGATGGAAGGTAATGAGACATTGTAACCATACAGTTGCTATTAAATCATAATAATTAATTGAGCGAAATTCCTAATCAATGGCATGAATATTATATGGCATTAATTAGGAATTTCGCTCAATTAATTACTAAATATGTGTCTAATATTTTCACTCTCCAAGTAACCTTGGTGTCCAAATTATGAAGTTTCCATCAGCACTTACCCCGTTGTCAACCACTACATCCTCAGTAGCATTCTGAGTGATATTGTACTCCTGCACTTCAACCTTGGATGTATCGCCGTTGCCCAACTTCTCAATGTGATAGGACTTCAAGCCGAGCTGTGAAATGTTGTCTGCTTCGAACAACAACTCCACTGTCGCATTGCTCAGTCTGCCCGGAATTAATTGCACTGGCTTCGGTATGGGCACTATTTCACTGGGCACTTCTGATCCTGTAGAAAAACGTTGGTGTTTTGAACAATTTACTGTATTAGTTTAATAATGAACTTAATAATTAAATTTACAATTTATTGAAGTGTTCCCACTTGGTATGGGTACTATTTCACTGGGTACTTCTGATCCTGTAGAAAAACGGTGGTGTTTTGAACAATCACTGTATTAGTTTAATAATGAACTTAATAATTACATTTATAATTCATTGAAGTGTTCCCACTCGGTATGGGCACTATTTCACTGGGCACTTCTGATCCTGTAGAAGAACGGTGGTGTTTTGAACAATTTACTGTATTAGTTTAATAATGAACTTAATAATTAAATTTACAATTTATTGTTCCCACTCAGAATCTTCTATAGAAAAACACCTATTTGAGAACATTTTGATTTTTTATGATTCTGTAGAAAAATGTGAAGATTAAAAAACATATTAGTTTGATAATCAAATGTATTATTAATTTATCAATTTACAAGTTATTGAGGTGTTTCCATTTTTTTCTTGTTTATCGTATGGCTTTTTATCGGTGGGGAGACCCTTACTGGTAGGTTCCACCTCGCCTAATTGCACAATTTTTTCCATTCAGGATCCACTGTGGAAAGACACGTATTTGAGAACATTTTGCCTTTTTTCTGATCCAGTATGATTGTAAGGTGAAGATTGGAAAAATCATCTTAATAAATGGAAATAGCTTCGTGCCCGACTTAGGAAAGTTAGTGGAGAGATTTGAGTGGACCGATATTGATGCGGTTTGCGCCAAAAGAAAGATAAAAGATCGAAGTTGTGCAGGCTCTATTTGTTTTTCAAAAATAATAATTTTAAATAGGAGAAATTTGATAGAAATCTTTAATAGTTTCCTGTGGCACTGTCTGCTGGCATTAAAGTGCACTATAAACTCGAGTTAGTTTAATGACACATAGATTGACCTTAGAAAAGTTTTTTTTTGACATAGTACCGTGATCAGTAATCACTGTACAAGGTAGAATTTTATAGGTATGACTGAGCTGTTGTCAGCTGCAGGTAGTCAAACTAGCAACCATTTAAAACTAATAATTTTAGAAAATTCAAGTGAGCTTTGCGCTGCACGGGGTGAACTTGTTATCCTTAAAATAGTTTTGACAAAACTAATGATAGCCATTTCTACCGTTATATTCTATTCATTCCACCTGAAATTTATTGAATCATCATCACCCGCGCTCAAGGCATGAACTTATTGAATGTTATGTGGGCATCATCAGTGGATATAAGTATTTGATATGCATTCATACTAACCAGTAGGTCCAGTAACCTTGTACTCGCCAAGGAACACAGGAACTCGAACGTAAGTTGAAGCCACCTGCGCCAGAGGATTGTACACGTTGACTGCGAACTTGGATGCGCCCTCACTTATACTGCATGCGCTCGTATTGGTCCACAAACAGAAGTGCTGCTCTTTCAAACTGGATCCCAACAGTTTTCTGTTGAATAAGAAATTGTCCATCAATTTAGTGTCTATCGCAACTGAATAAGTTGTAGATGAGATGGAAATTTCATAAGTTTCGGTATCAATTTAAATTTAATTTTTCTCAATTTGAATAAATCAATTATAGTGAATTTGGTGGAGTTAGTAGTAGAAAGTCCTCTATACTCCTCAAACTCCAAAACTAGATCAATTTTGAAATCATATTTTCCAACGTTTATTAATAAAAAAGATGAGTACCTCTCCAATGAGATGAATAGAGGACTGATAGGTTTTTTTATGCAAAAACCTCAATTTTTTTAGAGAATTATTCAGCTTTTTGATGCCTTTGTCACATACGTCCCTCGCTAGTGTCATTTGAAATATGAGTAAATTTCAAATTTTCAATATATTTATATTTCCCATTCATATTCCCATGTACTTTACCGTACTCTACAGTATCAAAGTACTGTAATGTAGTTTTACACAAACTGAGGATTGTCGGATGATTTCAACTCTTGTATTGTTTCAAGTTTTGGCGATCCCAACAATAAAATTATATAATTTGTATACGATCTATTATATTAAAAAACGTTTGGCGCATCCCTCTCTACTGTTCTTCCACCACTGCGAGATTTGATGAAAAATTCAGAGGAAACTCACTCTGATACAAGTCTGTTGCAATGATACTGTATATTCCCAAACGATACAGTACTGAGCAATCAAGCGGTGCTCTGCACTGCACGGGGTAAACTTGTAGAGTAATAAGATAAATTTTGAAAAAAAATTGTGCAAATAATAATAATTTTTTTTGTTGTAATGTGGAAATGAATACCGCAATGGACCTGCTCCAAAATTCAAGAGACATTTTTCACTTCAAAATTTTCAGATGTTGATAATACAGAGTGATGAAATGTGAATAAGGAAGGATTGTGCAAATAATAATAATTTTTGTTCCTTTAATGTGGAAATGAATACGGCAATGGATCCGCTCTAAAGTTCAAAAGACATTTTTCAGTTAAAAATTTTCAGATGTTGATAATACAGAGTGATGAAATGTGAATAAGGAAGGATTGTGCAAATAATAATAATAATTATTGTTGTAATGTAGGAGTAAATACGGCAATGGATCTGCTCCAAAATTCAAGAGACATTTTTCAGTTCAAAATTTTTAGATGTCGATAATAGAGAGTGATGAAATGTGAATAAGGAAGGATTGTGCAAATAATAATAATTATTGTTGTTGTAATGTGGAAATGAATACGGCAATGGATCTGCTCCAAAATTCAAAAGACATTTTTCAGTTCAAAATTTTCAGATGTCGATAATACAGAATATAATATAATAGAATAGAATAGAATGAGAATAGAATAGAATAGAATAGAATAGAATAGAATAGAATAGAATAGAATAGAATAGAATAGAATAGAATAGAACAGAATAGAATAGAATGAGAATAGAACAGAATAGAACAGAATAGAATAGAATAGAATAGAATAGAACAGAATAGAATGAGAACAGAATAGAATAGAATAGAGACAGAACAGAATAGAATAGAACAGAATAGAATAGAACAGAATAGAATAGAACAGAATAGAATAGAATAGGAATAGAATAGAATAGAACAGAATAGAGATAGAATGGAATAGAATAGAATAGAATAGTATAGAATAGAATAGAATAGAATGACTGCCTTTATTTTAACCTGGGAGGGCGAAGTTAGGGCGCAGTCGGCTCTCTCTTACACTTAACCCTCAAACAGAAACAGAGTGATAAAATGTGAATAAGGAAGGAGCAAGGTCACCTGTAAGCGGCCGTCAGTACTTTGTTGCAAGACTGAAATCCTTCGCTGAGATAGAGGGTGTAGTCGTCTGCAACGTGTTGCTTCTCGGTGCCTGATACGGCATCGTGGTGTTGCGCGTCCGCCATTGCTCTAGCCATGGTCAGCTCCTCTTCTTCCATTTCCAACCCTCCGCCCAATGCGACTCTCAGCTGCCTACACACCTGGACGAAAAGCAAAGAACTTAATGAAGAATAACCCAATTCGCAAAGGTTAGGTACTGCTTTTTCATACAGGGTTGGTGAAAATTATGGAAACGGCTTAATATTTCTTGTACGAAGGTAATTTGACGGTAGGTGACATTGAAATCATACTAAAATTGAAAATACTACTTTACTGTGACTTCAAAAATCTGGTTCGCCATCTTGGATCCGCCATATTGAATGTTACTTCTTCTTCTTCTTCTTCTTCTTCTTCTTCTTCTTCTTCTTCTTCTTCTTCTTCTTAATGTAATTAAGGAAGTCTTCTTCTTCAATTTAATGAAGAAACCCAATTCGCAAAGTTTAGGTACTGCTTTTCATACAGGGTTGGTGAAAATTATGGAGCGGCTTAATATTTCTTGTACGAAGGTAATTTGACGGTAGGTGACATTGGGGATCGTACTGAAATACTACTTTACTGTGACTTCAAAAATCTGGTCCGCCATCTTGGATCCGCCATATTGAATCTAACTTCATTTTTTAAATGGTAAGGAGGTCATGTTATACATGATTTCGATACAAAATTTCAATAGAAAATTAATGGCGAAAACCGCACATCGATATGTCAAACCGTTTTTAAGATATTTCAATTATTAATCAGACATATTTACATTGTTAGAGTGCGTGAAAGAGAGCATTTTTTACTGCTGGTAAGAGAGATGTTGGCAGACCCAGAAAAAGATGGTCTCAAAACAACTAAAACATATTTTTATTCAATTTATTTGGGGTTTTAAAATTATTCTTTGCTGATTAATTAAATAATGGTAAATTATGTATTAATTAATAATGTTTTTGATTATAAATTGCCATTGTAATAGTATTATATATTTTGATTGAATTATTGTATAATTAACAGTAATGTATTAATTAATAATGTTTTTGAATGGAGGCTATAAGACCGGAACAGGCAATTATGCCTATACCGTGGATGGAAGAAGAAGAAGAGTGCGTGAAAAGTATTAGAACGGCTTGATATCTCATAATTTTCACACCAACCATGTATACTGGGACGCACAGACATTTCGATGGCACAGTCCTCTCTATGCTGCTGCCTACTAGCAAGGTTAGTTGTAAGGTTCAGCCACCCTGTATGTTGGTCTACTCAAACAAAAGTTCAGAAATAATTTTGTGTATGCATAAACAGAAAAAATTGAGTAGCAACAGACATTTATTTTATTTCGCATACCTCAGGATTTTTTTACAAGATGTTGTGGGCACATGCCCCCTGTACCCCCCCCCCCCCGGCACGACGCCTATGGCTTATGGCCATGAGAATGATAAATAAATATATGTTATATAAAGGACGTCGTTAAGTCACGTCGGAGACCCTGAACTGATCAGGAGTGACCTGAAAACTCTGACACCAGACCTGAGCCAGCCAGGTTACACAGAATTATTATAAAGGAAGGTAAATTAGAAATTCAGAATTTTCAATGAATGTAGGCCT